>OZ018330.1:144179256-144779256 GCA_963969495.1 Ceratothoa steindachneri | reverse complement strand
AGAAGAAAAGTCCAAAGACTCTCATGTTTTGATATGATGATTTAAATACAATAAAATAGTTATCACCAAAGGTTCACTGAATTCTTGCAGAAAATTAAGAAATGAGGCCTATCTGAATTTGGGGTCCGTTTTGGTGGAGTCACCCTGTATCACTTCCGGTCTAAAATTCTTATTCAGTCTTTTTATCACCAAATGTACCAAAGAGGATTTCCACACACCTTTATCAGTTTGATCAATTTATTTTAGTTCATCCTTTTAATTAATACATATACTTTTGTATCCATTAGTACTTGCTTCTGGACGTATTCATATGCCATATTCCGAGTCGCACCTTTTCGGAGTGACGATATTCAGTATAGGATCTTTTAAACATCGTTAGCTATCTTAAGCCTTGTTTCTCTTTCCATTCTTCTTCCATATACTATAGATATATTACATGGTAGGACACATCTATGCACACCAGCCCCTTATAAATACACAGGCACACCGGTACATGCATATTTTATTCTAATGTCTACGCCATTGCTGATATTTCTACATTGCGTTTACATGAGAATTGAAAACAGAAACCCTCGAAAAGATTGCTCTGGAATACACATGTATTTTCCGTTGCGACGAAACCTTTCATAATTCTTTGTCATTTGAAATCCCTCTAACATTGGTCTCGACTTCATCGATCTTATAAGGTTGATTATAAAACTCTGAAACTAATAAAAATGACGGCTTGCTTTTACATTATAATAATCTATCGATAGATACTAGTATAAAGCACCCTATGGAATCATTCAACTAATGTAATTAGAATTTAGTATAGATATTTATTGCTTTTTAATTATTTATTTAATTATTTCAACCCCTTTTGTTAAAATTATAACCATAATTCTTTGTGGCATGGATTTCACCAAATTTTCATAAATTTCTCAACCTATCTTAGTCCATTCTGTTTGTAATTATTCATAGTGTTGTGTTTTATTGTTTTATTTGTACTTGTAGTACTTTTTGTTGCTTTTCCAAGCATTCTCTACAGGTGTTTTATTGGATTTAAGTTTGGGCTCTCTGATGGCCACTCCAGAAAGGTGATCCGCATTTCTTCAAACCAATCTTAGGTATAGTTAGACATATGGCATGGGGCATTGTCCTAGTGAAAAAAGCCTCATTTTCTGCTGTTTTGGGATACTTCATCTAGATAGATGGATTTAAAACTTGTGATTACATGGCGGTATACGTTGTGGATTTAATTTTTCCATGCTTTAAAAACAAATCTCCTACCCCTGCTGAAGTAATGCAGCCCCATACTAAAGGGTGTTCCATACAGGACGCCGAATTAGAATTGGGCGACATTTTTGTATTTTGTAGTTTGAAGGCATATTTTATCATGTTTGATATATCTCTATACTCCGATTAATAGGTTTTTTTTCATAAAACTTGTGTGTGGTACGTCATGGAGCAGTTTACAACTGAGAAGCGTGTTCTCATAGTGAAGACATTTTACCAAAATTGAGAAAGTGCGACGCAAACAGTTCGAACACTTTGGGAAAAATGGAGCACCCAACGAGTCTACGGTCCGCAGACTAATGACGAAGTTTAAAACAACTGGTTCAGTTGCAACGGCCAAATCGCCTGCGCTGAATCGTTCTTGTAGGACAGAACAACAAATTGCTTTTGTGAGAGACAGTGTCACTTTAAGTGCAGGTGGATATATAGCTGGCATTGTGTACAATACCTAACGGGAGAGAAAAATCATTAGAAATATGTATAATATAACTATGTTTGTAAAAATTCGTTTTAATAATTTACTTTTCAAATTCAGCGCCCTTTATGGAACACTTAATATAATAGAACAATCTCTATGAATCACAGTTGGTGCCAGACAAACAGGGTGAAATGCCTCCCCAACTCTTCTTTTCTCAAAGGTGGCCTAGAAGTGCTGAAAATCTGAAAAAATGCTATAAATACAAACTAAGATCATTAAATCAAGTAAATTCAAAAGACTCAAGGTTGACAAGAGGATTAATAAACTATTTAATTTCTTTTGTGCATCTATGTAGCCTTATATTTATGTATGTGTATTTATTTTCGTTTGAGTCAAGTCTTTAGAACATTTATATTTATTCTACCTTGTTTTTTCAATCCTGACCTCTGAAGTTAATCTCTTGCTCAGATTTTCTCCCTTCCTAATTGCTTAGGCGGTATTTCTATTGTCAACCTTTAGTGCCTTTGAATTTACCTGGTTTAATTATCTTAGTTTGTATTTATCTTCTTTTTTTTGTCACTCTTCGCTCCTCATACTGTTTCCATTTCATATTAATTCATTTTGTTGATTGGGTTTTTGCTTTTTGTGGCTGTTTCCTGTCCTCTGTATCATCCTTATATATATTACAATTTTAAATACTTTTTTTATTCCTTGATAAAGAACTCTAAATAAAGTTCGAATGTACTTGGAATCCTCGAATTAATTTTCCCTGTGGGCTTTGTTGGATTTATTGCTTACTCACGCCATACTTTGTGAGTTTTCCACATATATATATATATATATATATATATATATATATATATATATATAGAGAGAGAGAGAGAGAGAGAGAGAGAGAGAGAGAGAAAGAGAGAGAGAAAGAGAGAGAGAGAGAGAGAGAGAGAGAGAGAGAGAGAGAGAGAGGAAGGTGAAAAACAAGCACGCTATTGATGTAAGCATCTTTATTTTTATGAGTTTGGACATTTCGAGGTCCTAGCCTCATCATCGGCACTAGAAACAGATAGAAAAGGGTTAAAATTTTTAGTTTTTATGAAATACTAGAATTGAATAGTGCAATTTAGGAAAAGCTGCTTAATACAAGAATAAAAATTTCAATAATTACTGATACAATATAAAAATTGGATGCAGTTTTATTTATATTTAAATTAGGTTTAAGTTTTAGGATGTCAAGTGATTCTAATATCCGTAGTTCGTTGGGATGAGGGATATGACTAAGTATTTTAAAATTATCCATATTAATTTCAGACTTGCATACTTTGATGTGATCTCATATGGGCTAGTAGGGGTCTGGTTTGTTTCGAATCAGCCCTGTGCGGGTCGACCTTCCTCGATGATACTCGATGTGATAATGCATTGATTCTGATTCTGATTCAGTTAAAATGGGTGCATGTAAGGGAGGACGATAGGGTGTGGGGGTAGATAGAGAAAATAGACAAGCGGAAAAAAGAGAAAGGAGTGTGGTAGGGTGCAAAGAGATGCCTAGAGCCAGGTGATCAGACCTATCACTTTTATTATTTTTTGGTAGCGTGTATTCTTTGTGGTTTCTGTAGATTTTTTTAATAAGTATAAATAATTATTTAGGGCGTTCAAGCCATTTGTCTTAATAATTCTTAGTTTAATTTTGTGTGTGTTATGCATTGCTTATATGTTTGTGTTTTTTTATTACATTTTAGGTGCGTGCTTATTGTTGTTGGTATCATTTGTATTCGTGTGTTTTATTTTTTTTGTTTCTTTATCTTTAGTAGGGTTCTTGTCGTAATCGGGTTTTTTTCATAATGTTGGTTTAATGTTGTCTTCATCGGTGGTTTGTTGTCGTAGTTTTGAGTTTCTTTTCTTGTTCGGTTGTCTTCTTCTTTAGGTTCAGGTTTTACATCTCACTATGCATAGAACGGTACTTCGTCCCCGCCAGCCACTCGGTTGGCGGTCTTGGGAAATCTGTCGCGACAGTCGGCTCTTCTGTTCTGGTTAATTATCTGAGTGATGTCTTCACTCAGTTCCCAATTAACAAGATCCTGCATTTTCCGGTTCCGTTCTTCTATTACTTTGTTGATGGGAATTATCCCCGCCTCTCTGTGCAGATCTTCTTGCCGTCTTCTTTCTTGCCTGCGTGTACCCGTGATTAGGTACATGCATTTATTTTGCACTACTTGAAGTCGCCTCTTTTGTGTTTTTGAGAAACATGAGAGGGTGGAGGCGGGGTAAAGCAACGTAAATCTTACAAGGGCATTGTAGATCTTCTTCGTGTTGCTTTCACGTAGATTTCTATATGTATATAGAGTTCTGGCAGCGGCCGAGGCTCGAGAAATTCTTTCTTCGACGTGCTTCTTGTACCCGGTAGAGGTGATTTTCATACCGAGTACATTGCATTCGTTGGTGTAGGGGTATCGCGTATCTCCCACACGCACGTCTGCTTTTAGGGTGCGTCCAATGGGGACCACCTTAAATTTCTCTTGGTTTGTTCTTATCTTCCACTGAGCCTCGTAGTTGTTCAAGTTCGCGATTTCCATCGCTGTCATGCAAGCTTGCCACGGCGCATCCTCCATGGAGATACGATTATCTGGCTGAAATCATCGGCGTACTGAATATTGAGAGAAGAGAGGTACACAGGGGCTGGGACATCCGCGGTGTATATCGAGTAAAGGGGGAGGGACAGACACCCCCCATGTGGGAGGCTCGCAGTGAGCGGAAACTTTGGTCCGTCCTTGCACCCTAGACTGACATACACCGCTCTCTCCATGACGTAGTCACAGAAAGTTCTTTCTAAGTTTTCACTTAGACCCAGCCGTAAGATCTTATACTATATGCCCCGCTGCCACACCTTATCAAACGCCTTTGATACATCCCTACAAACGATATCCACATAACTACTGTCCCGTTTGGCTTGGGAAAGCTTTTCCGTTATGACATTGATTGCCATTTCCGTACTTCGCTTCTTTCTAAACCCCAATTGACATGGGTTGTAGAGGGAGTTTTCTTCCAGGTGAGACACCAGTCTCCCGTTGAGGATCTTCTCAAAGAGTTTCTCGCCAAATTCCAGGAGTGAAATTGGGCGGTAGCTCTCTCTCAACGTTGGGTCCTTTCCATGCTTGGGCAAGATCATCTTTGCCGTCTTATAAGCATCTGGAGAGTACCCTGTATTCAGACATGCATTAAAAATACGTCTCATTCCTTCGATGATGTTTGCTGGTGCCTTTTCGAAGTTTACCTTCGTAAGCCCCGATTGGCCTGGGGCTTTTTTCGGAATGAGCGGAGTGCGCCAAGGATCTCTTCTTCGGTGATCTCGGCGTCTCCGTCACGCAGTCTATCCACCTGGTGATGAGGATGTGTTCGGTGTATTTCTATGTTAAGCTTGTCTACGATGTTGTTTTCGAACTCTTATATAAAAATATTCCTTTTCTTCTTCTGATATGCTGAAGATTTTTCCCCAATAACGCCGGAGTATTACTTCGATGTTCCTTTCTTCTGTTTCAATGGATCCATCTTCTTTTTGGATTTCCATTTTCTTCTTTTTCCCAGATGATCCTCTGAGACTTTTGACTTTCTTCCAAAAGTCTTTGGGAGATGTATCTTGATCGAGGCTCTCGATCGCATCGTCCCATTGTCTCTGTTGTTGTTCGAGGATCAACTGGTTGAGCTCTTCCTTGATCACTCTACTTCGTTGTAGCGAGTCAACTGATGCATTTCTGATATTTAACTCGTACATGACTCTCAATTCTCTGTAGAGTTCTTTCATGTACCCAGTCCACCTGTATGAGGAGATGGTTTTATACTAGGTTTTGGGGATACAGGCCCTATCTGCATTTATAAGATGTTCGTTGAGGTCGTCGAGTGCCTCGTCTATCTCCTCGAGAATTGCCTCGTCCAGATTTGGTGAACGATAGGCCTCGAGGAGACCCGCGTACCGTGCCCAATTTGCTCTCCTGTAGTCTTTTCTGACTGGAGCTGGGACTTGTATAGGGTTCCTGTTGATGGTAAGTAGGATCCCTATATGATCACTACATGGTACCTGGACTGGTTCCATGTAGTAATTGAGCGGCAGCTGACGATTAGCCAGACAAATGTCTGGTTTTGTGGCACTTCTTCCTCGAGTATAGGTTGGGAAGTCCGGGCCTATTCTATGTACCATATTTCGGTCCATCATAGTATCCAGGCACCTTCCATTTCCATTGAAGGTCCTGTACCCAGATTCCTGACATCTGGCATTAAGATCCCCCAATAATATGGTGGGGGTCCTTCTGCTAAATAGGCAAGAGAGAGAATGGATTGGCAAATATTCTCGTCTCGGCGGCTGTTACCCGTTGGCGATGACCAGCTTTCCGATATCGAGTTTGACCTCTTTTGCAAGATAGAATTCTTCCAGGTTTCTTATTGGTTTATACTTGATCCCTCTTTTGATGGCGATGGCGGCACCGTCGTACCGCTCTTGAGAGTAATTCGTGATTAACAGGTCGTAGTTCCAGATCTTCATTTCGGAGCTACCAGTGTCAATCCCATGTTCAGAAATCAAGATGACATCTGCATCAATCTCCCTGAACAAATTTCCGTAGAGAGTTCTTTTCGCTGTCCAGCCGTTGGTATTAATTTCCATGATTCTTAGTGAGTTTCGTTCCATTGTGAGATGTATTAACCTGTGTTTCTTCTTGGTCTTTTTTGCTTTTCTTGGCCTGTGAGGCGGGTCTGGAGTGCCCAGGCTTTTCGTTCTTCGGGGGAGGACTAGGAGTCTTTGACCGACTCTTCGTCGCTCTTGTGCGAGTGCATGGGCCCTCGTCACTATCCGAAGATGTGGATTCTACTTCCTCTTTGTCATTAGTCTCGTCCTCTTCTTCGGATTCCTCCGATGAGTGAGACTCTATGACGTCTAAATCCAGTGGCTTTTTCTAAATTGTTCCCAATAACGCTATCCTTGAACGGCCTAGAGCATTCGGGGTCATCAGGCACGCTGATGGATGGCAAGTTATTGGCCTTTAGAAGCGCGTTTAAAACAGGGCTGTAGCATCCAGGTTTTACCGCATTGGCCACGTTTGCATGAGTGATGCAGATTAGGATTTTCGCACTTAGATCGTTGGTGAAGATCATCGGTGAGGGAGCTGAGGCCATCCCTTCACTTTTCTTTACAGTGCTCGCGTATGTGGTTGTTTTCGTCTTCTTTTCTTCTTCTTCCATTTTCTTTATGATTTCTTTCCTCTTGGGGCAGTTAAGGGCCATCGTTCGATGGGGTCCCTTGCAGTTCATGCACATTTTTTCCGTGCTTTTGCAGGAGTCATATCTATGACCCTGTGTGGCTCATTCACTGCACCAGATCGTTCCTTTTGGAGGCAGTTGGCGGTGGTATGTTGTTCCAGAGCATAACAAACGAAGCACATCTGGATGCTATGGTACTTCTCATGCTCGATATTGCTGCGTGGGATCCTCATGTTAAAAATGAGGAGTCCCTCCGTTAACGCCTTGTGGGCCATTTCGGTGGTCTGAAAAGTCACCTCAAAGACATGGATGTGATCACGGAATTTGATCACTTCCCTTATCTTTGCCCATGTGTGATTTTTCTCGATTTCAGTTTTCAGGTCCGCGGGGAAGTTCTCATCCACCCAACTCTCGACCTTTCGGCAGATAACACTCCTGTTTGCAGAGATCGCTGGTGGGGTTTTGGCTTCCAAGTCCATCTCCTTTAGCACCTCAGCCCCTTCATTAGATAGGAGCCGGTCTATGTCCTTGGTCTCACCGCATATAACGATAGAACTATTTGGGATGTCGATTAGCTTGATTAGTGCAATCCTCAAATTTGCAAATAAGGATTGGCACACAGTCTTCTTCTCGGGGGTCTTTTTTCCAGCTATGGTCCGTAGGGGGACCCTCTTGGGGAGGGCCTCCATCGTTGTAGGCGTCTTCTTTCTTCTTTCTTGATGTTTTTCCCTCTCTGTAAAAAATATGTAATTATTATGTTATGGGTGAGAAAAAGTGATGTCAGAAGGTCGGTGGACGGGAGCAATGAGGTGTTTAGGCTATCATTTTATTCCAACACTCGCAGTGAAAAGATATATTAAAATCTTTTCAGATCGACTGGGATCCTAATGACTCCCAGGACAGTCACGTTCTTAGATGGCGAGGCTCAAAAGTGCGTAGTTATTGAGCACGCGTGAAATAACAACGCTCTTTAGAGGGTAGTAAGGCAATGCTACGCAGTCGAATATTGGTTCGACCTACTGGTCGAACCAATATAAGATGAATCGCAAGATTCACAACTATATTTATAAATTACAGAGGAGCGGAAAGGAAATAGAATTCGGTCCTTATAGCTGAAATAGGATCCAATATTGATCTCCTCGAGAATTACCTCACCTAAGTTTGGCGGATGGTAGTCCTCGAGGAGACGTGAATACCATGCCTAGTCTGCTTTATAGTAGTTTTTTTCTGACAATAACTGGGACTGGTAGAAGGTTCTTGTTGATGGTAAGAAGGATCCTTATATTATCATTACATGTTATCTAGACTGAGTCCATGTAATACTTGAAAGTTAGCTGACGATTAGACAGACATATGTCTGATTTCGTAGCACTCCTTCCTCTGACAAAGGTGGGAAAGTCAGGGCCTATTTGCTGGACAATATTTCTGTCCAGCATAGTGTCTAGTCACCTTCCGATTCATTGAAGGTCCTGTAGCCAGATTTTCGGCATCTAGCTTTCAGATCCCAAATTATATAGTAGGGGCTCTTCTGCCAAATAGGCCAGCGAGAGAATGTATTGGTAAATAGTCTCTCTGGCTGCTACCCGGCGGCTGCTACCCGGCGGCTATTATCAACTTTTCAATGTCGAGTTCGATCTCAATCGCAAGATAGGATTCTTCGAGTTTTCTGATCTGCTTGTATTTGATCCCCTTTTCGATCGCAATTTTGAGTGATTTGTGATTAACACATCGTAATTCCAGATTTTAATTTTAGAATAATGAGTGTTGATCGCATGTTCAGAAATTTAGATAATATCTGCATCGATTTCTCTGAATACGTTTCCATAAAGAATCATTTTTGTCGTTCAGACGTTGGTATTGATTTCCACAATTCTTAGTGCTTACAGTTGCATGATGATACCTAATAACCAATCTTTGCTCTTATTTTTCTGCTTCTTTTTGGCCTGTGGGGTAATCAAAGTCTGCCCAGGCTTTGCGCTCTTCGGGGTAAGACTAGGAGTTTTTGATTTGCTCTTTGTTGCTCGTGTACGAGTGCATGAACCCTTGTCACTGTTGGAATAGGTGATTTCATCATCATCTTCTTGTTCCTTGTCTCCCTTGTCTTCCTCTTCTTTCTCCTTAGATTCCTCCGATGAAGGAGCTTCATTGCAGCCTCTAGACCATATTTTATGTTCGTGTTACTCCTAATGACGGAATCTTTGAATGTCTTGGAGCATTCAGGATCTGTGAGCATAATGAATGAAGGCAGGTTATTTGCCTTCAGCAATGAATTTAGAACCTGGTTATAGCAGCAAGGCTTCACCGCGTTAGCCACTTTTGCATGCGCAAATCAGGATTTTAGCGCTTTGTAATTTGTATAATTCATTTCTTCTAGGGATGTCTTCATTGGTGCCATTCCTTCGCTTTTCTTCACGGCGCTAGCGTTGAAGTTTAGTTTCGTCTTTTTTTCTTCTTCCATCTTCTTTATTATTTCTTTTTGCTTCGTGCAGTTTAAGACCATAGGCCTGTGTCCGCCCTTGCAGTTTACACATTTCTTTTCGGAGCTTTTACATGTGTTATATCGGTGTCCTTCCGTGGCGCATTCGCTGCACTACAGTTTTCCTTTTTCGGGGCAGTTCGTCGTAGTGTGGGTCTCGAGCTTGTAGCACACGAAGCACATTTGGATGCTGTGGAACTTTTCTTGTTCAATGTTGCATCCGGGGATTCTCATGTTGAATATGAGGAGTTCTTTTGTCGTGGCTTTGTGTGCCATTTCAGTCGATTGAAAGGTGACCTTAAACACATATGTGCTCTCACGGAATTTGATTAAGTGTGTTGATTTTCAATTTCATTCTTCAGTTCTTCGGCCAAGTGCTCGGGAACCCAGCTTGCTTTCCACTTTGCGGCAAATCACGTTGTGGTTGGCTGCCACTTGTGTGTGTGTAGGGGGGGAGGGAGGGGCGTTGCCTTCAAGCCGATGGATTTTAGAACTGCGGCTCCCACTTCAGAGAGGACCCGGCCACCTCTTTGGTTTCCTCACAAATTGCTATGAATTCCGAGGAAATTTATATCGATTTGATGAGGGACACCTTTAGGTTGACGAAGAGTGTGTCGCATAAAATTTTCTTTTCCGGTGTCATTGATCCTTGAATGGTCCTGAGGGGAATCCTCTTAGTGAGGGTCTCCATAATTTTCCTTATCCTTTTACTATATACTCTTGGTTTATCTTCTCTTCTGAAATCAAAGTGTAATTATTTTGTAGTTTGTGGGTGAATTGATGTAAAAAGGGTTGTAAATGAGGTAGCGATTTAGGTCAGTCTGTTCCGAAAAATTGATGTCAACGCTCCCGTCCGTTTTCCAGTTGCTTCTCCGCTCAGATACTGCCAGGATAATAGCGATGATAGATGGATGGATGGGGTGGTGCCAGAGATTAGAGAGAGAAAGTTACGCGCTGCCACGCCCTTCAATGGAGAGAGAGGCAACAAAAATCTGGTCGACCCCTTTTGTCTGCGCTAATGGACGTGCGAAATCATGAGACGCCGTGGTGACCTGAAAGGACGCCATTGCAGTTTCGCCTCGCTGACTTAGGAACCTTCTCGTGATCGTGCTAATGAGGCGAGACTACTCTCGCCTGCCGATTCATCGGACCCTGGAACCCTCCATTTGGATGGAGGAGATAAACCCCATTCGACCCCACTATAAATCCTCCGGCGCCAGAGTTAGAAGACAGTATCCGCCGTCTGCTTGCCCCGTCAGTATCCTTGCCTCCCCCTCCCGTCATTACCTGCTATTCGCGACTTGCTGGACTCTGGACAATTCTTGTAAAACCCCTCAAGATCTGGATATTCTCGTTTAATTCACGTGAGTTAACCCCATACCCGTTCTACCCACTCCTCGAACGCAACGGACCCAGTCTCGATTCGTGTTCTAATCGACAGCAAGTTCTAGGTTCATCCCGTAATAGTCATTGCCAAGAGACTATTATTTGAGCTTTGCGCCAAGGCAAGGATTACTCCCTTGAACCAAATCCCTGGGGTAACAGCAACGCGCAACTCTCCTATACAAGTGCTCTTTCTACTACGTCCCCCTTCGCCCAGTATAAGCCTCCATCGTCGGCTTAGTATACGCCCAAGGTCATTCGAGTGACCCTCGGTCAATATTGTTAGTTTGTTTGTACGGCGACTGTCCCCGTCAAGTCTCCCCCCCTTTTAGCCACTGAGACTCGAGTACGTCTAATGTGTATATAGCTTGTTTTAAAACTCTTTTTAACCTTGTAAAAGAATATTAATTTACATATTAATAAAGTAATTTTTGTATAGTCTTTCTATTACCCCGGAACCTCCAAGATAGTCGACTGTTTGGCCAAACTACATTTAGTTAATTTGCACTCTGCTTGTATTATAAATCTTCCACGGATTCGAAACGAAGAAAAGGTTAACTTGACCCTATTCTACGACAGATGGGTCCCGAATGGGAAGCTAGAAAGGTATGACTAATGGTGGACTTTATGGAAGTAGCGGCCGAATCAAATGCTGCTACCTTTTTGACACCCCCTTTCGGGTACTTACGCCATATCACTTCCAGACCTCATGGAGACGGGTTTACTCCCCTCTATGATTCTGGCCGAGTCCCTGGGATGATGAGGATTTCTTCCTCAAAGGAGACTTGTAATTGAGTCTTAGTTTCGAGAAAATTTCTGACTTAAGCTTCTGCTGTGGGCTAATTGTTAAACCAGTTTTCAAGTAAGCCATAAATTATGGCAGTACAAGTGGCCGCCATTAATGTGGACGGCCACTTGAACGAAATTAATGAATCGCAGGCATCCGAGGCAGGTTCGGACGCAGGCTGATGGATGGGTGCAGCGAGGTTTTTAAGCCCTCATTTAATTATAAATTCTTCGATAAAAAAGTATTATTTGTATCTATTTTTTGTAGGTTAAATGAAATTCACCGAAAGACTCTCCGTTAGGCTATTTTTCGTTAGCAGTGCTCAAGGTCCTTTACTAAGCAAAGTAAAGCTTGTATCCGAATAGTTGATCAGCAAATTATTATCAGTCGAATCCTTGGCCTGCTATATATATGTATCTAACTTAAATTAGCATCATAGTTGTTACACAGTATTTCCTGAATCAGAGAAAATAAGCTCTCTTTTTTCCCTCGCAAAGAATCCACAGAAGAAGCCTATTCTAGCAATACGCCGTGGCATAACCTTTTCCACTTTTAGTAATTCGACAGATTAAAACTAAACTTCTACATCATAGTTAAATTAGCATCATCATTAGTAATATGTATTTCTTGAATCGGTGAACAATGAAACCTTTATCCCCCCCGAGGCTTATGACGTCATAGCGCTTTGCGCGCCATTAAATAGCAAAAGACAATTTATGTAGATAGGCTAAAAGAATCTATTGAGATTATTTAAAAAAAAAGTTTGAGTTTCTCATCTCAAGAATTATCATGACAAGCTATCGAATGAACCTGATCAATGGCTTCAGGTGGGTAAAAGTTACAATAGGGACACGTAGGTTAGGTTCTTATTTTTAGTGTACAGGATAGGTAGGACACGTAGCATTGGGTTAAAAATCAAATAAAAGGAAAATTTCCTTAATTCTGCTAACCCTACTTCCCTGCTTTCTTTTCCCCTCTATAAAAATAAGTCACAATCTAATATACAATTATATTCCACACAGCTAGAGTAAATTATAAAGAGTTTCCTTAATTCTTCTTTGCCAACTCACCTGCCCTCTTTCTTTCTCATACCACCACCTCTCAATTGCACAGCTAAAGTATATACTATGAGTTTCCTTCATTCTTCCAAACTTACTCTCCTGCCTTCCATTCCACTCTCTACTACTATTCTACCACCACCATTTAATTGCCTTTCACCCTTCTACTTATTACATCTACCACATCTTGCCTTACTTACCATCACCTTTAGTTGTGGTTGCTTTATCTTATCCGCCTAGTTCTCTCTCTACCCCAAATAAACTCATGTTCCGTGCAGTTCCTTCATTTCCTATACCCTGGTCACGAATTCCTTTGTGATAGCTGCTATCTTATTTTTCTTATGTCTTCGATTTTATAGCCTAGTACCATGACTATCCCTAATAATCCTTCCTCTCAAATTAGCCCCCACATCACTAACTAGCAGTTTAATCATCCTTTAGGTTACCCTCTATCTTTCCCTTGTATAACCATTGCACTTCACTACCACATGTGTGACTAAATCTACACATCTCTTGGTTGAGGCCTCGTTTGCCGCAAGTAGGGCGAATGTCGAGATTATTTTCTGCTGGGTTCCTGGACATCTGAGAAAAGCGGGGACTTAGTTCACTAAGGAGGTAGCCAAAATGTTCGCGAGAACTGGTTAACCAGACCAGGGTTTTACTCTTCGTCATACTGACTACTTTGTAGGAATCAATTAAGCCCATAAAGCAGCCTGATACAGAAGATGTTTGACGGTTGATGGGAACTTAAATCGCCTGCCATCGTGCCGCGACTTTTTACTTGGACTTACCCCCCCCCTCCCTCCCTTCATCCCACACACACATTGACGCGATGGCTTCTGGGGGCTTTATGTTGTCTCACGAGACGCATCGCCATTTGATCGAGTACTCTCTTATACTTTACTGCGACAACTGTGTGTCCCCCAGTTCCCCAGAGTATTATGTACACTGTTATGGAATGATCCAGTGTAGGTGATTTTTGTTCATGCTACCTGACTCTGTAGGAGGGGGACGTTTCCGCTTTTGTACTCGGTACGTGTTTGTGCACACAGAGTTATGGACTATTTGATTTTGGGGAGCAGGCTGACCTTCTTCCTGTTATATGACTTTTTTTGGTGCTGGTTCATGCTTCTGAGCGTGCGTCCTTCTTCTTTCTTCTATGCTTCGTTTTGTTTTCGTTTGTTTGATTTTTGGTCTTGGGTTGTATTTGTTTGTTTTAGTTGTGTTTGAATCTACCCTAGAATTAACCTGTGAAATTATTTCAGCGCCTTGTACACTTGTAGACAGCCTCCAGATGGGCGCAAAAAAAATAAAAACTTCTAAATTTATAGCCATCTTGCAAAGTTTTCTATTGATATATATTTCTAAGTTCCTATCTTAATCTTGGATTGTATTTGATCAAGTGGGACTTACCAGCTTTTCTCGCAGAATAATTTCCAACATTGGACAGATTTGAAAATGGCGCTGACATTTGTATAAAGCTACCTTGGGGAACTACTTAGAAAGACATTCATTTTAATCCAAGAAGAAATTATAATTTGAAAATTTCCTTGAGGCCATAAAAAATCTTTAATATTATTATTCCTTATTATAACTAAAATGTCAGCGAAGCAGTATCGGAAATCAAACCAATAGGTGCCCTAATTATTTAAAATTGTGTATGGATCTAACTACTATTTTTGAAGGGAAAATTGCACGAAATGTCCTAAGGAAATTCGATTACTAATTTTAATTTAACACGAAGACAAAGCCTTTATAATTCAAACAGTGATTAACGGACGTATGCTAAAACAAATGTGAAATGCACATTTGAGCAAAAAAACTATTTTGTTAAGTATTTTACATTTTAGCCTTTTGCATATAATAAATTTACAAATAATTGTGAAGCTACACTAAATCGGATAAAAGTGCATTTCACATTTTTCTTATCATACGGCCGCATGTTTCGAAACTTTTAATTCACATAATTAAAACACCATGCCTATTTTATTGTTATTAATTAATGGAATAATCTTTGCCTTTCTAACTCAGCTCAAAGATATTATAATTTTGTAGATAATTTAAAATATTTTCTTATCTTACATTTATATTACAAGCATACACGAAGAGTTCTATTGAAAGTTGGAAGAAAATCCTAACATAGCACTGCGCTCTCTAATTCAAGGTAGGAATGAATGTTAAAATCATTGCTTACTTAAAAGGAGGTCGTAAAATCCCTCCACAGTGAGATGGGTTACTCTATGCCGCATAGCGCACCACTAAAAATTTCATAATTTTACAGACTTTGATGCAATTCTACCAACAGACAATAAAACCACCCGATTTTGTAAAGATAAGATAGCCTACGATTTTTTTCGACTCTAAACACAAATCAATATAAATCAGTCTTCCTAAGAGCCATGATATATGGTTATTTCACTATAATAGGAGAAGGCGAAAAGGATACCTATGTAGGGGGCCTATGGGGGAAAGTTTGCTTGCTTTACTGTGGCTCAAAATGCGAACGTAGGAAGTTTAAAATGAGAGTTCATTCTCGCATTTTGCTTAAAAATATATTACGTGGCACTTTAGTGACATTATTATACAGGTCTCCCTCATTTCTGAGGTGGAAGATTTTTCACCTTTATTTTTATAATCGATGCAGGAAAATTTATAATTTCTTGTTTATAATTTAAATTAGAAAAATATAAATTTTTCAATGGAAGCTAATATAGACAATAATAATTCTACTTCGTCCAATACACAAAAACTAAATTAATGAAGAATTTTTTCAGAGTAGTAAACAAAGAAAGACAAGTTTTCCCTTTTGAGAAAAAGAGTTCCACGTTCTTGGCCACCAGCTGAGCCTTGAGATTGCAGGCAGATCGGTTGCTGTCTTTCTCAACAGCGCTCCATGAGTTTAAATTGGGGTATCTAGAAGATCAGAAATTTGAATCGGAGAAGTTGTAGAAATTCTCAAACTGACACTTCGGACTCTCTCCTGAGGTATGGCTTGCTTTTCAGCAGCACCCCTGTCCAGAAAGTGTTTGAACAGAATCTCTAGCATCTCCAAATAGCCATCTGGATTGAGCATAATACCTGTTCAAATATCTGGGCTAGCATAGAGTCACTTTCACTTCAGACACACCCACATACCATCACAATTTGGGGGAACTTTGATGTTGTGTAACTGGTTCGAGCTAATTATCTTTTTATCTGAGAAGAAAGAGATTGTCTGCGGCTTATCAGGAGAACTCAGCTTGTTGAGGAGCTTCTTTGCTTTTGCTAAGTGGTTCTTCTTCTCCTCTCTGTCAGAATTTGTCTCTTGCGCTTCTTGTACGAGTGATAGCGATGGTCCCCATTCACATCTAGCTGCACTCTGGTGACTCCATCACTCATCTCTCTCGTTAAGGCCCTGATTCTCTTGCTCGGATCTTCCATCACCTTGATCTAGAGTTGTTGGATGGATTCCAGAGTCCTGATGCTCTGAATGCCTGCTATGTTCTTTTTGCTGCAATGACTTCGTAGTCTCCATTGCAGTTGCCTTCTCTAAGTGTTTTATAAACTTTTATGACCCTTTATTCCTGTACAATATTAAAAGAGCATCGAACACCAGTCATGAATTCAGCATTTTGATAGCTGGCTGTCAGTTCTCCATGCCAGCTAACCTTTCTCAACTCTAACTTTACTCCGTATGCCATCCAACGCTACTGACTGTTCACCAATACATCAACATGTTCCTGAAAAATGGAGGATTGAAAAAGCGTACAATTTAGCCAGAACACCATAACACATACACACTACACACTATATATATATATATATATATATATATATATATATATATATATATATATATATATATATACATTGTATATTCGCCGCGTGTTTACCTCAATTCTCCTTTGTCCTTTGAATTCCCAATTAATTTCTCTCTCTTTCATAGTCCCAATCGACCTTGCAAAGCGTGGTCTAAGGGGCGCTTTAATTGAGATAAAAGCGGTTGCTCGCTGCCTCAGTGTGCTTGGTTCAAATCCCACCCCTGTACGGAATTTTGGTGAATTAGGAAATAACTTTTTCCGAAGAAAAATTATCTTGTTTTTCTGTTTCTTGCGGTTGGCTGGATTCGTTTCATCATTCTTAACTGCATAATTAATTGCGTTAGTGCAATAACTTTTCTCAATTTATAAGGTGTGGCAAAAATGGATAATAACAAATTTTCCATTCTCTTCGATAAGCAGGGGTGACATTTGAAAAGGCCAATCGAAAGGTAGACTTTTGGCTATCTAACAGAACGCTGATTTTAAGTGTTACCTTCTCGTGTATGTGGGAAGAGCTCCTTTCGAGGGCTTTGAGGAAAACTGTGTTTGCCCAAAATAGCGTTTTAACCGCATATATATATATATATATATATATATATATATATATATATATATATATATATATATAGAGAGAGAGAGAGAGAGAGAGAGAGAGAGAGAGAGAGAGAGAGAGAGAGAAAAATCGCTAATCAACTAGGAAAGCTTCTTGGAGTTCCTATACCTTCTTCAGAAGAACCATCGCTACAACTGGGCCCACATCCTGTTTTCTAAGAAATATAAATTTCAAGAAGCCTTTTATAAAAGTTGGCGTTAGAACTTGAAAAGAACACGAGCAAACGTTCATATTTTCACGGATCTTTATATATCTTAAATTTAGTGTTGCAAAGAGCTACAAGGATATTATAATTTCTCGTTTTTTGTTAAAGTTCAAACGCTAACACCTATAAAAAACTTACGCAAATGATCTCTATTACTCCGAAGCAATTTTGGTGCGGTTGGATATATGGCTTGGGGCATTGTTTTCTTAAATATAACTTCATTTATTTGTATGTTAGGATGCATTTTTTGTATATATGTCTCGAAAATCATCTCCTCTACCCTGATAAATATATGCAACCCCATAACTCGATAGAAATACTTACGTGTTTGTACCATAAGCGAGGTGAAATACTTCGGAAACTCTTCTTTCCCAAAGATATCCCCAGAAGTACACAAATTAACAATATTGTTAAATGATTTTCTTTTATGATATATTTAAAAGAAATTACATAAATTATGTGTAAAATAACATGACAATAATCACTCTTATATACTTTATACTTATTTTCATCTGAGCAGTTTTTAATATTTGACCCATTGAAGACTATTTTCTCTGTTCATCTAAGATATCTGTTTCTTCTTTCTCGCTTTGAATATTTTTAGTCCTTGATCATCGTCATCTTCTAATGTTTCTGGTTAATATTTTTTAACTAGAAGTTTTATTATGCTCCACAGCCTGTTCCTAAATTTTTTTCTAGGATTATAGAGTCAAGCCCGAGTGATATATTTCTCTTCTCTTATGTTTTAAGACGTTTTATGTGACTAGTATTCATTGGAAAGCATATCTTGAACATTTATTTTTACGAATTTCTAATCATGATCACCCATGGCGAAGGAGATCAATTTGTCCTCTCTCTGCTTAGATAATTCATCAGCTTTTATCTTATTTTTATTTCGAACGATATTCAATTTCAATAGTTATAAATTTAAGCTGAAACATGAGAAATATTGATTAATTTCTGATTTTATGAAACGCCATTTCATTTATTACACAAAATTTAGTAAAAGAGTAAGTAATTAAAATATATTAAGAAAAATACACATCATTTTCATAGATATTTATGAATCAGATGATTTTTTTCTAAAAATTTTGCTTAAATATGTTAAATATATAAATCTATGAGGAGTACTTTATACCTTTGGTTAACGGTGCACATTAATGGCCAAAGGTTTTAAGAATACTATAATTTTTTATATAAGAAAGTTAAAAAAGTTGCATTTTGTTTTATTAGGAATATATCATAATTTGAAGACGAGAAGTACACAAAATTTAGACACAAACTTATTGTATTAATAAATACATATAATTGATGCGCGCAGTTAATATTATCAATGATGTCCTTCGTTATTTAGGACTGCTTCAATTCGTTTTGACATCCTGGAAACCAAATTTGTAACGATATTTTAACTGATATTGCTCGATTTTTGTTCAATATAAGTACCCGCAACTGTTCACAATTAGATGGATTAGGGACTTATAGGGACTCAATCTGGCGAAGTGCTGGGCCAAGGTCCCAAAAAGTTCGATGCTATTTCCAGCCAAGAACTTTGGTATTCCTTTTGTTTTGTGAAACGGTGCTCAATCATGTTGAATAATACAGTTATTATCAACATATTTATCCTGAGGTGTTGTTAATATGGCTGATTAAACAGGTTTTGTTGCCATTTTGAGTTTATAGCAGTTCTTGGGCAAAATTGTCAGTGGCCCAGTTCTCTTAGTTTAGGAGAGGCGTTAGACATGGAGAGATTCCGGATGCTTCACCGTGAACACAAGACAAGATTCATGAAAGTGCTTACCTTTTCTCCTCCTAACGAGATATCTTCCAAAATCTCCAAACAATAGGAAGAGAACATCAGAAAATATCAGTTTGCCCCATTCTCCAACAGTCCATGCTATCTATTTCCTACAAAAGTGTAGTTTATCCGTAAGTTTTCCTTGGTTAGATGAAGGTGCTTGGCAGACCTTCTTGACTATAGACATTTTTCGATTAAACGTTCACATGTGTTGCTTTTTACCGTAAGGAGCCCACCCGATTTTCGAGCTGGGTACTTAGGAGGCGATCATAGTGTTCATTTGAAACGCTTGGACAGCTAGAAGAATTATTTACATGAGTGTAACCAGTCTGTTTAAAGTAACTCATGATCCTATAGATGGCAATTCTTTATGCAATACCCTTAGCGACTATCGCCTTGTAGTTCAGGTCACTTTGGTTTAGAGAAACAACGATCGTACTCTTTCTTTGAAAAGAATCAGTCATGAATTGAAAAAGATTCAAACATTTATTTTTTGGCCAAAAATGATTACGAAATAGATTATAATTAATCCATATTTGTTATCATTGTACGCTTTTCATCGAATAGCAATGCTCCAGGGACTGAATCTACAGGAACATGACCAATGCGTCATTTTGGATTATGCGAAACAATGCCCTGTTTTTTCTTATTTTTTTATTTAATCGCTGACTTTTTACTAAACCTGCCATAATTTAAATAAGGGAATAAACATTCTTATCACGTAAATGTTAAAAGCGAATTGTCAAAGATGAGGGAAATGGAGATCAGAGATAGAGAGAAAGAGAGACGGGTAAGACGGAAAGAACCCGCGATCAGCTTCTTTTTAAGGTAACTTCCGTCTGATAACACGCCCTATAGAGAGCCTAATTTTAACAATGAGAGGTTCCGCGAGATGGCGTGAAGGTCTAAATTCACTCCCGGAGCCGCTGTATAGAGAAAGTAAAATCCACTTCTGTTGCCTCAGTAACAATAACTTCTGGCGAACCGGTAGAAATAGTTAGGCTAGCAGTAGCTGTTAAAATACAGGTTGTATTCTTCTTCATAACTTTCAGCATGCCGAGTACTAATCGGCTAAGTGCAAACCAAATCGGGTCGTTGAAAAGCAAACGACCTCGTCGATCGTAACCCGCCTCCCCCAATCCTTTCTCTCGGGTACAAAAATCCTCGGGCGCAAATCCACCCGGAATGGTAGTTTCCCTTTTGTGTCTACGTGCTCACAACTCCCGCCTGGAACTGACGTGTGTAAACCTTTTTTGCCTATTAGCTTTTCGGTATTTCTATGTTGTATTAATTATTATATTTTTTTTTGTACAGTAGTAAAGATTATTTTGTTTTATCCAGTTTGATTTCCAGAACCTCCTAGTTAGTTGATTTTAATTGGCCAAGGAAAAATAGTGACTCTTACTCGATTTAGTGCAACCCACGTTTAAAGTGCATTATTCAGGGCAAGGCTAATCAGGGAGTGTCCTGAAGGCTTGCCACGTTCCCTTCCGACTCAAAGAAACCAAGCAAAGGTCAGGAAATCTCACCTGACCTACAAACGAGTAAAAATTTTAAAAAGTATATTAATTAATATCGAAATCTTTGGTTATGACTGCATATGGTGGAGGAAAAAGATCCCTTACTGGCCCTCGTGACCTATGCTAGTCCTCAAGCCGTCTCTCCTTTATTTCCTAAATATATCTCTCTTTTACCTTTTTTCACCTCTTCATCTGAGAACCATTTCTCGTCTATTTCTTGATCGTGGTAAATTTTAGAGGTTAGTCGTCAATTAAGTTTTGTCCAGTCATTCCTTATATGGGCCGGAAAGGGGCTACCCATTCCGTCATGGCTTCGGCTGCCGATGAGTTAACAGGTTTGTATTCTTCCATATTTTTACCTTGTACTACCACTTAACTAACGAAACAAATTTGTCCGACGAACATCTGCTCCGTCAACGTAGCGATCTGGCTTATTTACTTAATAGAGAAAGAAAGGGTCTCGTTTTTAATCACAAGATTTTTGGTCAAAGCAGCCAATCTCAGCTAATGTGCTCAATCAAATAATCATCGAATCCTCAAATACACGCATGTACTTGTGATTCCCCACTCTACCTTTAACCTGGCAAAGAGGGTATTCTCTGCAAATAGAACGGTCAGCGTTAAGTGAATCATTATAAAGGAGTGAGGATCCTTGAGACCCATACCAACACATTTCTTCAAGTTTGACCAGGATAGTATCGCACCCATGTAAATGCATTGGTACCGTTGCCACGGAAGTTTTATCAATGCCACCCCATCTTCGACAATACCATTAAAACATGATGTACAGGTTGAGGACGGTAGTCGTTCGCAATTTTCAACTATTAATTTTACTTATATTTTTATTTTTGTTGACTTTCTTTTCTTCTTAAAATCAATAACCATTTTGCTTTAATTTTTTGCAGAAAAATTGACTTTAGAAAATGTTGAACCTCCTAATTTATGGAAGAGGCATTGAGTCTTCCGCAAAATCCATTGATGAGGGAGAACAATGAGATTTCAGACATCCTCAATTTCAGCAGAAGTGTGGTAGAAAATGTTAGAAAGAAACTAGAAGATTCCTGATTCGACTATGAGGTCACAGCAGAGAGAGAAACCAATGGATGACAATCTGACGCCATAAGAACGCCATAATTCGCCGTCGAAATCCAGTAGATCATCATCAATGATCTAAGAAAGTCGATGCGTGCCAGTACAAGGGAGAAAGGTGTTGATGAAAAGCTCATAAAAGTTGATGAAGGGTCAATTTCTGTCCAAGACAATCCAGGAAAAGCGACTCGAGCACATCAACAAGTTGAAATACCCATTGTAACCAGACATGTTGTGGGTCTTCTCCCAATAGAAGAATTTCTGCTCAAACTAGTTCGAACCCCAGAACAACTGGTGGCTTACTGACGCACCAAGGTACGTGCCAGAGGCAGGTTGATGAAATTTTCAGCAACAATCATGGTCTTTGGTGTCGTCTGCAGTAAATGTGATGTCACGCCACTCCACTTCTTCCCTCCGGACCTCAGGCTGAGCAATGAAGTCTCCATCCTTGTTGTGGGCGAGCTGGCGAAGACTTGATCAACCACGTAGCTGCGGGAAGGGTTTACGTGTGGTAGCAAGATGCTACGCCATGCCACATCAGCCAGAAGGCCCAGGCTTTGCTATTGGATAATTCTTTTGATCACACAGCACGTGCACCTGATATTTGGCCTCCCAACTCGCCTGACTGCAACCCTCTTGACTTCTTTGTGTGGGGTGTTGTGGAACAAAGGAACAGCAAATCCAGCTGCAATACGAAAGTCGAACTGACGGCCAGGATTACCAGGAACTTCAAAGACTTAAAACTGGAGATAGTGATGGAGGTCTGTGAGCGGTTCTGAGGTGACCTGGAGGATTTCATTCAGATCACAAGTGGCTTCATCGAGTGAAATCAACAAAACATCATCATAGCTTACTGAGCCAAGTTTGACGAATATAACGCATACGAACGTATACCGTCTCCCCCATGTACACATAAGGGTCGCCCCCCCCCCCACACACACACTCCCACACAAATTTTGTCAATTTGCTACAAGGCCGTGCATGATAAATACATATGTGTCGTGCACATTCAAGCATTGCTATTCGTATATGTTTGACAAGAGGTCCTGCCTGCCCATGCTTTAGACCACATAACTTATAGATATGCAAGTGAAAGTATCCTACAGCAAACTGCACTACCCAGCACATCCGGGGCCTATCACATGAGAATGGCATCACCTAGCTCATTGCCCCTTTTCTGACTACAATCACTATAACTCGCGACTTTATTCAGAGCCTTACAGCAGTTTCTATCACCTGTGGGAACAACCTTGCTGTGGTTGGCCGAAATGGGGGAAGGTACTTGCCTGATAAGAGTCTAAGTGGCTTATAGCCCATAAATATTTCTTGTTGTGTATTTTAGAATCATAGTACAGTGTCCCCTAAATATGAGACCCAAATAAATTTTCAATATCTCAGAATTTAATCTTAGGAAGAGTAAAAATAAATCATGAGGAAAAGTTATATACAAAAAATATTTTAAAAAATGGTTCAAGGGTAGTTTCCATCATGCCGTAGAACAATGAGGTTTGTGAGTGATAATATTAGTATGATTCCGAATAAACTGCATCTCGGATTAGTTCGAATCCTTTACATAGGGCAGATAAATTAATCTTTTGGATACAGTCAATTAAAAAGTTCTTTTATTTCTGTTTTATTGGGATTTTAGATAGTCATCAAAAATTATAGTCGTGTGTGACTCTATATCTCACTATGTCGGTGGTCAGTCGGTCCGTCGGTCCTCGTTTTGTTCTTTCGTTTTGGTAATAACATTGTAACTATTCGGTAGATTCTAACGAAATTGAAACCTCTTATTTTGTTTTACATTCTCTTTCGAATGATATAATTGGCAAGGTCCTGGCAAGGTTAGTCCGGGAATTATTTAAAGTTTTGAAGGTGGTAAGGTCATAAATCAGAATAAGTGAAAGCACGTGACTTCATCAGCAGACCTTGTTTATCTAGACTTTAGTTTCACATATCAAAAATTTAGCCCAGTAAATCTCCTCAAGTAATAAATAACCTTTGATATGGGGGACAGCTTTTAAAGTAATTGGATCTTATTTTATTCATAATCCGAAAATGATAATACTGTGGCTATTAATACGCTATGAAATGACTTTACTGCGGGCCATTTTCTGTTTCCTTTTAGATACAGTTTTTTTGTATGGCGTGGATAATAACCACTCTATAGGCATACCCTATGTAGTGGGAATGAGTTTAAACGTTTTTTTGGCCAACTCAAATGAAAGCCTAATTATAACACCAGACGTGCAAGTGACAATTTCCCCATCCAGAAATGAACATCTGAGCAGCTGTGGCCATTTTTCTCCCTGTTCTAATTTCGTATTTGCCAAAATCATATTTCCTATGTAGCTGACACTCTCTCAGATACGTGCCTGTATTCGAAAGTGCCAACAAAGCTTTCTGGAGAGCCATTATTGGCTGTCAACTTACTGAGTTGATGAGACAGAAATTTTATTGCTGGAATGAGCTGAAGGTAGGAATGCGCTGAAATTTTAATTGAACCACTTTGATGTTATGGTAATGGGTCTAGAGAGGAGGGGGAGAATAGATAGATGTATATCATTGTTATTTCCTGAAACTAGCGAATATTTACCCACTAAAGTATTCAAGACATCCACCCTTTTGTATGAGATATGATAAAGCAGTAATTTCAAGTTATTTATCTACCTAATTTATTTTGTTAAAGAGTTTTAGATTAATTTCTGGAAACCTTGAATGTTGTGGCGTCCAGACTGTAAAATTTAATTGAATTATTGGTGTTTTGTGAAATAAATATTTTGTTTGATAGTTTTTGTTTTAATAATCTAATCTAACCTACCTAACCTAATCTCATATCACAAACCTAACATGACGTTCTTTTTTATTAAAAAAATACATAACCTAACTTAACCTAAGGCTACTCATTTTAATTAATGATATGGTTATTATTTTTTACTAAAGAATTAGGTTACGTAGGTCAGGTTATTTAAACAAAAAAAACTATCAAACAAAATATTTATTTCACATAATACAAATAATTCAATTAAATTTGCGAAAGAAAGAGAGAAAAAGATAAACTAATAGAAAGACTGAGAGAGAGTAAGACCATAGGGTCTACTCAATGTCAATCTGACAGGCAATATGGTGATTACCCCTAAAACCTCTTGAGCACAGTCCATGCATTTAATAATTCTATATTAATCAAGTATTCATTTATCTGTGGGCGAAACTTCATATCATACAATTTCTAATTACGTTCACACCTAACTAAGAGTGTACCTGTTGCTTATCACACTCAAATAGCTGATAGACCGAAATCTTCGCTCCCACAGCACGGCATCTGCTAGTTTTAAAAATAATAATGACAGGAAGACCAGAAAGGAGTATGGAAAATACATTTGGACTCGTGCACTACAACAACTTATAGCTGGTATCATTAGGTATAGTGGGGGGAGGGGAGCACTGATGTGTATAAAATTTATCCTAATTATAAAAGATGATCTTCCTCTCCACTACTACTATATGGTTTACATGTACACGTGAGTAATACTTTCCAGTTTGCTTTTAAATATACTAACGACGTATTTTCCACTACTTGGTCGGGTAGGCTGTTACCTGTTTGAGTGATTTTATAGCTAAATAGTTTTTCTTCTCCGCCACTGCAGAATCGCTAGTTGACTAATTTATATTCATTTTGACGGGTATTCGCTCTATAATCCATCCTAAATAATAGCGAATAATTTATTTTGGAAAAAAACTTTTAGATATTAAAACTCTCTATCAGCTGTCCGCGTAATTGTTTGAGGCAGCAAAGTCTTTTCTCATAAGGTTTATTCCTATGTTCAGATATCAGTTTAGTCTTCCTGCCTTGCACTTAATCTACCCATTCCAAAATATTTGATATGATTAGGAGACCAAAATTAAATCGCGTACTCTAGATGCGGTCCAACTAATGATTTATATAAGGGTAAAATTATTGCGTGCGATATATCCCAGCATACGATTCACTTTTGTGTGACTTCCGCGCATTGCTTAGACATTTCACCGAGTCGATAGACTGACAGGAGGCAACACCCAAGAAGTTGGTCGCCAGGCCATCTTCCGGGGTTCCTAAAGCTGCCCAGCGAAAGGAGGACAGCACTAAAGGAGCTTCGGCTTCTTCAACCACACCTACTGGTATGCTGGGTGGCTCAGAAGCTGTGGGTCCTGCAAAGGAGGGACCACCGCGTCTGAAGTCCCTCCGCTCGCCTAAGGTTTCAAAGCGGAGGAAAAAAGACCATCATGGCGAGCCTCCCCCCCCCCCAATTAGTCCTCGAAGCGATAGCGCCTCCAGCGCATTGTACGGCCAACAGCGCCTGGAGTTCTGCCTCCGGGAAGCGTACGACCATTCAGGTGAGGGTTTTCTTTTCGAAGAGTGCCCCAGGGTCTCCTTCCAGCTAGGCATGGAAGGCATATTCCTTCAATGGAATTGCCGCGAACTCCAGGCGAACTGGAAGGAGTTGCGGAGGCTCGTCTCTTCCTCTTCCGCGTTAGCTATCTTTTTGCAGGAGACCATGTTGGGCGAATGCCCGCTACCCACCGTCCCGAGGTATAAGGGCTTTGCGACCCCACCGCGACAGGATAGGGCCGGACGGGAGGATGTTCGATTTACACCCCGCTGGATGTCTCCGTTCTTCTCTTTGCTTTATATACCTCCTTTCAGGCAGGAGCAGTGTAGGGCACCTGGATAGGAGGTATACCGTTAATTCCGCGTACATTCCACATTCAGACGACTTCGACGTGGGGGCCTTCCGCCGCATCGTGGCACGTTTGTCAAGCCTCGTTCTCTTGCTCGGATATCTAAACGGTAAACACCTCCTCTGGCAAGACTACTCGACTAATCCTCCGGTCAAGTCCTTTCCGACCTGATCGACGAGCTTGAGATGGGTGTACTAATTGTGGCTGAGTTTGCGCATCCTCCATCTATCTTTGGGCTCTCCGGATGCATAGCCTGATTTTGATTGGCGGGGTGGTCGAGGACCTCCATGGTGGTGATCACTTCTCCATTCAAATATCATTTTGGGGGTCGCTGCCGCCCGAGAGCCCACTCCGGTGGTGCTTGGCGCCGGCGCGCTGGTCTGCATTTGAGGAAATGACTGAATTCTCTATCTCAGTCGAGGAGTTTATGTCATTAGATGAGGCCGTCGAGTTCTACTCTGGCTACCTCATCGCCGCGGGCCTAACTACTATTCCTAGAAGGTAAAGCCGTTTTGCATGCCCACCACTGCCGTGGTGGCCAGCCAAGTGTGAGACGGCCCTCAAGCAGAAGCGTTATGCCTACAGGCGCTATAACTGCAGCCCGAACGATTTTACTGTCAGTGAATTTCGTCGGGCTAGTTCTAGGTTCCGGTATATTTCGAAGCACGCTTGCCGCTCTTCTTGGAGGGTATGCGTGTCTTTACTTAACGGGAAAGACACCTCTAGCACAGGTTTAAAAGCGATTCAATAGGATTCGGGGCAATTTGTTGCAGGACCCCCTCCAGTCCTCCACGAGAATGAGACCACAATCTTGGACCTCGCGTTTGTGGCGAAATCCTTCGCGACTGGTTTCTCCGCATTACCTAGCCCGGATGCTACTCCGCCAGCATTCAATGCACGTCGGGATTTCGCGGAAGGACGCTCCGTGTGGCACTCTTTGGCCTGAACATCAACGGAATCACCTTGGTGCTGCCGGAAGATGTTCTCGCTCTGCACTACGTGGACTACCTTTCGATTTCTTTTGGCGCGGACCAGATGCAAACTCTGGAGCGTCAATCCAATAGGCATTGAAACGCGTTTCCCGCTTTGCCAAAGCGCACAGGTTTCGGGATTCTTTGGGAAAGACTAAGGTGGTGTACTTCAGCCACCATCCACGGCTTCACCCTGACCCAGACTTGTTTCTTAATGGGGTACGTAGGGAAGTGGTTGAATCGTACCGTTTCATTGGTCTTGTATTTTACTGACGCATAACCTGGGAGGCTCATATTCGCAGCCTTATGGTCTCTTGTACCCATGCCATGGATATTCTTCGTTTCATGACGTTCAGCGCTTGGGGCGCTGATAGGGTTATTGCCTTACTTTTCTATAGATCCTTTGTTCTTTGGAAACTCGACTATGTATACGAGTTTTGTTCATCCGCAGCTTAGCGTGTATTAAGGAATGTGGATTCGATCCACCTCACAGGCCTTCGATTGGCGACCGGTGGCTTCCGAACTTTCCCCATTGACAGCCTACTTGTCGATGCTGGGGAGATGCCACTCGCTCTCCGCTGTGCACGTGCATTAGTTGCCTATATGCGCGAGCCCGACTCCACTCTCAGTCGCCAACAGCGCTCACTGCATACGTAGCTAATTTCGACGGTGCCTATGCCGCAGAGAGACGCCAGTCATACCCTAAGCCCTTTGGGTTTAGGGATATGAAACTACTCCGAGAGTTAGGTATAGCTCTCAGGCCGGTGGCACCCCTGGTTCTTATCAGGACGCCACCCTGGAGGGTACCACCTTAGACTATTTTTCGCCACGCCTCTGCTCCCAAAGCTTCTACAGCGCCGGGAGCACACCTTATGTAACGCTAAAACCGTGCCAGTGTATACGGATGGCTCTAAGTCCGAAGAGGGGGTCGGATTCCACGCCATATACCCTCTGTTTAAAGTCAGCGGGGTTCTGCCAGGCGCTTTGTCTGTCTTCACGGCTAAGTTGTTAGCAATACACCACTCGTTACGGGAGATTACGCGCCGTGCCCGGTTCGGAGACCGGATTGTGATTTATAACGACTCTTAAAGCGCCCTGAGTGCTCTCGGGGCATTGGAATCTTTGCATTCCCTTGTTCGCGATATCTGTAACGCCACGGTTTTTGCAAGCCGAGCGGATGTCGAGATTATTTTCTGCCCGGTTCCTGGACGTTTAGGCGTCAAAGAGTCAGCGAGGACTGGGCGACTGGACCACCGTTTCTCTCTCCCTCACACCGCCTCCCTTTCACGAATACGGGCATCTCTCCGAGATTCTTGGCAAAGAAGATGGGAGACGATCGAAGAGAACTTAAAGTTCCGTGCAATTGCGACGCGAAGGTTTCAGGTTGCTTTTTGTCGTCTTGATTTGGACACACTCGCGACATGCACCGCCATGTGATAGAGCGCTCGCATGCGCTCTAGTGTGAAGACTGCGTTGTCCTCCAGGCTGTTCTGCACATTCTTGTTGAATGTCCCTGTCTGGGCGATCTTTGCGCACTTTACCTCTCCCGGGACCGGGACGAGCGAGGTCGCTACCTTTTATCCCTTATACTCGGGACGTATTCGTGCACATTGACTTATGGACCCTATGACCTTTTGGAGGAGGCAAGCCTTCTCCTTTTTATTTGACCTTTTATCGTGCTTCTTTTTGTAGGTCGCATGTTCCGGCACAGAGGGGAGGCGGACCTATCCCCGATAGAGGAGCATGCTTTCTTCTTGTCCTCTTGCTTTTTCTCGTTATTTGTTATTGTTGTTATTTGTTAGTTACATATTATTTGTTCGTTATTTGTTTTCTAATATAGCCTAGTAGTAGGCCATGTGATGTACGAGGACTTATGCCTAAGTAGGCATTCGCCAGTTGGGCTACCACAAAAAATAATGCTTGGACATCCTGCTGAAATTAACACCCAAAAATTCTTTTCTATGTCTATGGATTCCAAGAGTTGGCAACTCATATAATAAATTGACTTTAGATTTCTGGACCCTAAGGGCATGGCTTTACTTTTATGCCAATTATCCGCCCACTCCACAATTTTGTTTAGTTCTCGATGTAGTTAAACATCATTGCATCTAAGTTCAGCACTATTTCCTATATTTAGGGCGTCTGCTAACTTATAAATTTTACTAATTAACCCATTATTGAGGCCGTTTATATATGTTATAAACAATAATGGGCAGAGAAAGTGAGCTCAAGGAGACCTTGTAGATTAATCAGACCCAGACTACCCTCTGTGAGCCCAAGAGAGCGATGAGGGAAGGGTGAGAGTGGAGGTAGAAGATAGTAGAGGGGGAAAGAGGGGATAAATAGGGAGATGGAGGAAAAGGAGATAAAGAGATAGATAGTGGGATAGGGATAAAGGGGAGAGGGGTAGAGGGGGAGTGAGAAAGAGTGTGTGTCTTCGGTTGCTGGGTATGAAAAGAGATCCATCCATCAATGTAAAGGAGAGCTGCATGATATTAGAGCTCTATTTCTCTAGTTGCTCTCCTCTTTTATCTTGAATCCGCTCAATTAAGAAGTACTCCACCCATAGCCAATAGTTTAGAATATGACATTTCAATCCAATAACACTCGGATGAAAAAAGAATGACACCAAAGTGTTCCCTAAGAGCAACTTGTACGAATGAACCCTAAACATTTGAGTGGTAATCAAGGCATCTTTCCCTATTATACAGTATCAGGTACCGTAGGACACAGGTAATGATGTGGCTCAGGCAACAACGCTACTGATATGGGGTAATAGACTGCAAATTACCAAAGTTCTAAATCCGATCGAGAACCAGGAGGTGCCCCATAAAAAAATGTGTTAAGAAACAAAGGCCCGTGTGATATATATGTTAGGGCATGTTATATGTTTCTTTCATTAAATATTTTTAGTTGTTATTCAATGTTTAACAATGTAACAGAAATTGATGCTAAATTTGGAGTATTAGGCTAAGAATGCTTTTATTGCGTAAGGGACAGGCATCACTTAACATCCATTTTGGAAAAAGTTCTCACTAAGATGTGAAATCCGGTCATGTTAATATTAATTGTAGGGAATTATTTGCTGCCCTACTAAAAATTAGGGGCTGATCATGATGCGTTATGATCGGACGAGGATGATAATCCATGACTATGAGTTAGTTTGGGACGTTTTGTTTTCCTGAGTTATCTGCGCTAATAGTTCCACAGATTGAGGATGATAATATTAATGTGCATAGTTCTGAAACCTATCTCTGCTATTGAGTGATCGCATTTAGGGGTGTGTGCTACTCTGTTACTTATGACTCACCTTTTCAAAAAATGAGTACAACGGAAGGGTGGGACCTTACCATTGGAGTGTTAATTTCTCTCGATTTTTCTCGATTAGCAAGTTCACTCCCAGCCTTTTTAAGGTCAATTGCTTCCCCTACTCCTTCCCAGGGGTTATGCCTCTTATTTCGCTTAAGTGGCTGTAAAAATTTAAAATTCTTTGCTCCTCGTACTTCCTTCTCTTTTGTGGACAAGCGCCTAACTAATGCAGTTTGACCACGGCTATCATTTAGTACTTGATTGAAGTAATTAGCCTCTTTCTATCATCTTTGCTCGTTATTTTATCCTCCTTTTTCTTTAATGTCGTTCCATTTGTTATAAATTCTTTTTTATTAATTTATTTGATCGATTATTTATATTATATGTTCACTATTCTCCAAAACAGTTGTGTTTGATCATCTGAACATAAGCCAAAACGAAACCTAGACCTGAGGAAAAGCGACCCTAAATTATTTTACCTGAAGACAAGTCACCACAATTTTTCCTACCTGAAGACATGCCACCCTGACTTGTTTCGCCCGAAGACAAGCCACTCCAACTTTTCTCTCCTGAAGACAAGCTAATCCAATTTTTCTCTCCAAAAGCCAAGCTACTCCAATTTTTCTCTCCAAAAGACAAGCCACCCTAAAATAATTCACCTGAAGACAACCTACTCTAACCTTTTTTATCTGAAGACAAGCCACTTCAACTTTTCTCACTTGAGGTGTTTGCTGTTTCCTAGCATAACTCAAGCTGTTTGAGTTTATTGGTTTTATTACAAGATAAAGAGTGTCTTTATGTGTTTCTTAGATTAGCTCAGGTGGTTTTCGTTTAGTGGTTATATTAGATGATAGAGAGTTGCATTTTTCTTTTCAAGTATTGATTAGGTCGTTTAGAACTATGCACTTTGAGTATACGGTAAAGAAGTGTATGATGTGTTGATTATTATAGTTTTCTCATTATTTTATGCTTGTTCCATAATACGGTTAAAGAAGGTAAATCATGAGTAGAGAATGTGTAGAAGATGTTGTGATTATCAAATCTATCAATATAAATGGTGTGTAATAGTATTTTGAATAATCTTGTTAAGTTGAATACATATGTGCTTTCGGGTTTTTGTGACAAATTCAATGCGAGAAAGTACCACAAATAATAAAAAACTTGTGTACTAAGGGAAAGTCATGTTTTGCGCAGGTGTTGTGGCTAGTAAATACATGCATAGGCGCATAAATACCACAGCAGAATGTTTTAGCATTCTGTAAAGAAGTGTATGCTGTGTTGATTATTATAGTTTTCTCATTATTTTATGCTTGTTCCATGATTATAATTATTTTTTTATATCAATGGAAGCCTTGAAGATTCATGCACAATTATTTCCATTAAATCTATTTTCCATTCAATTTATGATTAGGAGAATAAAAAACCTTGAAGTTCCTGTCACATTCAAAATTGGTGATACACTATGCTTTATTTTGGGTCCCTCATTGTTTCAGACCTGTCTTTGATTGGGGAAAAATTGTCGTTATAGTATTGTCGGTCTATTTATTAATGCTTCGTCTGCCTATTTTTTTTATATCTTTTCCTTGTCTATCCATGCTATAAATCTATCTCCTGTATAATTTCATTGTTAACCACTAAGTCTATCTCTGTTCATAAATTTAATTTATCCAGGAGTGTGGAGAGTGAGGAAGAGAGGGGAAAGGAATACTTGCGGAGAGAGAGAAGTGGAGAGGGAGGGTGTAGGGAAGAGGGAGTGGGATGGTAGAAAGGAGGTGGGAAGGATAGGGAGAGCGAGAGGGATAAGAAGCGAAAGAGTGATGAGAAGTAAGAGATAAAGAGAGAAGAATAAATAGAGAAATAAAGAGAGAGTGGAGCATACACAGAATGAGCAGCCTAATAGGTATATAAAAATATAGAATTATACTAATTTTTTTGTCCTCTAAATTTGGGGAGGATTGAAAATATTATTATAACTTGTTTAAAGAGCTTTGGATATTGTGGACTTTACTGGAACCAATTTTGTATGTGTGCCAATTCAAGGAAACCCACAGTTGGGATATATTTCCATTTCATTCCACTCCTATCAATTCTTCAGGCGAGATTACTAAAACATATATCAGGATTGATAGACCCTGAGAAATATTAGATGATTGAGAGGATATCTGTCAGATGTTTACAAAGATGGAAAAAAAATAGGAGATAATTATGGAGTAATGTAAATTAGTTAATCATGTACTGAAAACCTATAGAAAGATTTGAATGGTTGATTAACACTGATTTATTTTTATATTTTGGCAAGTAGAGTTTGTTGCTATGTTGACATGATATACTATTCAAGTTTGATGCAACGCAAAGAGACCTACAAATTGATAGAACGCTGTTAGTTTTAGGTCTCGCACTGATTTCAAATCCTTTACCCTCCAAATTACATATAATATCGCTTGACCTTATGATCAACAATGCATTTAAAAGAACCCTTGATTTGGGGCTTATAATGGACAACGACGCTCGATAGGTGCCCGACTCTCTGGCAAAATTCGGCCATATAGGATGATTTCAACTAGTCTCGATCATCTCCGGAAACTGGTAAACGAGGACAAATTTGACGGCTTAATAGTATCATGCTAATCTTATCAAGTTTTATACATATGTAGGTTGAGTTTATGCGTGCTTGCAAATGTGTATGTTAAGTATAATGTGAAGAAGTACCGCAAATAAAAAAAGAGAACTGGTTTACTAATTGTGAGTTAAAAACTTTATATTACTATAGTGTTTGCGAGAGTAAGTGTAGCTTAAGTGTATGTGATGGAAGGTAATTCTCGGTAAATTTCGGTTATATAGATGGTGAACAGATACATAATGATTATGGAAATAGGGTATAATATTTTACATAATACGGTTAAAGAAGGTAAAACATGAGTAGAGAATGTGTAGAAGATGTTCTGATTATCAAATCTATCAATATAAATGGTGTGTAATAGTATTTTGAATAATCTTGTTACGTTGAATACATATGTGCTTTCGTGTTTTTGTGCCAAATTAAATGCGAGAAAGTACCACAAATAATAAAAAACTAGTTTACTAAGGGAAAGTCATGTTTTGGGCAGGTGGGGTGGCTAGTAAATACATGCATAGGCGCATAAATACCACAGAAGAATGTTTTAGCATTCTGTAGACTTAATTACAACAATTTTAGTACAAAAGAGTCTTTTACGGATCAGGCCCGACCTTAAATTTGACGTTCAAAGCTATTGCGAAATTAAGGCTAGAACAAGGGTAGCCTAGGTAAGGTTAGTTAAGAACAGCGACTTTGAAAAATGGACATATGAAACTTTCATTAGAACCTTCATATTGCCGTTGGCGCTGTAGTAAGTGTGAATTCAATTTAAGTGTTTGATTGCGAAGACACTTGGTTAGAAGAATCAAAATTATCTGTTAACACAATCGTTTATTTAATTCATACATGGTGTAAACGGTTGACAACGACTGTTTTTTTTTTGTATTTCAAAACAGAAGCCATAACTAATTGGAATAACTTTCTGCGAATAGTTTGCGCCAGGTCCTTGTTCCAAAACCAATCCTAACCTACAAGCTGTTCTCGCACTATGAGCCTCGAACGCCGTATCCTAACCTTGTCTCAACTTTATTCACCTGGCGATAGCCTCAAATGCCTAATTCAACACCGCGCCTCTTTCCAAAACACCCGTACAAAAATCTACCAGGGGCTGTCAGAGGATATCAACCAAATATATCTCTTATCAGTTTAACCTACGTAAAGGCCCTGCTCTCTTCAACACATTTCAGTTCAATAAGCAACGTTAACACATAACGAGCAGTATAGACGGCATTTCTCCCTATAGAAGCTCGTCAAGTCCAAATATTATTATAAACAGTGATTTAATGCGGAGGTCGCTTTGCTAGCAACCAATAAGCACGATTGGAGAGGTACATCGCGCAAAAAGGAATAGGTTTCTTATATCCTTGCGATGAGCTTTATAGAGAAGAGGGTCTGTACGTCGTGAGGTTCCGTATGTCGTGAAGGTTTGCAAGTCCAAATATACACCTAAAAGACCGAGGTCAGCCGTCCTTAAGGAGTTAATAGGTATGGATTTACATGAGATAAGAAACAGAAAGAATACCCATAAATCCAGGGATAAGAGTTGTAAAAGACGAGTAAACCAAGATAGAGGACTGCTGGCTTACGATGCCACACTCTTGTCGGTGCAGCTTTTTCCACAAGGATTGCATCCGGTGAACGAGGTTGGGGATAGCCCCTACTATGTGTGGGGCCGTTCCAAGTCACGATATTATTGGGATAAATTTATGGGTCGACTCCTGAGTATATATGGTGGTGGTGGTATTATATTCCAACCATATGAGACACCTGAGATGGACCAAAACCTGTACATAAAATTTTGCGTTTTAATAAACAATCCTTCCACTATCGTATTGGGCGATTTCAATTGTCACATTAACTGGGACGACCTGAAGTGAGACCAAGACGCATACGGTTATGTGTACTTTGACAACAAGAAATTCGTCTCCCAATGAGTCCGTAATCCGACAAGAGGCGATAGTATATTAGATTGAGTTTTTACTACTGAGAATAACCCAGTTACATGTATGCATAGGGTTATTTAAAGGCTAGTGACCTCAATATGGTTGAGATTGCCCAAAGAAATTCACTCAAGGAAGAGCACAATATAGGCGAAAGAAAGCTAAAATTTAAGGAGGCAGCGTTTGCAAGCTCACAACAGCGTTCTGAGAGTTCACACCTCTGAACAGTGTCGCTGTCAGTTGCATCCGGTTCACATAATTTAACAAGCTGAGTATGCGGCAAAATTGACTTTTAAATCCAAGCCTTTGCATATCAAGTGGTTTGGTTGGTAGATCGCGACCCTCATTAGGAGTAGGAGTAGGGCTATTAGAAGGCGTGTAAAAATATGATGTAAGTCGCAACGGACAAGAACTAAAGGAGCATGTTAGGAATGTCAAATGTGTCGAGGAGGCTTCTGTTGCATCTCTTTGAAAATAGAACCCGCAAAGAGTTCATTTCGCACTTTAGCAGCCCAAATTTAATACGACACCACATGGCGTGGTATCAGATTAGTACCTTGACATTGGCAACATCCTTAACGATTAAGTTTCCCAGCTTTGTACCAGAGAAAGTAATTATAAGATACCCAGTGTCAGCTTGATACATGCAGATGAAGCGATGATATTAAAGGAAATTAAGATAGACGAGAGTGAGGTAACAACACGGCTAGGACACTAAGTTCCTTTCAAATATTTTACACTTAGTGGTTTCCTGTCACGATTCCTGAGGAAAGTGAGGAAAGAGTTGTCACCCAAACTATCTGCGATCTTTGACGGCTCCTAGGGCAGTGGTGAGTTCCTAATGAGCGGATTACTGAGGTCTCTCCGATAAATAAGAAAGGTAACCGAAGCTGAACTGGAAAATACCGGCCGATAATTATAATTTTAGTAGTAGGAAAGTTGTTAGTAGAACTAATTGGAGATAGGATCACGGAAATTCTAGATTTACACAATCTTATAAAGACTTCCTGGAATTGATTTGTTGGAAATTGACGCGGTTAAGTAATTTGTTCAAGCTTTTTCGCTACCTAATATGAAAGTACGACCGTTTGGGTCAAGAGATGCAGTTTATCAGCGGTTTCAAAAGGGGTTTTGTTAAAAAATCCAACTGCAAGCTTTTGACTAAAGTGCGCATACTGGGTATTATTGGAAATATTAACGACTAGAGTGAGAACTTACTTTCTGAAAGGAAATTTAGGATTGTGATTAATGGTACGGTCTTTTGCTGGATGTAGGTTGCAAGCAAAGTTCGTCAGGGTTTCATGCCGAACCCTTGTGTATTAATTGACTATATAAAAAAAATAAACACGGTGGATTATTTAGCCAAATAGACAAAAGAGTTGAAAGTGGGTATCGTCACTCTAATGCCGAAAGCATCGAGAGGTAGAGGTCTAACTTGTGCTGGATAGGAGAGTGGTTGGACATGTGGTAGCTTGCTCTCGACTCGGGAAATTCTAAGGTAATACAAATCAGAAATGCAAAAACTGGGTCGGAATAAGACCCTTCTTTTCAACTTAGACAAATGTGAAGTAATGAACTTTACGAATGCAACCCCCTGAATGGACTACTCTCTACCATAGCAGGGTTTAGAGGTCACTGTCATGAAAAAAGTCTTAAGAGTACCAATTTGAAGCAAAATAAAGATATCTAGGCGGTGTGTCAAGGCAGAGTAAAGAGTTCAGATTCTGTTACGTAACATTGAAGGTCAGTTTAGTTTTGAAAAGAAAGAGCTTGTCTAACTCGTTGGTGCGACCTTGTTTGTAGTACAAAATTACCATCTCGTACCCATACCTTGGAAGAAACATCGAAGGGCTAAAAAGGGTGCAAACCAGTTAAAAGAAACTGATCCCGTCGAGTAAGAATTGAAATTATCAGGGGCGACGGCAAGAGATCGGTCTCCTATCGCCAGAGACTAGGAGACTGTGCGATCACTTCATTAGTAATAAAAATTCTTATAGTATTCGAAAATATTGATCCGCAGGAGCTGTCTATCCTTAGCCAGAATATAACTTGAAACTAGGTTTGAAAGCTTAAACATCCGCGGTTAAGGACAACTTTGGTGAGCAACTGTAGTGATATTTACAAAGTTAGTTAAAGTTCTAACTTTGACCATTTTAAGGATAGAATGGTTCTGTTCCTTTCCTCAGCAACTTTTGGTAGCATTTCCACTTTTACATTCCAAAGAAGTGAGCAGAAGAAGTCGGTGAGGAAATACTTCATCTGCAATATGCTTTTCTCAAAGACTATATGTAAAAGATTTCCCTATGTGATAGAACGAGTTAATTTCAACTCCTATCCCATATTATTAAAAACCACGATGCTGCCCACGTGCATCTTCGATTCGAGGCTTGGAATCTTATCTCAGCTACCGGATGCCAATGTTTAAACAAGGAGGTTATCGTTCCCCCGCTCGCCCCCATACGCCGACCTCGCCAGATCGAGTTAGGCTTATGAACAGATAAGGCATTTTTCTCCGGCCCAGCTGTGCGTTCCCTCCAAGCTTTCACTCCATTTTCCCCCACGCCAAGGAGATGTCCTGGCTATTTATATGGAAACTTTACCACTAAGATCAGATTGGAGATCCAGATTTTTGTCGCGAAACATCACCACGACCCTCTCTCCCTTTGTGCGCCAAGGGACCTCGACCTCGAGATTCACCATCACTTGTCCAGAAGGAGGACAATATTCCTTGAGTGCCAAAGGTTCGAGCCTTTCCGACGTCAAGTCCCCAAGGCTTCCCCCCCCCCCCTGTTGTTCAAAGGAGAACAGCATTAGAACAGCCATTGTTCGTTTTGAGCCCTTCGCCAAGAAACGGTTCTCATCCCCCCCTGTTGTTCAAGGAGAACAGCATTAGAACAGCCATTGTTCGTTTTGAGCCCTTCGCCAAGAAACGGTTCTCATCCCCCCCCCCTGTTGTTCAAGGAGAACAGCATTAGAACAACCATTGTTCGTTTTGAGCCCTTCGCCAAGAAACGGTTCTCACCCCCCCTGTTGTTCAAAGGAGAACAACATTAGAACAGCCATTGTTCTTGAGCCCGTAGACAAGAGACGGTTCTCATCCCCCCCCCCCTTTGTTCAGAAGAGAACAACCTAGAACAGCCATTGTTCGTTTTGAGCCCTTCGCCAAGAAACGGTTCTCACCCCCCCTGTTGTTCGAGGAGAACAACATTAGAACAGCCATTGTTCTTGAGCCCGTAGACAAGAGACGGTTCTCATTCCCCCCCTTTGTTCAGAAGAGAACAAAGTAGAACAGCCATTGTTCTTTAAGCTGTTCGTCGAGTAACGGTTCTCCTTTCCAAGACGCCTCGTCAGGATCCTTTTATCCCCCCCCTTCGGCTGGAACTCGCCAGCGGACCGAATATTCCTTCAAGTACCTTCCACTGCACCCTAATGAAAAGTTACGTAAGCCAAACGTCACCTTTTGAGTATTGATCCCTTTTTGTCAATTCTATCCTGTGCTTTAAATTGTTTATCGAACCATCCCATCTCTTTAACTCTATATTTGTTTTACCTTTTTTTAATCTCTTAAATCCTTGGATTAGCCCGAGTCTCCACGACCCTTTCCATTCTGTTTATGTCAATATTTTCCGTTTTTGTGTTTTGTTTATAGTTATTATTAATAAAACTCTATTTTATTAATGATAGCAATATTATTATCCTTGAGCTCAGTTCCACTTCTTAAGCATATCGAAGATACATAATATCGGCCGCCAGACAGTAACGCACTCTAAAGATAATTAAGGAAGTTCCCTCAACGAATAGTGTTATATATAGTATCGTCGGGAGTCATTCTACGATATATATATATATATACTATTTAATTTGGTATCAGGTGTGTGGGGTTTAACGCTATATCTTTGCAAACACTGGTCTCAGTCGAGTAAAGCATAGTGTTATTCGTTATAATAATAGAGTATAGTAGTTCCCTTTTGTTTTAACGATTGCTATCCCCCTTTTTTTTTAAACTTAAGAAGCTGGAGTAGCTCAAGGAACTGTTATAATAATTTGTTTGTGTTTTTTTTTTGTGATTTTAGTCAGTGGTTATTTAGATTGAGAAACCAAGTACGAATAGGTCAGTGCCCATATTTAGGTAGGCTAATTCTATAGAGGCATAATTCTTGTTGCGAGGAATTTTAGTTGGTTGACTAGTGCGCCCCCAAGTGCAAAGATGACTCAGTTTGAATTCTTTAAAGCGCAAGGAGAATCCTTGGGACTTTCCGGAAAAGAACTAATTAAGTACATAAGAGAGGAATGGATAAGACAAGTGTACCTTCACCATCAGATTAAACTAGCTCAGGATAAAGAAAAAAATATCAAAGAAAAGAGGTAGAAAAAGAAAGGGAAAGAGTAATCCGACAAGAGGAACGAGAAAGAGAAAAACAACGAGAGGAACGAGAAAGAGAAATACAACGAGAAGAACGAGAAAGAAAAATACAACGAGAAGAACGAGAAAGAGAAAAACAACGAGAGGAACGAGAAAGAGAAATACAACGAGAAGAACGAAAAAGAAAAATACAACGAGAAGAACGAGAAAGAGAAAAACAACGAGAAGAACGAGAAAAAGAAATCCAACGAGAAGAAAGAAGGACGGACTCGCGCTCCTTCCCAGGGAAGCTGACAAAGTTTCCGAGCCCCGTAAAACCCCAAAACTTCTTTCCCCAAAACCAACAACGGGACTCCAAACCTCCCGTTAAGACTTCTCCTCCATCTCTCTTCCCGAAGCGACCAACCATATGCTTCACCTGTGGTGTAGAAAACCACATGAGCTGGAATTGCCCCCAAAATTCTAGGCTTAAAAGCGGACCAGCCCACCAAGTTTACCAGATTAATGCAACCCCGGCTTCCCCGGTGGTGCAGACCCAAGCAGAAACTTCTCCCCCTCCGTCAGGCCACCAGGTAAATTTTGTTTTTGGTAAAAGTTCCTCGGGAACTTTGAAATATGAGGAGGGCAGCGTGGACAGCTGTCGAGTATTGACTCTCGTCAGGGACACAGGATGTACGTGCTTCATCGTGTCCGACGAACTCCTCCCAGTGGCCTCTAACCACGAAAAATTTGCGGTGGTACATGACCAACTTGGGCGGGTGAACAGATTCCCCGTCGCTAGATGTTACCTGCAGTGTCAATATTATAATGGCTGGGCTGAAGTCATTGTAGCACCCATACAATTCTGTTCCGTACTTATAGGACAGAGCCCCCAAGTAAGTTTCGACCCTGTGTTTCAGGCCGCCCTTCCTCAAGGCCGAGATAAGAAAGAAGCCCAGGAGCCCGTCCCCATCAGAACCCCGATACCGTCCGATTTACCGGAGACCCCTAACCAGGACTTTAGGACGGCAAAAGAGGAGTGTGAATCACTAACACCCTTAGGTGATAAGGCCCAGACAAGGACACGGAGACTGTCCCTGGACCCCAAGAAAAAAAGAACCCCCAACGCGCCCATGGAGATACCTTCGTAGAACTGGACGAAGCATCGGCGCTTAAAGAGGATTGCCCCGCGGAGTCCCTTAATGTAATCCAGACAGTGTGCATCCAACCTGATGCCGATTACCCTCCTCCTTCCCTACCAGGCGAGTCTTTGGAACCCTCTGACCTGGATAGTGACGGGCAGCTGACACCACGTCAGAAGAGTCAGCTACAAGAACTAATTAAATGGAGTCACCATTTACCCGCCCTATTAGTTCTTTTCGAGCAACTGCGTGAAAATTGCCTCACCATTGGCCCAAGCAAATGCCATTTTGCTCACGAAACCATCAAATATTTGGGTTTCAAAATAGGACCAAGCCAGTTAGGTCCCCACGAGAACAAGATTAAGGCAATCGCCCCCATGCCCCTCCCGATTACAAAGAAGCCATTAAGATCGTTCCTAGGATCAGCTTCTCCCTATCAGCGATTTGTTCCAAATTTCGCTGCAATTTTGGCCCCCCTATGCCCCCTTCAGGAAAAGAATTTCCCCGATCGTTTACGTTGGAATGATGTCGCTGTTTCCCATCTTAATCAGCTCAAAAGTAAGTTCATTTCTGCCCCCATTTTTAAGTTGCCCAACCCGGAAAAATCCTTTGGGGTTAAGACCGACGTGATCAACGAGGGCATTGGAGGTGTACTCCTTCAATACGTGGATGACAGAACGAGTCATCCAGTTGCATATGCTAGTCGTCAATTATTACCACGCGGAAAGAGATATGCCACTAGAGAAAAGATAGCTCTATCAATTATCTGGGTCATAGACAAATTCAAGCTGTACTTGATATGTAAAGAATTTCAAATAGGAACCGACCACCGTCCGTTAGCCTATATTAGGAATTTGAGACACTCAAACGGCCGCATCATGCGCTGGAGTTTACTCTTGCAAGAGTATCGGTTTAAAATAAATTAGTTAAAAGGTTCCGATAACCAGGTCGCTGACGCACTCAGTAGGAATGCGTTACCGAATAGCGTAGAATAATTGTATTCATAGGATTAGTATCTCCATGTAGGTATATACCGTCTTGTACGACTTAATTTAAGATTCTTTTGTAATATAATTAATTAATGTATATGTCTGAATTTTTTAACGCTCAATGTCTAATTTTTTGTATGTCTATATATTTGTTCTTATTAATTTACGTATAAATTATTTTGTCCCGTATGTCCTAAGTTTATATCATTTCATTGTTCCATGCCCTTTTTTTTTCTTTGATTAAGTTGTATTAAAGGTTATTTCCCCCTGTAAACTAAAGATCAAAATAATCATATGTATTGAGGTAATACTAGTTAGGTGCAGGAAGGTACGGTTGGTACAATAAAACGAGTTCCCAACAACGGAGCTCTATCGTTGTCCCTTCTCTCTTTTTTTTTTCGAAGTGACAACTTCCCCTGGAATGGAGGGGTGTGATAGAACGAGTTAATTTCAACTCCTATCCCATATTATTAAAAACCACGATGCTGCCCACGTGCATCTTCGATTCGAGGCTTGGAATCTTATCTCAGCTACCGGATGCCAATGTTTAAACAAGGAGGTTATCGTCCCCCCGCTCGCCCCCATACGCCGACCTCGCCAGATCGAGTTAGGCTTATGAACAGATAAGGCATTTTTCTCCGGCCCGGCTGTGCGTTCCCTCCAAGCTTTTACTCCATTTTCCCCCACGCCAAGGAGATGTCCTGGCTATTTATATGGAAACTTTACCACTAAGATCAGATTGGAGATCCAGATTTTCGTCGCGAAACATCACCACGACCCTCTCTCCCTTTGTGCGCCAAGGGACCTCGACCTCGAGATTCACCATCACTTGTCCAGAAGGAGGACAATATTCCTTGAGTGCCAAAGGTTCGAGCCTTTTCGACGTCAAGTCCCCAAGGCTTCCCCCCCCCCTGTTGTTCAAAGGAGAACAGCATCAGAACAGCCATTGTTCGTTTTGAGCCCTTCGCCAAGAAACGGTTCTCATCCCCCCCTGTTGTTCAAGGAGAACAGCATTAGAACAGCCATTGTTCGTTTTGAGCCCTTCGCCAAGAAACGGTTCTCATCCCCCCCCCCTGTTGTTCAAGGAGAACAGCATTAGAACAGCCATTGTTCGTTTTGAGCCCTTCGCCAAGAAACGGTTCTCACCCCCCCTGTTGTTCAAAGGAGAACAACATTAGAACAGCCATTGTTCTTGAGCCCGTAGACAAGAGACGGTTCTCATCCCCCCCCCCTTTGTTCAGAAGAGAATAACCTAGAACAGCCATTGTTCGTTTTGAGCCCTTCGCCAAGAAACGGTTCTCACCCCCCCTGTTGTTCGAGGAGAACAACATTAGAACAGCCATTGTTCTTGAGCCCGTAGACAAGAGACGGTTCTCATTCCCCCCCTTTGTTCAGAAGAGAACAAAGTAGAACAGCCATTGTTCTTCAAGCCGTTCGTCGAGTAACGGTTCTCCTTTCCAAGACGCCTCGTCAGGATCCTTTTATCCCCCCCCCCTTCGGCTGGAACTCGCCAGCGGACCGAATATTCCTTCAAGTACCTTCCACTGCACCCTAATGAAAAGTTACGTAAGCCAAACGTCACCTTTTGAGTATTGATCCCTTTTTGTCAATTCTATCCTGTGCTTTAAATTGTTTATCGAACCATCCCATCTCTTTAACTCTATATTTGTTTTACCTTTTTTTAATCTCTTAAATCCTTGGATTAGCCCGAGTCTCCACGACCCTTTCCATTCTGTTTATGTCAATATTTTCCGTTTTTGTGTTTTGTTTATAGTTATTATTAATAAAACTCTATTTTATTAATGATAGCAATATTATTATCCTTGAGCTCAGTTCCACTTCTTAAGCATATCGAAGATACATAATATCGGCCGCCAGACAGTAACGCACTCTAAAGATAATTAAGGAAGTTCCCTCAACGAATAGTGTTATATATAGTATCGTCGGGAGTCATTCTACGACACCCTACTTATACTCGCACATCCTCGATATGGATAACAATGTATTTAAGTTACTCCTATTTCTTGTGACTTGTGAAACCTCTCAAATAGTCTATCAATGCAATTCAGGTATAAAAATACTTCTAAAATATTCTGACACACTAAAATCTTTAGAAAACTAGAAATATCCTTTCGTCTATTTATTTAACTTCAACTTAAGGAAATTCCAATTAACAATTTTGACGATCTCATCAGGTATATTAGTATAAGACTATGACTAAAGAAATGTCTGTATACTCAAATTTCCAACTCTGTTTTTAGATACCTTAATTATGACCCTCCGTATCGCAACTGGTAGCACAAAAACTACTTTACACCCCATCCACTCCAAAACAAAAAGTTCCCCCATTGAAGACCACATAAACATGATAGGCACACAATTCTTCAGCAAATAATGATGCCCATCTCACCTTCTACACACCGTTTCCACACCTAACCCCTTAGGACCCCTAACCTTATTGCAACCTCCAACATCCAATAATTTGTTAACCTTTTTCCGACTCCGCTGAAATAGAACAAAATATTACGCATGCATAAACACTCTATACAAATACCAGTTAAAACCAGTCGCAAAACGCACTAACTCAAAATGCATCCCCTTCCCGATGATCACTATTCCCAAACCACTGTAGATTTCAGAACGAAAGTTTCACTGGTCACTTCCTAAATTAGTAAAAAAAAAACCTTGATAAAATCCTACTTACGCCAGACTCTAATCAGTGGAACCTACAGCAATCTGAAAGCACTACCCACCTTATCCAACCTCTCCCCCTCTTGATCTTCCTGGAACCGATTTAAATTTAACCTCTCTAAGAGAGTTCTGGAAAATATACCGTACCGTAGCATCTTTCCTGCGCGCTGCTAAGTTAGAGCGAGATCCCGAAGGCGACATAGAAAAGTAAGAATGTCAAACAATTGTTCCAAGCTCTCCATCTATGTTATAAATCTAAACATTCTCAATATGTCATTTATCCATACCACTGAATATTTCACATATAACATTTAATTATTTCTCAACTCATACACTACACTTTTCTACAGAATGTACATTTAGTGCTGTCAGTCTAACTTCTATGTGTCTCAAGGATGGTATTATTTGTGCACTTTGAAACTATTCCTTGAATGCAATATTCCAAATACTTTCACACTTCTTTTCTTTTATAGAAACCAAACTTAATGACGAATCTCGATACCTTATTTGCAAGGTTTCTCGCATCTGTCACTGATGGACAAAAGATTGAGATTACTATATTTTCAATATAATAAAATTGATAGAAATAACCAAACGCTGCATTTTGTTCTAGTATGTTTGTATCATAATTTGAAGGTGAAATATATATAAATTTAGGGCCCAACCTTGTTTTATTAATAACTACATTCAATTGATGTGCCTTGTTCTTCAGGACTGCATCAATTTTGTGAGGCATGCTGGAGACCAAATGTGTGATGAAATCTTTGCAAATATTGTTCCATTTTGTTCAATGAGCAAACGCAACTGCTCGCGATTGGATGGCTTCTGCTTATCACCCGCCAATTTGATTAACGCTCACAAATTCTCTATTGGGGTTAAATCTGGCGGAATCCCAGGCCAAGGTCTTAAAAGTTCGATGTTATTTTCAGCCAAGAACTCTTTTTTGCTTTTGATTGATGACCAGGTGCGCCATAATGCTGCAAAATACAGTTATCATCCACAACTTCGGTTCTGACCTGTTGTAAAATGATGCGGATGCAGCACGTTTTTGGCACAATTTCGAGTTCATTGCAGTGTTGTTGGGTAAAATTATTAGAGCTGCAATTTCTTTAGATGAGAAGCATCCCCAAACAATGAAAGTGTCCGAATGCTTCACTATGACCACGACACAGTACTTTTTAAAGCGCTCCCATTTTGTCCTTCCTAACGAGAGAATATCCCAAGTGTTCAACAGCACATTCTTTATAGTTCCTACAAAAGTGGGGTATATTCGTTAAGTTCTCCCTGGTAAGATAAGGTTTCTTATCTCCCTCTGCGCGCTGAAGCGTGCACACTTGCCTCTTTCCAATCGTGAGGAAGTGCAATAATTTAAATAATATAATGATTATTTATATCAAGGAAATTATAAAAACTAATAAAAAATAAATATATATATATTAGCATCAATATCTTTTGTTATGACTGCATTTGGTGGAAGAAAAGGATTCTTTACCGGCCCTCGTGACCCCTGTTAGTCTTCAAACCCTCTCTGCCTTATTTCTTAAATGGATCTCTTTTCCTTCTTTTCGCTCCTTAAACTACGAACCCTTTGTCGCCTATTTTCTTGACCGTGGCAAATCTTAGTCGTCAACTAGGTTTTTTCCACTCTTTCCTGATATGGGCAGGTAGAGGGCTACCCTTTACCTTATGGCTTGGGCTTGGCGATGAGTTAACATGCTTGCATTCTTTCACATTTTTTCCCTTGTACTATCCCCACCTTTATTTTCTATTTTTACGCGCAATTCCTACATGTAAATTTCAAAACGATTTAAAAAAATTCCTAATATATATTTGTCTAAAAACTTTTTCCCATGATTACAATGCTCGGAAAATTTGGCTGAGGCCTTATTATTCCCAGCTTCTGTTTTTCTACAGAATCCAGCCTCATTACACACCCAATCCGATCATCTATCTAAGACTTACTAACTCTTTAACACTTAATTGCTAGTGATTATGCAAATATATGGTTTGGAGTATGTAAGCTTATATTATATACGATCATGTAGCGTCATCTGGATACCAAAAATTCTAATGAAATAAGAATGAATATTAGATGGCTGATGCTTCCATCCAAATTTATGTCCGATCCGCATTTTCGTGTTTGTTAGAATGGTTTCGGAAGCTCTGCACTGGATGGCGGCAGCAGAAATAACAAGAGAAAAGTAGCTGTAAAAAAGAATGGAAAGAGGATAAAATCCTAAAAAATAAATCTAAGGTATAATGAGCGGGTATGAAGAGAGATGGCGACGAAAGTAGGTTTTATGAAAAAAAAGAAACCTTAAAAGAGGGACAATGCTTCATACTAGAGATTTTTCAGCTCCAATACTTCTACATTTTACCCCCTCTTCCTATCCCCGATCTTCCACGTCATCCTTTTCGCCCATTTTCTACCCTGCCTTCCTCAACCCACATATCCTCCTTCTCTCAAGGGGTTTAAAAAACACCCAGAAACCCGTTGGGTGTCTGAGAAACTCACTTGAACCTGAAAAACTGGCAATGGGTCTTAAAAAACCCTAAATCTGGTACTAGTTAAAAAGACTGCTTAATATGGGTTTGTTCATAGAAAAGATTTGGGAAAAGGGAGAGAAAGAGTGAGAGATGGCCTCATAAGCATGAGAATAAATGAAGTCAGAAATTGAACTTTGCAGTTCATTAAGGAAGAATAGAAACTGTGTATGAGAGAAGAAAACAACTTAAGTAGATCCATCGAAAACAGTTTAGTCGGGTCGGTTTGAGAGGAAACATGATATAAGTTTATGGAGAGAAAGTGAAAATAGATCAGAGTTGAGTTAGGAGAAAATAGGGTGCCAAAGAGAGTGGTTTTGTCGGAGGAAGAAACAGCAATTGTGGTATCAGCACAAAATCAAGGTGGAAAAGAAAAGTGAAAAAAGTTGGGTGATATGTCTTTAGTTAAAGTGAAAAGAGAATGTTCATATTCAGAGTAGGACAGTTAATCGGATTTCCTTTTCAAAAAATTATGTATATCAGACAGACAAATAAACTTTGCACGATTCCTTAGGGAGATAAACCTGAATCACGTATCTGGGGTAAGGTAATGACACCATGCTCACTTTGTGAAGCTCTGTTACTCAGTACGATGGCCTTATCGAGCAAGCGTTGTGATATTAAAGAACAGGAAGAGCATGAAAATAGAATCTATCTTCCATAACTTCAGCACTAACCTCTACCTTATGAGCTCAGTAGCACACAAGGAAACATCACGCTGGGAAAAGGAGCATTTATCGCATGGTAATTCTTAAAGGAAGGTTCGAAGGCTGGTCCAATCAGTAGAACGGTGGTGCCAGAGACTGTCAAAGGGTTTAATAGTGGCGGGTAAAGTTTCCGCAAAACAGAGTACAAATATAAATTTATGGTCAGAAGATCTCAAAGCAGCAAAAACAGCATATTCATATTGGATAAGGAGAAGAGAGAAAAGGATAAAAAATTGTGGTATATGTGTATGGCTTACTTCATGTAGCTTTCATTCAAAAATATTAAACTAAACTAAATTTAGGCATAATTTTGTTCTCGTTGGTCCTTCACTTAGGAGCGGAGAACTCCCCACCCTCTTGCTATTCTTATCCATTTCTCAGTACTATTCGACTGACTAGAGGCTGCGTCATTCCTGCAAATAAAAAAACAAAACAAACAATAACTGAACCATTAAGTAGAGCCCGTGCGTCTTTCTCGATTGGGTTCAAATTCAAAACAAGGGTTCGGGTTGGGAAATCCACTATTACCCATCGCATCGCTGGGCTTCATATTTTAGTAAGGATGAGAGGATGTAATTAATGGCGTTAATTAACTTTTTCTAGACTGATTTCAATTCATTTAATTGGTTCCCCTTTTACCGGATGAGTGGCAAATCTTCCTTGCAACACCACCTGAAATTCCTAAAATCGGCCGAGATATTTGTAATTTACAGGTCAAGCCTTGCCTTTTTACTTCAGGGATACGGAATTGCCTCCTTCCTCATTAGTATTTACTCTGCTTCCGCTCCCTACGTCATCCGTTGGCATGCCAACTGATTTTCCCTTCTCAATTCAGGTGGAGGTTATTTTTATTCAATTATATATATCATTATATTGAGTTACTGGGATAAAATCTGTTTATCTTCCTTTTATGTGAGCTTATTTAATATTAAGTTATTTTTAAAGAGTACCAGATGTTCTTGAATTCATTTAATGAGGCCTTATTGACAATTGTTTTTCAGAGACCACTGCAAACATTCAGAACTTAACAGCATCCACCATTATAATTATTCTTTATAATATGTACTTCGTCTTCTTCTGGGTTAACGCTTAGTCAAATGTAAATACCGGTTCAAATTTTAGCGAACTTAAGATAGATCGGTGTGGTTAGTCGCTGGATGGAGTTTCGATTCGGGTCGCCTCCAGAGCGGCTGCCAAACAATGTAGAAACTCGTCTTTGGGATCCTTCATTTATAACTAGGTTTCTACTGAGTGAAATACTCCTCTTATTTGAATACAGATTGGTACTTGAACTACTACTAATTTCTGCTTGCTTCTTCAAGTGTCTTCCGTTCATTACTTGTTACTGTCTTAATGGCAGCATCCAAATGAAATAATTTATCCATTTTAATATAGTTCAAACTCCTAAGAATATTAAAACTATCATTAGTTTCTCTCTTAATCATTTTGTTTCATGTAAATATAAAGATAATTTCTTTAATTCTTTTATTTCTATATTTTAGGTTGGTGTTTTTTTTTGTGGAAGATGAATAGAGTATCGTTTGCAGGTTCTCCCCCTCGCTCATGGTTGAAGGGAGGGAAAAGAACCCCCGGGGTGACCCGTCTCGACTTAAAAACGCCCTTATCCACCTGGACCCACCGTGTTTGGTGGGCCTGAGGAAAAAGGTATGGCATGGTGCGGTGGAGGGATAGGAAAAAAAGAAACATAGCTGAAAAGAGAAATCAGTAGGAAAGAATAAGTTGATCTAAGTCGACCTTCTTCCTCAAAGCAGGGGGATAGAAGAAAAGGAATGGTACATACCATTATTAGGACCTATAGATTAACGTAGAGTCCAAACCACGGTCCTAAATTTCTTATCTGCCATTGGACTTGCATCCATCCAGTCGTTCAGTGCAACTTCTCTGTAGGTAGCAGGAGAGCCGCCAATCTCTGTCACTCTTTGTGTTATTCATATTCTCTCTTTATAGTCTTTAATTAGCTTGAGGGTTAGTTCGTCTAATCTCTGTTATGTTTTCATTTCTTCACTGTTGCATTCAGTGTAATATATAGCATTCATGCCGTTATGTTTCTGTTTTTGAGTTATATTTATTTTTCTGAAGGGAGTGTTTGTTTGTTAGTTTTAGTTTATTTATTTCATTTTCACATAAGGTTTCCCGTTTTCAGTTTTTTTAAATTTCTCCTTCTCATTTTCGGTTGTCTCTCTTTTGTAACTCTAGTTGTTCTTGTTCATTTGTCACTATTTGAAGTCTTCATCGGTTTTCCATTTTCTTGTTCTTATTTGGGATTCTGGTCCGGTAAAATATTCTTCGTAGGTAATCAAAACTAAACTGCACTGCTTATTCTAGATACTCGTAAGGGCAAACAATATAGCTGGGTGTTTCTTAAACCCCTAGAGAGGAGGAGAATATGGGGGTAAAGAGGGGAAGGTAGCAAATAGGAAAGAAGGATAACGTGGACGATTAGGGAGAGGGGGAGATTTTTTATTTTTTTTATTAGAGCTCATCTGGCGACTGCCTACATGGGCATGGAAGAGGGGTAGAGATATAGAAGATGACAGAGAGGCGAGAATAAGGAGTTGGAGAGGGATGGAGAGGCAGGATAGAGGGGAGAGGGAGTCACCTCAAGTGGCTGTGGAACAGGAGAGGATATGCTTATTGTTCGACTCCCTCTGTTTCAAAATGATCGCCCATTTGATTTTAAACGACTGCAGTTTCCATTGATTACATGCTTTGGTAATATATCCTTCATTCATTCACTAATCACCCTTACTTTGTAAGAGATAATAGAATCAACACCTATGAACACAACTAGATCTCAATGGGAGCTCCAGAAAAGAATATACTGCGTCAAACATTACTACAGGACAGCTCGTTCAAGAAAGTGCAGGACCCTTTCGTGCATCAGTTCGAATGTGAAAAATCCCCCTTGAAGAGCAGAATTCAGGAAAGACGAAAACTCGACCTGAAATACGGTCTTCATCTGCAAAAGATTCTCATGTGCGATTGGTGGGATATGAATGAAATAATCCATTTTGAACTTCTTAACACAAATCATATCATCAAAGAGGTTTACTCTGTTCAGAGAGACAGTTTACATGCTATATTTGAAGAAAAAAGGCTAATATTAATCAATCGAAAGAGTGCGTTTCATCAAGACAACGCACGACTTCATATCGCAAGAAAATAAAAAAGCTTGGCAATTTCGACTGGAAACCAATATATAGACTGCTCTGGTTGCTGTATGCTAGTTCACTCTCCTAACTCTAGTGAAGAATATTTTTGTGCTTCGCCAATTTTCCTTCCGAAATTAGGAATTTTATACTAGCGAGTCTTAGTGACTAAATCGTGAATGTTATAAAAAGTGAAAAGTGAAAATATCATTGACGGATTTTGCCGTAAACTAAGAGTGAATTTTTTCAGTAAAATTTTTTTCTCACTCGCTTTCGAGAGCCTGTTGCGGGGATTGAACTTGCTTCCTTCCCCCCCTCAATGTCCTTCACGAGTCTTCCTAATTCGGACAACGACCAGTGGGCATTCGAAAAGTGCCATGTGAAAAACCATATTTTGGGGACTGGGACGCCTTTCTTAAATAACCTTTTCTCTTAAAACTTGGTAATAGATCCTCTCTTAAACTACACACACTACAAAAAACAAACAAACACACGCTCACTCCATGGAGATTTTCCGTTTGAAATTTATCTTTCCCAGCCTCACATATGAGGATATTGAAAGGTAAATGAGGGAGACCCGGCGGATACCGCTGAAGACCCTCTCCGATTGCCCCAAGACTGATCGGGGGAGGGTCTTTGCTAAAATTTATGGGGATTTGGGAATAATCGCGTTCGTAAGATTGATCGACACACATAATGGGTACGCAGTTATTTGCTCAAAGGAGAGTAATTGCGAAGCACTCGCCTCTCCTAAAGCAGCAGAATGCCTAAAACACTAAACTTAAAACCACATACACCGCTACATATAAAGACTAACCGAAGCATTATCCTTTGCCGCCTCGATCCATGGGTTGGGGGGCACTCCGTTGAAGAAATTCATGCGGAGATGGAAAAAATCACACCTGGGTGGAGGCTTCTGAGATTATTAAATTCAAGGATTACACACGTATTCAAAATAGTCTTTTGTGATACGGCAATGGCAGTTAAGACTACAGATTGAGGTATGCTCCTCTTTAACGTCCATGTTTGTCCTTAGCAAGTCAAACGTGAGGAGTTTATCGACCTCCAAATGTGTTTCAAGTGCTATAAGTATGAGGAGCACACCATGGCCACCTGCCCCAGGGCAAACGTACTTTCGTGCTCTATTTGCTCGTAAGATTCACATTCTTGGAGGAATTGTAATAACACCTCTCTGAAGTGCTTGAACTGTGCAGGAGAATATAAGGCGCTCTCCATGGCTTGCCCAGTCAAAAAAGAGCTTTTGAAGAAAAAAGCTAACTAAAAGAGACAGGAAGAAGAAAACGAAATGAACAGTACCTACGCCAAGGTTGCTAAAGTTACTGTTGTGGGGTCTCAGGAAAATAAAACATACCTCCACGACGAGGAAGAAAACTCGACGAAAATTACGTGTTGCATCTATTCTGCTCACATCGCGAATCTCTCCTTCCAGGGAACCTTTGCGAAGTAGCTTAATCGATTGCTGACGCATAATGGAATGGAGGAAATGTGGTATCCAGAGAACCCACGGTCTGCGGAGACTCTCAAAATTAGTCTCGAACTCCAATGCGAGACTAGTTGCCAGAAGATCCTCATTCCCGGCAGCGCCCTAGTTCTTTCCAGGGGTCTTAGGTTCCAGGAACAAACGGAAAGAGACTCGAACCCACCACGCACCGAAAAAACAAAACAACGCTGTAAACACCGAACACCAAAACACCCAAACGCACATACAAAGTATGGAAGTTTCGGAGACTAAGATTGCGAGATCTGAGGGAGGGGTATAGTAAGAATAGAACGCGCAATCACGTCTTCAAACTTGAACTGAAGCGTTACCACTGCAATCTGTGTGGAATTTTTTTTCACGTACAGTATCTGCGGTAATTGGAACGCACTTCCAGTGGAAGTTGTCAACAGTGAATCTGTTGACCAGTTCAAGTCAAGACTAGACAAAGTCTTTAAAGGTGGCCGTTTAGGGACGCAAAACAATTGAGCAGCCATGTGCCTACTCAATTGCTAGTCCAAAGGTACCCTCTTTGAATGGACCGTAAGGTCTCCTAGGGTACTCTCTTTCCTTGTAACTCCTTTCAACTCCCCGCTCCGGGAGAGCCTCGCAGCCTCAAAGACGTCTGAAGTCGTCCTTTTCTTGTAAGAGGGAACCTAGGCACGTATATCATTCAAGGAAAATAAACTTGAAGGTATACGGTGCCGAAAGGTCCCCTTTCCCTAAAGAGATGACAGCCCTTGATGTAACGGAAGGAGTAATATCTGGGAGATACCAATGGCGTTTCACATCGAACGACTGTCATGAAAAGGAAGTCGAAGAGGCTTTACTCCAAGGCTTAATTAAACTGGCTCCCGAAGCTTTCATAACTCTCATGGACGGCGAATACAGAAAGAAACGACCAGGCAAAACAATTAAGCCCCCATCCGCTCTACAAAGACCTAAGCTCGTAAGAGAATAAATCATAAAAACAACATAAACACACACAGGAATCTATTACATTCTAATCCAGACGGTTGGACGAACAAAAAAATAATATACGATAACGTAATATGACAATGTGACCCACACGTACTATTTATCTCCGAACATGGGATAAATGACAGACAGGATAAAAATATTTCCCTACCAAGTCTTAAACAAATATCACAGTGGCGAACGTTTTGACGGATGTGCAATAGCTGTGAAAAGAGGTCTTGACTTCATATCAATAACTGGACTCTATGAGTCATATCACGCTGTGGAGGTCCGTATGGCAGTGGGTCCCCTGGTCCTGGCAACAGGCAAATTATGACAAGTATTGGACCAGATGTCCCGATATTCATTACACATAGATCCGCTACAAAACCAGACATAGTGCTCACTAGTACTGTGTTTCCCTACAACTACTTCAGTGAGCCGGGCCCTCCTATCTTCAGCGACCACCAGGCTATCCTTATTAAAATCTCAACCTTCCCCATTCAGGTTCCCATCCTAGAACGCAAGAGCTACGCTTACGCCAAGTGGGATACTTATAAACTACTTCTAGAGAATTACAACCATGACCCCTTAATTAATGCCACTTTAGAAGAGATTGATTAAGAGTTAGATAAAATTACTGAATATTTATTAAAAGCCGATAACGAAGCCATTGCCCGAGTAAAATATAAAACTCTTCCTGCCCCTTCTTGGACCTTTAGAATGAAATCCCTCGCGAGAGAACGTATTAATGAAATAAATCTCACTCACCCCAACATCACTACGCTCAGACGAATATGACAGATACGCGACGAATTAATGAGTCTTATTAGGGACCAACTGAATGTACTTTGGGACAATTTGATAGAGGGACTGAATATTGAAAACGACTCTAGTACATTCTGGCAGACATTAAAAAGACTAAGAGGAGGACAGTCATAAAATACCATAAAACCTACACGTAACGATACAGTAATTACGGACGAGGAAGAAATCAAAGAAGAATTCAGACTCTTCTGGTCATCTATATTTAAGATATCTCGGAAGAGAATGATAACTTTGATTTAGACTTCGAAGACAGAATAATAAATGATCTGAACGACCTGATACACCGAACCCATCCTCACCATTATGTATCGCAGGAAAGGGTTATGGAGGGACTCGGCGGTAGAATTAGTGCCGAAGAACTCTCCGAAACTTTAAAATCCGTTTGTCAATGAGCACCAGGGCGTATAAGACTGACACGGGAGAATTTTATTCGAGCCCTACCTAAGATTCTTTTGGGGCTCGTGAATGTCGTGAATGCGTGCCTGAATGTGGGTTACTTCCCTGACCAGTGGAAGATAGCAAAAATGATATTTATTCCCAAAGCCGGTAAGCCACCGGGCAGTCCAGCTAACTTCAGGCCTATATCTCACTTAGAATTTGTAAGGAAAGCCTTAGAGAAAATATTGGCCAACAGTGTGAATAAGTTCCTCGAAGAAAACAAATTGCACAACAACCAACAACATGGCTTTCAAAGGAAGCGAGGAACGAAGTGATCACCGAGAAGTTGTCAAAAGTAAAAGCAGAAAGACGCCATGCAAATCTGGTACTCCGCGACGTCAAATAGGCCTTTGACAAAGTATGGAGGAGAGGCTTGAGATACAAAATCCTACAACTGGGCCTGGATCCCATACTAGAAAGGATTTTATGCGATTACATAATGGAGAGGAGAGCGTTTGTGAACATTAAAGTTTTCAATGACCCCGAGTTGGAACTCGAGGCGGGGTTGCCACAAAGCGAGTGTAAAATTCCCTTACTTTACAACATATACAACATCGACCTTCCCCAACCTCTGACTGAAGGTTCGTTGTACGTCCAATTTGCGGACGACATAACGATGATATGCACGACACCTTATCGGAATGTGAATTATATGGCACAGAGTACGGCCGTAGAAATTGAAAACATTAACTCTTTCGAGAGAAGATGGAAGATATCTACCAATGCTCCAAAGTTCCGTGTAATTCCACTATCCTGACGGACCCTCGCAGACATCCGTGTGGGGGGTGCACGCATCCCATACCGCACGGAGGGCACAGTTCTGGGACTCTGGATTACGACTCGTGGATATGAGAGTCACGTAGCTAAAACTACAACGAATGCAAGGAGGGACTTGGGAAAATTTGGGGGATTCCTAAACCTGGTTACCTCAAACAAACTAAAGATCTATAATGCATGCATTCGACCCAAACTCCTCTATCCACCGGTCCCTATAAACGTGAGTCCTGAAACCCAAGTCCTTAAACTATAAAGGGTCCAAAATAAGGCTGATATATTATAACGAGAACCCGAAGGAGAGATGGAGAAAGCAGAGTGAGCTCCATGGTGAACTGCAGCTAACTCCTATAAACGTGCATCTTCACCAAAGAGCAAGCAAGATCTGGGGCAACGTACACCGGCGCCTCCCTCCCGAGTTTGTACTCGAGCAAATATAATTTGATGACATAGGACACGCAAAACCTTTAAAAATCGCAGACTACTCATTGACAATGACATAGAGCAAATGTGCACTTAGATTTTTACAATACACACTTAACACAAAGCCAAATACACTCCCCTTTTACCTAATTAATCAAGTGCTAACTTCCCCAGTTTTAGCGCGATTAACTCTCCAAAAATATAAAAAAAACAAAAATACCTAAAAAAAAAATAAACAAAATAATAAAAAATAACTCAAAATCCTGGCGTAAACAACCCAGATAAAAACAAAAACAAACAAAAATCTCATCACCTAAAGCAGTAGGAATTGAAAAACCCTCTGCTATACAGGCTTGAATGCCTTTATATATATATCTATATATATAAATATATATATATATGGAAAAATATCCAAGACAAATTGGTGCGGTTAAGGTAATGGCATAATTAGACAACTGCTCTGCTTCAGGTCCAGCAGGTGATCCTATCCTCCTTGAACTGGAAGACAGCACTTAGGGATGACCCATCCATCAGCCCAAAAAAGCTGATTTCAAAGACACGCCTTTATGTCGTCTCGTTTACCGTCACAGAAAACTGTTATTATTAATATATTAACAGCGTTGACTGAGCCAAAACGCTCGAAAGATGGAAAAATATCCAAGACAAATTGGTGCGGTTAAGGTAATGGCATAATTAGACAACTGCTCTGCTTCAGGTCCAGCAGGTGATCCTATCCTCCTTGAACTGGAAGACAACACTTAGGGATGACCCATCCATCAGCCCAAAAAAGCTGATTTCAAAGACACGCCTTTATGTCGTCTCGTTTACCGTCACAGAAAACTGTTATTATTAATATATTAACAGCGTTGACTGAGCCAAAACGCTCGAAAGATGGAAAAATAATAACAGTTTTCTGTGACGGTAAACGAGACGACATAAAGGCGTGTCTTTGAAATCAGCTTTTTTGGGCTGATGGATGGGTCATCCCTAAGTGTTGTCTTCCAGTTCAAGGAGGATAGGATCACCTGCTGGACCTGAAGCAGAGCAGTTGTCTAATTATGCCATTACCTTAACCGCACCAATTTGTCTTGGATATTTTTCCATCTTTCGAGCGTTTTGGCTCAGTCAACGCTGTTAATATATTAATAATAACAGTTTTCTGTGACGGTAAACGAGACGACATAAAGGCGTGTCTTTGAAATCAGCTTTTTTGGGCTGATGGATGGGTCATCCCTAAGTGTTGTCTTCCAGTTCAAGGAGGATAGGATCACCTGCTGGACCTGAAGCAGAGCAGTTGTCTAATTATGCCATTACCTTAACCGCACCAATTTGTCTTGGATATTTTTCCATCTTTCGAGCGTTTTGGCTCAGTCAACGCTGTTAATATATTAATAATAACAGTTTTCTGTGACGGTAAACGAGACGACATAAAGGCGTGTCTTTGAAATCAGCTTTTTTGGGCTGATGGATGGGTCATCCCTAAGTGTTGTCTTCCAGTTCAAGGAGGATAGGATCACCTGCTGGACCTGAAGCAGAGCAGTTGTCTAATTATGCCATTACCTTAACCGCACCATATATATATATATATATATATATATATATATATATATATATATATATATATATATATATATATATATATATATATATATATATATATATATATATATATATATATATATATATATATATATATACTTATGTATATATGCAGACAAAAGCAAAAAAATATATACCAAAACGCAAAGAAAGCCAGAGATGCCCTATCACCAGGCACCTGTCTTTCATTCTACTTTTCATTTTCGCTTTCCTATCATTTTCCCCCAAATTTGCCCACTATTTCTCCTACTAAAATCCTCTACTACTATATTCGTAAGATTAGTTGAAAAACTGTGCAGCTCTAAGTGTCATTGAATCACCTAATCCAAAATTATGAAGCTCACTTATACCTCAGCTCAGTCATTTGTGATTGACGTCACGATCGCTCGTAGACCACCGAAACCTTAGTAGACATCCTACTGCGCCAACACTCAAAACATCTTTATATGCATCCTCAAACTTAAAGCAAAATGATTTTTATTTGTTTTTCTGTTTATTATGCGGGGCCCCATATGGTCCTAAAAAAGATTTCCTGCCTAGAAAAAATGAGAACGCCCCCAAATAACTAATCTAGTTAGCGTATTTATTTTCCCGTTGTTTTTTTTTATATCCCTCCTTGCTAAAGGGGATATAGCTAGTTTCACTTTCGAGATAAGAAAGGTAACAAAATTAAGGGGTCCCTGGGATGTTGGCAACTGTAAAAAAAACTTTCAAATAAGAATTGTTCAAGGATGATTTTAGGGCAACACATAGTTTGCCGCTAAATGGCATAACTGACCAGTTTCGACTCATTTGCTATGAAGCCCCTTTAGAGTCGATTATTATAAGTCCTGGACGGAAGAAAAGAGAATTTAGAAGTTCCTCCCTCTCTAAATTTGCAACAGACTGTGGTTGGTGGGAGAGGTCATTTAGAAGTTCCTTCCTGTTTGTGGCTGCGTTTGTCTTTAGACAAAATCAATCAGAGGTTCCATCCTGTTAGGGATTGCGCCAATAAGATTAGTAAAATAAAGTATCCAAAGCTGTTATGCGACATACTGGTCGCTAGAAGAAGGAATTCTAGAGTTCATTACTCTTTACGGTTGTAACAGTCTGTGATCTTTAGAAGAGGCCATTCACAGGTTCAGTCTTGTTTATGGTTGCAACAGAGTATGGTAGCTGAACAGAGCAAATGCCATTGTTTGTATCTTTTTACCCTGCTTGTTCTCCCACCATGAAAAACTTTCATAAGTTTTTCACGTCACCAATTCACTACTTTAGGAAATTCTCTTCAAACCTTCAATTGAAGATGCCTTTGTTTGTTTTTACTATTTTAATTATAGAACTTTGAATCAGTGCCATCATTGAGCATAGAAGTCAGTTATTAAATTGCGCCTCTGGTGCCGGATAATGAAATATACATAATGATGAGAATACTAATCAATGGCAATCCTGATTATATCAAGGATCAAACATCTTTGTGCAGAAAGGTGATGGAATAGATCTAGTACTGTGCTTTGTTACCAATCAGCGAGCAAGCAAATATTCGCGGCCTAAGGTTGAGCCAATGGTTAAGCGTCAGAGAGTGTGGATATGGGAGTTCTTTTGGCAGTTTCGGGACGGAAGAGTGATGTGTTGAGGGTGCTGTGATTGCCCGCGTATGATGACATTTGTGGATGGAGTAACCTACCCTGACCCATAAGAATCGGGTCACATCGGTACGCGGTTAGCTTCCTACAAACGTCAAAATGATTTTGTTCAAGCTGTTTAGGGATTGGATTCGAACTCGGTACCTAGGCGTTCAAATCAAACACCTTATCCACTACGCTAGCAAAAGCTAGTCATTGTGTTAACCTTTGATGAGAAAAAAATATTTTGTTGGAATTAAATAAGTCTTTGTTATATTTCTATAAAAATAATAATAATAATGCTCTAAAATATAAAGAACATAAGAGAATAATAATAACAATAACGTTTAGATTATTTTATCCTTAACGATGCCCCAATGCAGCTTTGAAAAAAATATATTCCATTAAAACCTGGGGAAAAATGAAAATTAGGAGTGGAAGCGCTTACGCCTCTATCTCACTCCAAAAAAATCGGAATGACACTTTTTTTTTCCTTCGGGAGCTCTAGGCCTTTAGTCTTATTTGCGCATCTCTACTTTTGTGAGCTTTTACTCTCATAATTCTGTTGCACTTAATCGAATTGTATTTCATACTAGTGCATTTTTCATCTGAATTGCATTGATATATGTCATATACAGGGTGACACAAGGGTGACGATACATAGGATAAAATGAAGAAGCCCTCATGGCCTCTAATATCTACAAGTAAATATTAAGCAATCACGGATATATGAATACCGAAGAAACCATATTGATAAATCAACCAAATCAAACACTTTTGTTTCTCTGGATGAAACTACTAGCTATATATCACTCATTGGGAACACACTGTATTTTGGTCAACCGGAAAACATTTAGTAACACTATGCGCAGATTTGAATCGTATCGGTGAAAGTATCTTTAAAATAATACCTGAAGAAAATAAATTGGGAAATGGATGAAAACGCAGAATAACGCAGTTTTTTATTTCTCGACTCGCGCTTGAAATATGTCAGGAGTTGAGAGGAGACAGAAAAAGTGCGCGCTACGAAAAAGCTTCGATAAAGAAAGGTTTAAAAGGGGAAGATAATGTAAAAAGGAAAAGGAAAACCGCAAACTAAAGAGTAGAATCTGTATTTGAAATGAGAACTAAAGTGTCCGCGTCGCTGGGATCAGCGGACGGAAGCTGAAACCACTCGATTATCTCTCCGCTTAAAAAGACTCCGTTCTAAAGAAAGTGTAAGTTTATAGACGTGAATATAGAATAAAAGAACACAACCACACAAACAGAGTACGCCCTTCACTATTTTTTACCTGGTTACTTTCCCGTGATTAATTAACGTTACGATGGGTATGAATTGCGTCTCCTGGAATTCCGTATCATGTTTAACGTAATTAAATCTTATTATTTGCATTTCACTCAGAATTCCAATTTAATATCGCTTCCACCACTGCTAATGAAGTGCCAAATCGTGGCAGAAGATAAGGTTGCTAGACAGACAACCACGTAATTTTCATATCTTAACTTCTCTCTCTCTCTCTCTTTCTCACAAATTATATATATATATATATATATATATATATATATATATATATATATATATATATATATATATATATATATATATATATATATATTGGTGATGGAGTCGTTCCTTGGGAACCTTATTCATATTAGGAATATGAAGACATATGCGATGGTTACGAACATTTAATTTTCCGGACGTTTCGGTCATTAACGATGACCATCATCAGCGAATTCTAAATACAAAGAATTATTTTTATAAAAATAACTAAACACAGCTATAAAAACCAAACAGGACAGGAGTCGAAAATGATAACCGAAAGTAAGAAGTTAAAATGAAATATAGAATCTTAAACCGTTGAAAGCAAATGGGTGAAAATCTATTAATAAGAATTTGATTAATATCGTAAAAATAACTAAATTAAATAATAATCCCATGAGTATAAAATATGCATAATAAACATGAATTAAATTCTTATTGGAATACAAAAATTATAAACTATAGCAATAAAGTTGAAAGCAATGGATGAAGAAATCGATTAATAAGAGTGACAAAAAATTATTAAATAATCCCATGAGCAGTAGATTTGAATAATAAACATGAATTAAGTTTTAAGCGGAACACAAGAAATTCAATATAAACTATAGCAAAAGAGAATTATAAGGGCAGGGCGAACAGTCCAAAATAAGTTAGATCAGGGGGTATGTAATCAAAGCGGATATTAATTGATGGAGCAAAGAAAGTAATTCAATAAAGTTAAATTAATTAATTAATGAAAGTGATGAAATGTATGGTAGGTTTCTAAAGGTGTGAAAATGTTTTCTAGTTTACCCTGGTGTTAGGGCATCACTAGCATGCTTTCTTATTATTTTTATTTCATAAAGTTTTCTTCCTCCTCAGTAATGCTGCTGACTATCGATGACAGCCAGGTTCCTCCATTGTTATATATATATTTTTATTTGTTTAGTTTGATTTGATCCTCCGTCGTGGCATTCAAGGCTTTCAATGTTTGTTTAATGATAAATATTTCTAGTTAAATTTTATTAAATTTTTAATTTATTATTTTCAATTTGAGTATTACTTTGGGCACTTCCCCTCTTTTCGTTTATTTTATTCTGTCTTCCTCTTCTTGTTTTTGTTGGTTGAATTTGTTGAGTTGTGCTTGTTAAATTTAAATTGGGCACTTCGCCTCTTTTTGTTAAAATGAATTATTTTTATTTAATTTTGAAATCGAGTTAAATTTGGGCACTTTGCCTCTTTTTATTTTAAATTTTTAATTTTTAATTTGGGCACTTTGCCTCTTTTTGGTAAAATTAGTTAATTTGGATTTAATTTTTAATTTTGTTGAGTTTTGGGCACTTCGCCTCGTTTGTAAGGTTAATTTGTCTTTTGGTTAGTGCTTTAATCTGAATCGAGTTATGATTTTGAGTTAGGTCACTTCGCCTCATTTCATTAAGGTCATTTTGCTTTGTATAGTACTTATATATCGGTAGTACGTTTTCTCTCACGCAGGTTCTACCGCTTGGGAACAGAGCTGTTCTACCAATTGCGCGTTTTCTGTTTCCTCGTATATTCAAATCGATGTTTATTGTCGGGAGTATTTCCTGATCGATTTTGTCCCAAGTCTTTCTCCCTAGCATTTGGATCTCCATATTGATCAGTTTTAGTACGATTCTTGTATGTAGAACCGATTGCCGAATACGGTCGATCCTTTGCGTGCCAGTTATCAGCAGTGTGGCTTTATTTTGCACCCTCTGCATCGTTCTGAGAGAGGTACAGCTTGCCATCTGCGTGATCACAGCCGGTTACACTAGGACTGAGCGTACCGAGGCCATGTACAGCTTTTTTCTTGTTTAGGAAAGCTGAGGTTTCGGAAACAGTAAAGTTTCTTAAGCTCTCTTTTGGCTAAGGACAATCTGGTATTTACGTGAGCCTTGTAACCCTATTTGTAGAATCGTAAGCACAGGACTTTTCCGTCGTTAGAGTATGGATAGAGTTCGTTGTCGACGAGGACGTCGTCTACTTTTCGGCGGTTAATTGGAATTATGGTGAACTTCTGGCGGTTGGTTTTAATCTTCCACTTTTTTAGTAGCGATTTATGTTGTCAATCTCCGCAGCTTTCGCCTTTGTTTGGCTTCCAGCGTTCCTGAATGGACTCAGGACAATTTGAGTGATGTCATCTTCGTATTGCAGATACATCGAATCGTACCTCACTGGAGCAGGTAAGTCAATTGTGTACACGCGGTACAGCAAAGGATTCAGACAGCTGCCTTGTGGAACTCCCGCCTCGAGTTCGAATTCGGGTCATTTGTAGCCCTCGATCGCGACTTGGGCTCTCCTATCCGTAACATAGTTACAAAGAACCCTTTCCAGGATTGGGTTTAGCTGGAGGTTGAGGATCTTGAACTGTAGCCCTCTCAGCCATACCTTATCGAAGGCCTGATTTACATTCCGGAGCACCATGTCTGCGTACCTTCTCTCAGCTTTACTGCAAGTGAGTTTTTCCGTTAGGAGGGCGAGGGCGGTTTCCGTTCCTCGTCCCTTGTGGAACACGTGCTGCTGAGGGTTGTGAGCTCCTAGCTCGGCTAGTTGTTCTTGAAGCCTGTCAGCTAGGAGTTTCTCGTAGACTTTCGCAACGATTTCCAGCAGGGCAATTAACCTGTAATTTACCAGTTGATCAGGGAGTTTACCTCCCTTGGGTTTGAAGATTACTTTTACAATCTTAAAACCCTCAGGGAAGTAACCGTATTCATGGAAGCGTTGCAAATGTTTGCAATTCCTGAATGATCTGCTGTGGGGCATTTACCAAGTTGTTTCTTGTGATGCTTTTCCAGCCTGGTGCCTTTTATTTGAAAGGCTCGTACAGTGGACATGACCTCCTCTGGTGTTATGGGACGGCCGTGGTCCGCCCTCTCCCTGCCTTCGTCAACTTGATGTTGTGGGTGCGTGCGGTGCATAACCGATTCAGTTCTTCGATCAGTTAGCCTTCGAATTCCTGGTCGAACTCATCCTTTTCTTCAGGAGTATTCCTGAAGACGTTTTTCCAGAAATTTCTTAACCTGTCTTCCAGAACCGCCGGGTCCTCTATATAACCTCCGTTCTCTTTTATTCGAGCCTTTTGTCTTGCTGTTAGTCTTTTTAAGTTCTTGACTTGACGCCAGAATTTAGCCGGGTTGAGTTCGCTATCGACTTTGGCTATCAGGTTGTTCCAAATTTCCCCCTGTTGGAGGTTGATAGCCTCTTTTAGCTCTGTGCTTAGGCGTCGAAGGATGCAAGCTTCTTTCCCGGTTAGGACCTTCCCGTCTTATCTCTTCGTACACTTTCCTGTGAACGAGAGCGATCTCTCTCATCTCCTCTGTCCATCTGGGCTGAGGAGGTGTTTTATACCCAGTTTTGGCTATGCTCTCACGGTCCGCTTCTAGTATGGACGTAGTTATCCTCTCCAGCTCCTCGTCTATCTCCTCCATGCCACCTCGCTTAGGTCAGCTGGTGGGTATTGACTTAATCGTCTCTTGTAACGATCCCAGTTGGCCAAGGCGTAGTTTTTTCGGAGAGGGACTGGAAGCTGGATCGGAGCGAGAGATACTGTAGTGAGGATCAGTATGTGATCACTTGCGACTGTTGTGCCTGGCTCACTATGATAGTTGAATAGGAAGCCTTCACCTGTTAAGATTATATCAGGTTTGGTTGCTGATGTTGAAGTGATACAGGTCGGAAAATCCGGCCCTATTTTTGGATGTTTTTTCTTGCCACAATCAATTCTAATTTTTTGCCTCTTTCGTTGGTACTACCATAGCCCGCCGCACGGAATCTGGCATTGAGGTCTCCCCTTGAAAATGCCATTCTGCGGTGTCCAAACAGTGTGTAAAAGTTATTTAATGGGAGATAGGCTCGACAAGGGGGTTGATAGGTTGCAGCTATCACGAGGTCTCCTACCAATGTGTGGAGCTCGATCGCCACAAAGAATTTATCAAGTTCTGGTAATTGTTTGAACGAGATGTTCCCCTTGATAGCTATTGCAGCACCATCGAACCTTTCCTGAGAATGATTTTTCATGATTACTCTGTTGCCCGGTATCTTAATTCGACCAGCTGTAGTATCGATACCGTGCTCAGTTATAAAAATGATGTCGGATTCAAGCACTCACAATGTTTTTCCATATGCCGTAGCTTTCCCCTCCTATCCATCTACATTGAGTGTCAGAATCCTTATTCTATTGCTTACTCTCTCCAGGTTGTTTCTTTAGTGTTTTAGGGTGATGTTTTTCTTCCTCGCGCTTTTCTTTTTCCTGAACTCAGTGTTTGAAATCTGCTCGCAGGTTGTGATAGAGCGGTCTGAAGCCGCCATGCTTCAGCCCCTATCACATGTCGAAACACATGCTTCCCCACGTTTATGCTGCAAGAGGAAGTAGAAGGCGCGTTATTGCCCCCCCCCCAATCCTCAAGTTTAATCAAGGAGGTTCAATCCCCCGTTCGCCTCCATGCGTCAATCTCGCCAGATTGAATTAGGCTTATGGGCAGATAAGATATTTTCCCAAACGTCACCGGGACATTCCATCGAAGTCCTCGTTCCCCCATTGTCCCCTACGCCAAGGCGCTGGTTCCGGCTATTTATGCGATAGCACATTTCGCATTTGAACCAGATCCCGATTAACTTCGTGAGGCACCATGCCGATTCGGTCTCCCTTGTGCACCTAGGAACTCTACCCCGAGAACCCCCTTATTGTCCAGAAGAGGACAATATCCCTTGAGTGCCAAGGTTCGTGCCCCTCGAAACGCCAAGTCAACAGGGCCCCGCTGTTGTTCAGAAAAAGAACAACTTTGGAACAGCTAATGTTCTTCGAGCCCGTTCGACAAGAAACGGTTCTCACCCCCCCCCCCCGTTGTTCAGAAAGAGAACAACATTAGAGCAGTCATTGTTCTTCAAGCCCGTTCGTCAAGAAACGGTTCTCGTTCCCAAAACATCACGTCAGGGTAATTTAATTCCCCCCTTTTTTAACGTTCTTCAAGAGAACGCTTGGTTACAACAATAACCTCCATAGTTTATCTAAAACATCTCCGATATCCTGTCACAAGGACCGCTCCGACTTCCAAGCCCCACTTCGCTCTCACTCCTCGAAGACAGTCCTTCCCCCCTCGTTAAGGACAACCCCCCGAAGAACCCCTTCTCCTGGAAAAGAATCGCTAGTTGAACCGAAGATTCCTCCCCATCGCCTTCCTCTGCACGACAACCTTGTAATTACGTAAGCTACGCATTACATTTAACCTTTTGTCAACGCAACTCTGTGCTTTAAACGATTATAGCCAACCATTCCCCCTTTTTGTTTGTTTTGCCGTTTTAAATTCCTCCAAATCTTAATCCTCAGCTTAGTCAAATATTCTCATGACCTTTTTCATTTCCTGTGTTTCTCCCATTTTAATCCCCGGTTATGTAAACATTTTCCGTGTGTTGTTTTGATAGATTAATTAATAAAACTCTATTTTATTAATGTTCGCCATATTATCTATCCTTGGGCTCCGTTCCACTTCTTAAGTATATTGAAGATAAATAAGCCCTCTCCAGCCCCCCCCACTTTTGAACCATTCTCGGAATATGATTACCACGCACTCGAAATATAAAATAATCCCCTCAACGAATAGTTATATATAGTATATCGTCGGGAGCCTATTCTACGACACAGGTGTTGTAATGTAGGGTCACTTTCTGGCTGAGCAGAGCTTCTTTCACTGTTTCGGGGTCGAATTCGTAGTCATATTCCCATTTTAATATTTTGGTTTTGATTCCATGGGCTCCATCTCATCGGGAAAGGGAAGCTGATCGCAAGCGTAGATTTTTAGATTGATGTTGTCCGCACGCAATCTTTTGGTTTTCTTTTTCTTTCCCTTGGCTTTCTTGTTTGTGGAACTTCGGTGTCCGAGGAGTCTGAAGATTTCGAGGAACTATTGGTGTCAGTGTTTTCTTTCTCTGTGGTGATGCCTTGTTTCTGTTTAGGTGCAGGAGTTTTCACATCGACTGCTTGTTTCTTTTCTTTCTTGTTGGTATCATTTTTGGTAGTGTCTTGCCCGTTTGCTTGTTGGTTTTAAACCATCTGCAGTTGCAGTACATCCCCGGAGGGGAGGGGGGGGGACCACATTTGTTCAATCCCGTTTTTAGCTAACATTTGATTTAGCTCAGTTGCAAACGTGCCAGGGCGAGTGAAATTCATGACATGCGCGTTAAGGATGCACATCATAATCTTCATCGAATTTTCGTTTTATAGTTCAAGATAAGTCTTCTTTTTGTCTACTTCCAAGAGGGCCACCTTTGCCGCTTGGGCGTAGGACGTATTCGCTCTACGTGTTTCTTCTTTCTTCTTCGCTTCTTGTTTGTTTTTAATTATTTATTTTTTAACATGACATGACATGGTCATTGTTCTATGTCCTTGGCCGCAGTTAACGCACTTCCCAAGGTTACTAGTGCACGACCTCCAATTGTGCCCTTAATCGTTGCATTTAGAGAATGTTTCTTGTGCCCCTTTGCAGTCTTTAGTGGCGTATACTTCGATTTTGTAACATCTGAAACAATACTTAACTGGAGTGTATTCTCCCTTCTCTATCTGTTCCCCACTAATTTTAGCATTGAACATTAATAGGCCTCGTTCCTTTGCCTTTTGGGCCCTATATGTTTCGGCGAAGACCACCTTGAAGACATGGGTGTAATTGCAGCCATCCCTTCTATTTTTAAACTTTATCACTTTGGCTACCTTGGCCCAGGTTTGCCGAAGCTGGATCTCCTCCATAATTTCATCCTTGGAGTGTTGTCCAATCCACGGATCGATTCACTGGCACACCACGCTCCTGTGGGCCAGGATCTGTGGCGGTACTGCTGGCTGCAGTCCAATGCCCCTGAGGACCTCTTCTGCTTTCTTCTTGGTGATATCTTTGATGTCTCTTTCTATGCACAGATTGCGATATACCCCGAGGTTATGTCCAGCAGTCTTGGGCTGTCCGTTGACTGCCCGCAGAGGTATTCTGGTGGCATGGTCTTGGGTCATCTCTTCGAGAGAGTGGCCCCTTTGTGGACTGGGTTTATTTTTTCTCGCAAGTCTCTTATTAGTAGTGATTTGTTTCTAGTATAATGTCGCGCTCCCTTTCTTCTTACGATGATGTTTGCTTCTTTATTTGTTTGTGGGTGACTCACTCTACTTCGTCGCTCAGCTTCCGTGAACGTAAACTGCCAAATGAGGGGATAAATGATGATGGGTGAACCCGAGAAGACTTCTTAGATGGGTGAAGTGTGGCGGACTTAATGATGGGTGGTGATAGAATCAACTACCACCACCCAGGGGTGCCGCCCCATCTGGGGTTTGGTTATTGATGCTGTTTAACTTACACAGGGGCGGTTTGTTTCTAGTATAATGTCGCGCTCCCTTTCTTCTTACGATGATGTTTGCTTCTTTATTTGTTTGTGGGTGACTCACTCTACTTCGTCGCTCAGCTTTCGTGGACGTAAACTGCCAAATGAGGGGATGAATGATGATGGGTGAACCCGAGAAGGCTTCTTAGATGGGTAAAGTGTGGCGGACTTAATGATGGGTGGTGATAGAATCAACTACCACCACCTAAAGGTGCCGCCCCATCTGGGGTTTGGTTATTGATGCTGTTTCCAACTTACACAGGGGCGGTTGCATGTCCTTCTGTGGTCTTGGCCGGAAGCTACCCTTAGAGATTAGAGCGAATTCTTCTGCAAAGCTTTCAGCATCGCCTCGTAATCGGGCGCTCTCTTCCGTAGAGTTTCACAGTGGGCTAATCCTCAAAGTGGACCGACATAGTTGGAGCGAGACTAGATGAATGGCAGTTCAGTTCATTTCAGCTTCGCAACTCCGTCGAGGGAGGAGGGGGAGGTTAGGCCGACATTAAGTTACCTAGGAGCGGGTTAAAAAAGTCTTCCGGAGAGTCCCCGTGGGAATAGCGAAGTGGATCTTGAGATTTTTACGCTGCCTTTCCTAATTATTTTCCTCCTTTATCGGATAAGACATATAGTTTTATTGTAGTTTTCTCAATGATTTATTCAGCCTTCTTTACTCAATAAAGTTAAAATTTGTTGTTCGTATAGGTTTATTGTGCAATAGCGTACATTTATACATGATTTAATACAAATACAATAATAATATATGACATAATAATATATAAATACACATGACATAAGAGTACACATTACACAAAGCGAGGAGTCCATCAGTGTTGGTGTGCAGCAAGACGCGGCAGAGCGTCCCTCGCGTGTCTTGTCTGCTGCAAGTGGGTGGTGGTGGTCCTCACCACCCGTCACCCGATCAGCGCGGAGTGGGTGCTGTTCTCAGCACCTCCAACAGCTCGTTTGTTGGGGTGTAGCGGACCACCTGGGCGGCTCTTGCCTCTTTCGCCCTCAGTAGGGCGTCTCTTTCAGGGTGAAGGGCTGGCGCTGGCTCTGGCCTGAGGCGGGTGGTGGCTGGGCATTAGAGGAGGAAGTGCACCAGTGGGCGCCAGGAGTGGCCGCCGCAGTGTTCGCACCTCCCTGCCACAAAGTCGGCGTGCAGCTCTTCCCACGGGCAGTAGCCCAGCCTGACACGCTGCAGCAGCACGCCGTTCGCTCTGGGCTGCTGGAAGGCTGGGTTCAGTGGGCGATAGGCTGTGGCTGCAGCATACCACGCCGCTTGCCTCTTAGTTTGCTTCCCATTCTTGGTGCTGCTGGTGGGCCTTGTGGGTGGCCCTGCGTTTGGCCTCCATCTTGAGCTGCTGCAGGCTGGGGCACATGGTCCAGGTGATGGTGGCTCCGTGGGTAGCTCGCTTGGCAGCTTCGTCGGCAGTCTCGTTGTCGCGCACGCCCACGTGGCTGGGAATCCAGTGGAGCCGGACACGCCTCCACCAGGTCCTGCAGGGTGCAAAGGATGGTGGTGGTGAGGTGGATGTTGTCCCTGGTGTGGGCGTGGGCGTGGGGGTGCTTCAGTGCCTGCAGCCCCGACCGAGAGTCCGTCGCGAACACCACAGTGGCCTCCCGGTGGACAGAACGTGCTGGAGGGCGTGCAGGATTGCTACCAGCTCCGTCTGGAGGGTGGAGCAGTGGTCTGATGTCCTCCACGCCTGCGTCAGGCCGCTCGTAACGTAGGCGGCACCCGAACCCTCACTGTCGGGGTCAACGGAGCCGTCGGTGAAGTAGATTGTGCTGCCTGGCTCCGTGACCTCAGACATGGCTCTGAAGGCGTGTTGGCGCAGCTCCTCGGTGAGGCAGTGCGCTTTACTGGAGAGCAGCTGTGTGGCCGTGAATTCGGCGGCGGGGATCTCCCATGGTGGTGGTGGAACGTAGGCTGGGTTGGGGGTGTCGGGGTCGCGCCACAGCCAGTTCCCTGCCTGGCTGAGGGTGTTAGTTGCTATGCTCACGTTTGTGAGCTACCTGTTGTTACGCAGGTACTCGATGCCCTGCGCCACGGCCATTCAGAGTATCCTTTGCGAAACACCCTCCACGTCGCGCTGGACCACTCTGGCCACCCGACAGGCCACAATGCAATCCACCCTGGTGGTGAAGGGCACCAGGATGACCTCGCTCTGCATGACACAGGCACTGCACTACCTCGGTACCCCCAACATGGTCCTCATGGCGGTGTTTTGCACCACCTCCAGGAGCTGTTGCTGCTGCCGTGGTAGCGCTACAAGGACCGGTGCACTGTAGTTCACTATGGAGCGCACTGCCTGCAGGTAGTAGAGGTGGAGGACGGAGAAGGTTGCACCAGCGCTTGGACGCGTCATGGCCCTCATCACGTTAAGCCGGGCCTACGTCTGCTTCCTCAGGTGCGTGACATGCTGGGTGAAGGACAGCTGCCTGTCCACCCACACCCCGAGGTACTGGTAGGAGTCGGTCCAGGCCAGTCCGACTCCTCATTAATAGTTTTCCTTCTACCTAATTCTGTCCGTAATATGAGTTGATACTCCCAGCTACAAACAAATAAGGTTAGTGCTCGTGCAGATAAATTTTATTTTTATTTTACTTTATCCAGTCTATATCCAAATGATCTAGTTTACAAATGACTTTTCCTCAATATAATGTTTTAGTTGTCCTCTTTGGCCCTTTCATTATTGCTTATTTAATATTTAAACTTTCATGCGTTAGTTTATTCGTATTTATTTAACGTTCAATCACTTAAATTTTAACTTTATTGAATTAGTTGCTTTACTCCATCTATTAATATCCGCTTTGATTACATAGCCCCCGATCTAACTTATTTTGGATTGTTCGCCCTGCTCTCTTAATTCTTTCTTGCTATGTATAGTTTAAATTGAATTTTTGTATCCCTCTTAAAACTAATTCATGTTTATTATTCAAATTTACTGCTTATGGAATTATTTAATCATTTTTGTCACTCTTATTAATTGATTTCTTCATCCTTTGCTTCCGACTTTATTGCTATAGTTTATAATGTTTGTATTCCAATAAGAATTTAATTCATGTTTATTATGCATATTTTATACTCATGGGATTATTATTTAATTTAGTTATTTTTACGATATTAATCAAATTCTTATTAATAGATTTTCACCCATTTGCTTTCAACGGTTTAAGATTCTATATTTCATTTTAACTTCTTACTTTCGGTTATTATTTTCGACTCCTGTCCTGTTTTGTTTTTATTGCTGTGCTTAGTTATTTTTATAAAAATAATTCTTTGTATTTTGAATTCGCTGATGATGGTCATCGTTGATGACCGAAACGTCCGGAAAACTAAATGTTCGTAACCATCGCATGTCTTCATATTCCTACTATATATATATATATATATATATATATATATATATATATAAAATAAAAACCACTGTTTTGGAGCATAAATTTTATTAAACTTGGACTAGTTTCGATATGTAGTTTTCCATATCATCTTCAGCCGTTAACTAAGAGAAATTGACAAAGAAAACTGAAATACTGGAACATATAACAACAGGCAACTGACATTAATCTGGAGGGGTTAACTTTAGGTGATTTACAATATCCTTTAAAATGAGGTTTGATACATAGGGACTACATTTATGCTGCCCTTCTGGCAGATCGAAACTTGGAATTTCTTACATTGATGCGGATTCAATAATATTTATTTTATCATAATCGTTACAATGGTAAATTATTTGGGCACTAGGAAATCTATTATATGATTGGCTTTTTTCTCTGGGCTAAAAATACAAGAAGCATTGCTTGCTTACGAATATCTTCCCTTAGTTCACATATAAATTTATTTAATGACCCTCCGGTCTCTCCTACATAGAAGGAGGGGCAATTTGGAGCCTTACACGGGATTAAATAGAGGCCTGAATCCTTATTTTGCGATTCTGGCTTAGTGGAACGGAAAGATTTCTTGATAGTTGAAGGATATTTGAAGGTGGTCAAGTTGGGAAATACAATGGAGTTTAGTCCTTTAAGCAAGGTGGAATATGGTAGAGATAAGCAATTCTTTTTTTACATATAAGTTTTTTTTTGTTGAGGACTGTAGCATATTGCCCTAGCTTTAGATAGGCTTTCATCTATACAAGAGAGTGGCTATTTTAACTCAATGAACATGGATGTTATGAAAGTGATCTTATCTTGTAAAAAACAGGGGTCACAAATTTTACAAGACGAGATCACCTTCATAACATGCATCAAAGTTTGAAACGAGTGGGGGTGTGGAATGGGAGTAGTATAATTTTCATGCGGGAAAGTAGGGAGTCGTAGTCAATGTATTTAAAATAGGTGATTGTAACTGCTTGTTTTATGCAAGACAAACAAGAAAGAGAATATTAAGTTGTTTGGAATGGATTAAATGGAGTTCAATCAGGTGTGGAGAGGGTGGTAAGAGTAGAAGTATGAATGTTCTGTGCTGAGTATGAAAGAATATGTTTCCTAAGGTATTCAATGGGAAAGATAAAAGATTTTTGTGCATTGGAGTGTATGATTGCATGCTTGCGTTAAGCAACGTGGAATTAAGTGGTGCATGGATGAGAAGACTTGAGTAAGGTGGAAAGTAAACTAAAATCAAAAGACGTTATTGACTCGAAAAGAATGGGATGAGTATGTGAAAATGCTTGATAGTAAAAGAGAAGCTATAAGTGCGGAAATGAAGATGAGGTAAATGTTTAAAGATTCAAAGAATTAATAGAAGGTAGTGTAATGAGTGCATGGGTGCACCAGAACTGCATGTTGTAATGACGATGTGAAAAGTGTATTGCAAAGCAAAAATAAAGTGTACGTGTAAATGCCTACTAGTGCAGATGAGGATGTCAGGGACATGTGGTTGAATGCATATGAAGAGAAGAGTAGGAAAGTGAAAAGAAATATTGAAACAAAGTAGGAAAGCAGTAAATGAAGTATTTGGATATGAAATGAATGAGGGTCTTGATGATAACAAGATGCTTCCCTGAAAGGAACATCTTCAAATGTTTTAAAAGCATGTCCTTTGGAAAGAATTGAGCTGAAGAAGGCATCAAATAAAGAACCACCTTTCAGTTACATCTGCACGAATGTCTGCTCTAAACGTGAAGGATTTTGGAGATCAGGGTCAATTAAAACTGTATCAACTAAACACGTCAAAGACATGGTAGACAAGTTGAATAATGACTATAAAAATTAACAAGTCTTTTCACGCCAGGAAAGATAATCCTAGTTACAGAAGGAAACTTGAAAGTTTCAAGGCTAGCTTTAAAGATCTATTTGACATTGAAGTTTGTAAATGCAAAGAAAATATTTGCACATATCTAAAACAACACAAGGTGCCTACAAAAGAGAAACAGTTTCTTAATAATCAATTATGTGCAAGAAAAATGGTAATTGCAGGAATGAATGACATTACAACGTCCAAAAATATCAAAATAAAGATGACAAAAGAGATAAGAACTACTACTAATAAAATTCCATCAGCAAGTAAAAAGGCTGAACACTATAAACATCAACTATCCTTCAGTTACGTCCTTGATATGTTTCGTTTGCAAGACACATTTTCATCGATATTTTATAATCTCCTTCAAGGGGTCCCGTTAAGTTTTCAGGAGTCCCCAGAGATTGGGTAATCAACAGCTTGTCGTGTCAATTCGGAAGTCATTGACACCGTAGCGGGCCGAAAATCTATACTCTAATCCGAATCGTTCAGACGTGAGAAATCGAGGGAGAAATGAAACGAATTGTATGTAAAGTCCTTTACGTACAAAAAAATATGGGGTAAATATTTACAAGAGATAGGGGTGAATAAATTTGAGATTTCGTAAAAATAATCTTACTTAGAAAGCCAATCTTACTTAATACTTACTTCAATTAGACTATATATACAAAAGGAAAACAACCACAATAACAAACAAAAAAAAAGGCTTCACGTGGTACCAAAGAGGGATGTCCTACCAACTGCCACTCGAGTGGGCACAATGCCTAGGACTTCTAAAGAAAACTGGCGCCTCCGAGCTCGATCTTGTTGGAGTATTGAGGCTATATAGAAGAAAGCAACCTCCTGTCCAACCAATCATTAACCAGTCAAGGATGATGGCAATTTCAATTATATTACTTCCTAATCCTATAATGTCAGCCACTCTCTACAAAGGGAAGTAATAGTTATCTATTGAAATTTAATAGAGTGGTGGCGCAAAAATAGGAATTAAATTGTAAAAAGCTGGGGGAGAGTAAAAAACATTTTAGGTAAACATGAAATCCCTAATAAGAAGGACAAAAATATACCCATTCATACACTCATTCTTACAGAGGGAGGGAGAGGGTATTGGGAAAGGGGTGGAAAAGGGCCCTTCACACAAACACTCACATTTGCCCCATCACAACATTGTGTTTAACAAACGTACAACCACTCCCAAGGACTTCCCGTGCGCAATTATGTGTTACAGGAGAAACGTCTTTGAGAATCGGTAGCGGGCCGCGTGGTGGTGTTGCACTTTTTTGCGAATAGCAGTTTGGATATCGTAATTCGTAAATCCATTGTTTGCAAGAAGCTACTGTACGTGCCTAATTTAATTTTGTCGTACGTGTCCTTCCATGTAGAAGAACGGATGATTGCGGTACCTTGGTGAAGTTAAATTTCGTCAGCCCTGACCGAACTAGTGCTTTCTGTTTGAAAGAAAAGAGCGCGCTTTCAAGTTCTTCTAGCGTCACTCTTTCCTCATTTTCCTTTCCTCAGTTTACTTGGCAGTTCGGATAGGTCCTTTCGATGTTTGCATTAAGCTTCTTTATTATTTGATTTTCAAAATCAACGTAAAAATCCTCATTTTCTTCGTCGCTGATTCTGAAGATCTGCTCCCAGTGTTCTCTGAGAATCATCTATTTGTCGCATTTTTTAGATATGATTTCATAATATTCTTCTGCTAACTTTTTTCAAACATATTTAAAAGTCGTGTTTTTAGAGCCATAACCTTATCCTCAAGTATCTTCCAGAGATTTTTTCTAGATTTTAAATTAGCTTTCTGGGCATGCCAGTTCATCACGTCGAAATTTTCAACATTCGAAAACTAATTCCTCTTCTTTGATGTGTGAAAGAGTATTCACCTGCATGAAAACAGACTCATGTACCAATAACAGATTCTTTTATACATCAGCGTTTATTTTGTTACGGAAACGGAGGAGCGGACAGGCGTCAGCGCTCTAAAACATGCTGTTCCATACCATAAGGGGCCAGTTCCAAACTTAACCTTTTTTTCGTGCATGTGAGATTCAATCTTTCATTTGGGCGAAGTCTTACATACTTCTTGCCATCCGATCCAAAAAATTAATTTGGTTTCGTTTTTAAAAAAAACAATTTCACACTTTTCGGTACTCCATAGGACGTGCTTCTTTGCGAAGGGCAACCTAGGCACATTATTCTTTTTACTGATGAGTTGTTCTTAGGAGATGAACATAATATCAGCTCTCTATTCCTCAAGCGATGTAAGACATTCAGGTTCAGGTTATTGGCAACTTGAATTGAAATACCGGCTGCTGTCTTAAATGGGTCATTCCTCGATATTCCCTGTAACGTGCGATCTTCCCTAAGAGAGGTTTTAGGTAAGGCAAACTTTTTATTCGTCGCATACTAACACTCTATGAGGATCCATCGAACGTTATCATGAAAAAATCATATCTTTTGGAGCGAGTATAATGATTCAAAATGTCAGGCAGTATCATTCCTTCCCTCTTCCATTTGAAAACTTACTTTCTTGAGGTTTGTTTACTTTAATTCGTCTCGCTATCATGATAAATAAGTAAACCCCTTAATAGCAGTCTACAGAACACGTTGGACAAAGTTGCTATACATACTTTATGAATTTTTTACGTGTAAACTAAAAGTCATACATGTTATCTTTCTCTAGTTTTGGACGCATCGTTTTTTTAGATGCCTATCACGTTCTTCATATCTTTTTTTTTTTACACTATACTATGAAATGAAACTTGAACACTCTCAGATGCAAATTCCAATGCATATTTTTTTTGTAAGAAAATAAAAAGAGCATTTTTAAGCAAATGTCAATTTTCTTATTTTGTTCCATAGTTTGGGACGGTATTGTGAGGACTCAGACCGATACTGTAATTTCCTTTTTCACTTATTTTTTAAGGACATTAAGTTTTATACCAAATTACTAAAAAAAATAAATTAAAATATAAAATACGAGGAATTGAAAGGTAAACAATGTTCATTGCAAGAGTAGCAAAAATGGAAGATTACTTGTGTTACTAGAATGTATATGATAAAAAGATGATTATCATTTGAATTAATCTTATTAAGGAAAGGGAAAAACTACAACCCGATACCCCATGAAGGAGATTAGAAAATATCGATGAAAATGTGTTTTGCTAATGCAACATATCAATAAAAAAAAATTACATTAAAAGATAAATAAAACATGAAATACATCAGAACACCCAAGAAAAAGAAAAATAAGAATGAAAACCGAGGAAATTTAGATCAGAAGGATACAGAAGACAAAATAGACTTTGATAAACGCGTAGAATACCTTGCTAAGCTCTTATTTACTCATTTTGACAAGTTCGGGCTCAAGTTAGATGAAATGTGGCTGTAAAACGTGTCTTCATTTCAGCGCAATATATATCATCAGTTTATACTCAATGCCTTCCGTAATGTCCATAATATTTTTCTTAGAATGACAGTAAATAGTGTAAGGGACACTCAAAGATGTAACACCTTGATAATAAATCGACCTTAATTGTCATCCTTATTCATATCCACGAAAAGGGATTGACCAAACTTCCCAGGGATTATGGTCACCAGGAAAAGACAAATTAATCCTCTTTTGTATTGACCCTCTAAACCAGGAGGTGATACTAGGCCACGAGTGTTTTAAAAAGATATTCGTAAGGAAATTGTAAAAGTTAGGGAAGGAATAATGTGTGGAAGCATGATACTTAGAGTAGCCAAAACAAAGGAGATGTCTTTACTGGACTGAAACATAACTTTGCTGACAGTTGCTGATTCTACAAAGAGAATTACAATTGCTGGAAAGAAATTCAGGATCAAATTTTGTTATTAAAGAACATGACTGCCTTTATGTCTTGCATATCTTGCAGTCTTGTTATTTATTAAAAGAATAATGTTTTTTTAATGTTATCTTTTTCTATAGTATACCATTGAAAGAAAGGCTTTGACAATATGATAGGAATATCCACGAAAAGGGATTGACCAAACTTCCCAGAGATTATGGTTACCAGGAAAAGACAAATTACTCCTCTTTTGTATTGACCCTCTAAACCGGGAGGTGATACTAGGCCACGAGTGTTTTAAAAAGATATTTGTAAGGAAATTGTAAAAGTTAGGGAAGGAATAATGTGTGGAAGCATGATACCTAGAGTAGCCAAAACAGAGGAGATGTCTTTACTGGACTGAAACATAACTTTGCTGACAGTCGCGAATTCCACAAAGAGAATTACAATTGCTGGAAAGAAATTCAGGATCAAATTTTGTTATTAAAGAACATGACTGCCTTTATGTCTTACATATCTTGCAGTCTTGTTATTTATTAAAAGAATAATGTTTTTTAATGTTATCTTTTTCTATAGTATACCATTGAAAGAAAGGTTTTGACAATATGATAGGAATATGTTTCATAAAATACATGCCTTTGGACAATCCTGTGTGATTGACCAAATTTTTACAATTCAAGATGATTCGAGCTTGATGAAATGCACAATAGCATATATGGTCGGAAGATGGTCACATGCAATATTTCTCTTGGAAGTGGGCATGTAGGGTATAAATGTGAAGAAAAGAGAAATTGGGATTGTTTTATTCATACCACCCAGTACATAAAGTGCATCCTATTCTTCAATGGTGGTAAACGAGATAACTCCTCCAAGTTATGAAAATTTCCTTAAGTTTTATTATTGAAACGCGACTAAAATCAAGATTTTTCAAAAACTAAGAAATTTTTCTAGAGGAAACGGATTTTTTAATTTCTCTGGACTCAATTAAAGAGTAAGAAACATGATAATGTAAATTATGCGATATATGGGAGAATATATTTGTTATAAGTGAAAGGTTCCTTTGATAAATAACGAATAGCTGGATTTCAAACTTATTTCAATAACCATTCCATGCTTTTCATTGATCAGTCAATACAATCCACCTCGAGTAATTTACCAAATTTTAATGAACTTAAAAATTAGAATTTCGTTACCCTCTCTAACCAATTAGTTCATTGTTCAACACATTCAGGAACCAATCAATTTATTAGCATTCTAAAGAATTACATTCTTTTCATCATTAATAACTATTCTCCCATATATCGTTGTCGTAGGTCAGGTTAAATGTTCTGACCTCCGTTTGCGTTCCGTGTTTCGGAACGGTTAGCGGACAGCACGTAGGTCAACTATGCAGTTGAGCGTTACCTCGAATAATGCAAATGAACTTTGGGTTTCAATAAATCTCTAAGTATACACACTCGGCCGCACACAACCGATAAAAGGGGATTCGGATTCTGGATGGATCTGCAACCCAAAGATTCAGCTGCTCGAGAGGGGCACGATGGGTAGGAGCACTGAGCTCGAGTACTTTCCAACAGCACGTGTTACACTTAAGGCCGATTAGTACCCGGCCTATTCGAAGTTATGGCGGGAAATACAATTTGTATTACAGTAACCACAGTTAACCTCAAAAGTAGGGATCGAGGGAGTATTTGACGGGAGAGGAAGCTGGGCTCGAGAGATCTTTTCTCGTTTGTTTCTTTGTTTTTCTTGGCTTCAGGCTCGCTGGGTATGTGAAGGCCGAGAGAAAGAAGCTATAAGGAGAGACAAAATAGACACTTGTAAGGATAATGCAAGCGATCAGGGTACTTGGTCGTATTGCAATAATTATGGCTGGTTTTTATTTAAGTACGGAATTACTCAGAGAGCAATGAATGTTTTAGATAATATTTAACAATTATCACCACTAAATTCCCGCCTACACTCGGCCAACAATCAGGGCCTACAGACCTTATCTTATGCGACGTCTCCTCTTAGCACAATACTAATTTACCCAACCCAATGCTTTACTATTTATACAGAGCCGCCGGAAGTGAATGTTACCGAGGCACCGAAAATGGATTTTTACTTTATCTATATAGAGGTGCTCTGAGTGAATTTAGATCTTCACGCCATCTCGCGGAAGATCTCGTTGTTACAATTAAACTCGCTATAGGGCGTGTTATCAAACGTAGGTAACCTCAAAAAGAAACCGATCGCGGGGTCTTTCTGTCCTACCCATATCTCTCTCTCTCTCTCTCTCTCTCTCTCTGACACTCTTCTAATTTACATCCCTTATGTTTTTACACCTTGTTTGATACCCATGGAAATAAGAAATTCGTTTTTACACAGAAAAACTTTCTTAGATATTAACTCGAATCTTGGTGAATTAATAACTAGTAAATCCCATTTTCAAAATGCCTAATTCTGTAATTCTATGCCGCTGAAATACTCCAGGGCTAAACTTGCTTACACATTCCCAACAGCTAGAAACTTCTCCCCAACTTTTCTTACCAATCTTCCCGAGGCATAAAAACCATCTGTATTCTTGAGTAAGTTAGAAAAGAAAGAGTAAAGGTGGCAAGAAATAATTGCTTATCTTATTTACTAAAAAGAAAAGACCAATATTTTAGCATTGATTCAAAGACAAAGGAATCGGAACATCTGCGTTTATATAATTAAAGTTTTAATTATAAAATTGAATAGAAATTGGAGTTAGAATTGGGATTTAAATATTTGGTGAATTCAATTTTTGCAGGAATAATTTAGTTAACGGGTGGTAGGCCTGTATGTAACGGGCTTACTAAGATAACCCAATCATTTTTGTACCGTCTTAAAGAATCGATTTATCTCATTCACACAGGAAGTTGGATTATTTTTCAAATTATTTAAAATTTTAGAATAATAATAAGCGTACAATACGTAATATTATTTCCATTTGCAAATTACAACAGAAATTGCTCTTATAGTAACACACATGCAAATGAAAAAGTAGTTTTCCTTTATAAATTATATGAACGTTTTATATTTACAAGTATATACACATAAATTAACTATCTATATATATATATATATATATATATATATATATATATATATATATATATATATATATATATATATATATATATATATATATATATCATATTTTATTAGTTTATCGAAGATGATATTTTTTAAAAGATTTGGGATGTAGGCCAATGTCTCATTTGTCGAAATGAAAATGACTTTATCCTGAGCATTCCTTACAAAATCTTTCTTTTGGAATGGAAACGATCCAATGCCCGATGTTATCATATCGACACAAATCGTTCACATTATTCAAAACCTTTTTGCTTCGAACTCTTTGCACTCCAGGAGTTTTTAAAAGAGTGAGTGACACATTTTCAATAAACTCATATAAAGTAATTTTAGTGCCAACTTTCTTCATCAAAATACGGGCATTGCCAAGTGAAACTGATATCACATATGAAAAAATAGGCCACCACCACTTATTTCCTCTCATCCTAATAGGATAGGAGCAAACGTCTTGGTCAAGCTGATCTACATACCCATATATTTGTTATAACTGTGTATGCTCTCTGGTTGTATATATATATATATATATATATATATATATATATATATATATATATATATATATATATATATATATATATGAACTTTATCCCAATGCTGGGTTGAACTTATTGTGTAGGTTTCAAAATTAGACACCAATATCACAACGTTATTATTTTTCCACTTAACAACGACCAAATTATCAGATGGCGGAAGTCAGCGCCTCTTCTTGGTGATATTTCCATATCTGCTTTGGATTTCAACGGACATCTTCGTGTTCTGTTTTCTTTACAAGTGCCTGATGCACATATTCCAGTCTTAGCTCACCCATGAGACCAATATTAGTAAAATAATTATAAAAAAATACTTTATATTCCCTTTTATTAGGTACTCCGGTCTTTGCAATCAGATCCATCAAAACATTTTCGCCAACACCCAATTTATTTGAACCTGGTTGTGTTGATGTCGTACTTTTTCTTGTATACAATTCAAAAGAATGAATGTACCCATGTTTAGAACAAAGTGCCCATAATTTGAACCCAAATCTGATTGGTTTAACTCTATTAAATTGCTTTGAATAATGTTTACCATAGTAAAGTATCATACTATAATCTATGGACATATGCTCCTCCAATCCACCATGCTCTAAAAATTTAGTTTGCATTTGCTGAAATAATGGTCGAGGTTTAATGCGTGATCATTTTTGTATTGGTTGTGTTGTCCACTAAATATATATTCCTTAGAATATTTTCCAACCTCTCTCTCCTAATGGTATTTTATAATATCTTTGGTATATTGTTTTCTGATGACCAATAGTTTCTCTTATTTGGAAGAGGGTTGCAAGATAACAATAATAGTCCACCAAAAAACACCAATAATTCAGAATTGCTCATATCAAGAATTTTATTATTTTGAAGACATATAAATTAGTTTGTTCAACAATCAAGTTTATAAAATCTTTATTGAAGAAGGGTTTTAAAAAATCAATAGAATTAGAGCAAGCTCTAGCTTCTTCAGATATACATATCTTCTGTTGTCGTACAATCTATATTTATACTCACTTATTGTTACAATCTCTTTGACCATTTTCTTTGCTTGTGTTTGTTTGATGGCTTTACTTTACTATCGAATTCATTTTCTGACTCTTTAACACTTCTAACTCCACCTGGATAATTGATCTCTGCAGAAGCTTCCAGCAATCCTCGCCCCAGCCGAATAGATTAACCCGTTGCTTCTTCATCTGAATGGTCACCATCTCCATCAGATAGTTCATCAATAAAGGAGACCCATAAACATATCGCCGTCTTCCTATATCTCTTCTAAGTAGGCCAATGCTGCTGCCGTTGTAAGAGACCCGAGGAAAACTTAATATATTATTACGCTATGAAATACTATTTATAAGGCTGGCCAGAAAGTCCCGACTCACTTAGGAAGCGGAACGAAAAAACAAAATTTGGGGAGCAACGGCAACATTAGATTAGGTTAGCTTTACTCATTCGACTACCAGCCTTTGTTAGTGTGGCTCCATAAAATGTTGTTTTCTTTCCGTTTCCTAGCTGTATCAGGACTTTCGGGCCAGCCTTACACACACACACACACACACACACACACACACATATATATATATATATATATTATTCCTTAAAAATTTTTACTACATAATTCTTGAACTATTATATAGTTATAATTCTAAATGTAATTAAGTTAGCTCTCAACCTATCGTAGAAAACGACTTTATCAAACACTGTGATTTTTTAACAATTAAATTTCGTGTATATTGTTCCGAGCGTCCGTTATAACTGACTGAGAATCTTAAAACAAAAATAATAGAGGAATTGACCCATACCATAGTAATATTTTGTGAAATATATGAAGCTAAACTAATAGGGTTCTGTTATTTATAACATTGACAAACAATTTCAAATTCATATTTAATTGAAGACGTACATTTATACTTACTGTTTTGACCCGCCTTTGTCGCTTTCCACCATGCTGTTTATTATGTTGTTTGGAGAACGGTGGTGCCAACTGTCACTATTTTTCTTTCAAAATTTGTCAAAGGAAATGGTGGCAACATATTTATGCAATAAAATTTTTAAAACTACAATTATTAAATCATTTATAATAGATTTTCTTTCTGTCCGTTTAAACGGACCTTTGGTACGAATGAGATTTATTAATGTACACAAATATTTCTAATATGAACTTTTATTGGAAAGGATGGTTTTAAATTCTTACATATAAAAGTTTGTTTTTATTCCTATTACTAAGACCTAAAAAGCAAATATAATATTATTATTCCTTTTATTATTAACATTATTATCTTTCCTATTCCACACCCTTTCTCCCAATTTATCCCCATTTTCCTCTATCCGTTATATATATATATATATATATATATATATATATATATATATATATATATATATATATATATATATATGGATATGACAATCTCACAAAGTAGCCTACGGTATTATGAAGACTCTCCACACAATGGAGGCAAGGAGACGCCTCCCAATCTGTATATCTGAATTTTTGCGAGATCGTCGATTCCGCGTGTGCCCGGCGTCTCCTTCAATCACCAACACCTCTCATTGCATCAGCAGCTGATATCAACGGTACCCATGCCACTGATAGACGCCAATCATACCCTAAATTGGCTAGGAAACTCCTTCGAGAGCTAGGTATAGCTCTCGGGTACCACCTTTGGCTATTTGTCCCCACGCTTCTGCCTCCAAAGCAGAGGCAGTATTGCGGTCGACCCTTTTGGAGCAAACCTCGTGTCACGCTGGAACCGTGCCAGTGTATACGGGTGGCTCCACTTCCCAAGAGGGGGTCAGCTTCCACGCCGTATTCCCTCTGTTTGAAGTCAGCGGGGCTCTGTCAGGTGCTGCGTCTGTCTTCACGGCCGGGTTGGTGGCAATACATCACTTGGTACGGGAGATTACGCGACGTTCCCGGTTTGGAGATCGGATTTTAATTTATAGCGACTCACAAAGTGCCCTGAGTGCTCTCAGGGCATTGGAATCTCCACATCGCCTTGTTCGCGATATCCGTAACACCACGGTTTTGGCAAGTCGGGCGGATGTCGAGATTATCTTCTGCTGGGTTCGTGAACATGTAAGAATTGCAGAGTAATAAGTCCGCGAGGCTTGGGCGACCGGACCAGCGTTTCGCTCTTCCTCATGCCAACTACATGGCAGGAATACGGGCAGCTCTCTTGGCTTTTGGCAAAGAAGATGGGAGACGGTCGAAAGGAACTTAAAGTTGCGTGGCATTGCGCCGCGACTGTTCTCATGGACCTACCGCCAAATGCCCTGAAGGCTTCAGGTTGGTTTCTGTCCTCTCCGAATTGGACACACTAGCGTGGCGCATCGCCATTTGATGGAGGGCACGCCTGCGCCCTACTGTGAAGAATGCGTTCTCCCCCAGACTGTTGGGCACATTATTGTTGAATGTTCCAGTCTGGGCGATCTTCTCGCACGTTACCTGTCCCGATGTCATGAGGAGCGGGATCGCTACCGCTGATCCTTTATACTTGGGACAGTTCGTACATATCGTCTTGTATACCTTATGACTTTTTGGAGGAGGCCGGTCTTCTCCCCTTTATTTAGCTACAGTTTTATTTTTTGTTTTCCTTGTAGGTCGCATGTTCCTGCGCCGGGGGTGAGCGGACCTCCCCCCTGATGCCAGAGCTTGCTTTCTGCTTGTTGCCTTTTTTTTGTTTTGCATGTTATTTTAAAGTACCCTAGTATGAGGCAGTCGTTAATACGGCGACTTATACCCAAGTAGACAGTCGCCAGATGGGCTCCTCCCCCCAAAAAAAATTTCTCCCGGTAGCGCGAGAGTAGAGCAATAATTCCAGGAAATCACACAGAAAAAATGAACAGCAGATTCCAAGTAATTTCAAACTTTGTTCAGTTCATTCTCAAGTAATAAATATAGAATTACTTTACAAGAATGGTATATATAGGAGAAAACTAAGCCGTGCTGCGCCTAAGAACAACGAAATGATACAAAACAGAGTAGGCGTGAGAAATAGAAATAAATTATCAGAAAAGCGGGATTAAATACCAGTACCGAAGGGTAAAGACATGTATGTAGATAAGATCTCTTCCAACATATCCATGTTTGAGAGAGCAGGGGTGATCATTTAGATTTGAAATGTATAGATCATAATGTCTTTCAAAAAGCTAATTCGCTCACTATCCTCGATCATTAACAAAGCAATAGTGGCCTTGAAGGTCTTGGAGGTCATATTGGACCTGTGCCGGTGTACCATTTTCGCGGGCGCTCTAAAACTCCTGACTTTAAAAGAGCCTCGAATGCCCGGGCCTTCTCTGAATTTTACGAACCTTGACATGTTTTTTAACCCCCTGATGACTCTAATCAGTGGGTTGAAAACATGTAGAGTGGCGGAAAATAACATAACTGTTAGCGATCTCCTTACAGAGGTGTAGCTTTGTGCTAAAATTTAGATCAATCGATGATTGAGGTCTAGTAGAAACTAATATAACCAATAACCCTCACTTTTGTGCCAAATTCAAGCTTAATCAGTCTAGAAATTTGGCCGTCTATAGCGAACAAATTAACAGATGAATAAACTTTCTTTTATGTATATTTAATTTATTAAATCTATAGGAAGAAAGATCCAATCATTCTCCTATTATTTCGTTTTTTCAGTTAACGAATGTTTTCGAAATAACTTGGCTTATTAAGAAGCTTCCATTCATCCGTACCTTTTTATATGTACAACTCGATTTTTTTTATTTTCTTTAACTTTTGTTGTATTTATATCATCATTACACATTTATCTTATTTTAAAGACAGGTGTGCAATGCAGCCATCGTCATATATTCGGGATCCTGTATTCTCTTAGATCTCATCCTATCACCGTTTCTATCTTCATTTGATTATTATTTATATTGAACCCAAAATCACGCTTAGAAATTTTTACCCAATTATTTCATCAATCTCTGGTCACTTAAGGGGATCTACTATAACTGCGCGGAAGAAGCAGATCTATGTAATGTGCTTACACCATACCATCGATGTGAGTAGTTTCCTCCATAAGCTACGTGGACTATTTCATAGTTTCACTTCTCTTTATTTCATCCTTTATTATGAAAGATTCTACAAATTTTCTGAATACGATGCCTCCATTAGTTTCATTTATTTTAGGAAACGTTGCTTAATAGCTAAGGTGACTGGTTATGAAAAATAGGCAAGACAGGTATAGAAGAGTAGAACGAGGTTGTATAGCAAGGTTGTGAAAATAATAAAGAAGATATGGGGATATGAAATGGACGTGAACATGTAAATAAAAATATAGGAAGTCCAAAACAGAGGATGTTCGTACAGAGTTAAATCAAGGCTGTGGCAGGTTAGATGTACTAGAACCAAGTTGTGCGAAAGCAACTGTTAATAAACGAAAACTACACAATAGAAATTGATAGGTGTAATATGAGCGACCACTTTTCCAGCTAAAATCTGGAAAATCGCATGTCTTCCAGGACTCAACCACAGTAGTTGATGCCCTCAGAGACCCAATTCTTTCCAGAGTATCACTAGATATACATCTTCCACCCATTTGTCATGTATCTTCATTACTTTACAGATCTCACCTTAGAAACTTTCTGAAGGAGTTTCCTCTCACTAGTTCTCTCGTTAAAAATAAAATTATTAATTGAGACAAAAATAAATTAGAAGCACAGAGACTTTTTAACTAAGACATTCCGGCTGGTTGAATTCTTTTACCAGAAGGCAATGGCATGAATTTCCACGATTTACTAAACATTACAAGCCTTTGATTATATATTGCCTTGGACATGGTTTATTAATAAGTTTTATACTGAGTTTCAGCTCTTAAAAAAGATAGGAAATGATCAGGTTAGGTTAGGTTAGATTTGATTGAGAGTTTCAGCTCATAAAAAGCATAGGGAAATTATTAAAATCACCTGTAGCTAGTAAAAATGCTGTTACTTTCCCATAACCCCCCCCCCCCAAGACAGTTTTATAAATCATTTCACTTTCTTGGGTTGTCAAATATCAGTACGCCATAATTCTAAAATAATAACAGCCAATTTGTCTCACAATTCGTTTATCAGACCGATTGGCTTGAATTATTTTAGAATTATGAAGTACTATTCAGTTTTCAGTTTGGGGGGCTACATCATGTATAAGAGGATATTTTTTTATCCTGTATATATTAAGAATTTTTTAGCGCAGAGGTAAGTAAAAACAATGTACTAAGACTGTACAGCAAATAAGTCACGAGAGAGTGGCTATATAGTCCTTTGAGAGAAACAATGAAACAATGTAAAGAAGCTGGAAAGTGGTAAGGGAAGTAGTAGCGAAGGGCTGATAAGATATTCTTCCATATAATTTTCAACCAAACTTCATCTTAGTTCACTGACTGGTAATATTTGCGTGTTTAGTATACGATTACATTCAGTTAGCTCCCCTCCCCCGTCCAATACTGCTAGGTATCAAATTCAGCTGCCCTGCCTTCTCTAGGGCGCTCTACACTTTGCATTTCTCAATATTAAATTTCGTGGAAAATAGAATAATTATATAGATTATAAGAGAGGCGATATATGACCCAACTGGTTATATATCTAAATAAATATATATATATATATATATATATATATATATATATATACATATATATATATTATTAAAATTAATTTTATGGCATTTTTTGCAGTTTTAGTTGATAATGAGGCTTTTTTTTGCTCCTTCTTGCACCAGCTGACGGTATATTTATTCAATTCAAAGCATTTGGATTCAGAAAATATAAACATAAATCATTATTATGAGTACTACCTGTAAGTAATTTTCTCACATATAATTTTTTGGGATGTTACATCTATTTTAGCTATTTTAAATGCAATTTTTCTATTTTCAAGCTCGATACGCAGGCTAAAAGTATAGTCATACAGCAAAATGGTTTTAACCCCAATTTTTTCTCACCAATTGGCACCTTTTCCGCACTAACCATCAAAGAGATTACAAAAAAGTGGAAAATTTCACACCCTAATGTATAATATATAGAGAGGAACCATTTAATATTTTACTAAATAAAAATTTCTTTCATTTAGAGCAGTGGTTCCCAAACTTTTTCTGATCTTTTCCAACTTTTCATATTAGGTTGAGGAATATTTCTTGCGTTTTTTTTAATGTTGTGTGGATTAAAGTTTTGTTGACGTGATTTGTGCACATATTAAGAAACAATAATAAATAATGAGAGCAAAATTTGCAAAGGTTAGGCTACGTCTCTTAACAACGTAGACTATTAGGCTTTTGCTTAGGCTACGTCTTGAAGTTGAGTAATAAGTCATTGCGGTTTATTTAAAAGTTGTGTTAATTTAATTTTTGTTCTTTACCCTCAAAATGGAATGTCAAGTTGAATGAAAGGCGCATTTTCGACACTTTTTGTTATTCATTTTTAATCGAGTCGGGAACAATGCAAATACAGCCAAAGCTCGCCGCGATATTTGTGATGTGTACGGAGAAAATGCTTTATCAGAAAGGACAGCTCAATGGTGGTTTTCACGTTTCAAAAACGGCCCATTTCAATCTTAATGACGAAGAACGTTTTGGTCACCCCATTAAGTTGGATGAAGATCGATTAAACGACCTTTCTCATGGAAATCAATTGGCTGTACAATTGGCGTGTGATCAGAAAACTGTAGTGAATCACCTTACATTCAATGGGGAAAGCAACAAACTTCAACACTCTACGATTGCCGCAAGTTTGCTTGCTCGTCACAAGGCTACTCGTAGATATAAGGACAGATTTCTTCACCACATCATCACTGGCGACGAAAAGTGGTTTGTTTATGTCAACATGAACCATATAAAAAAAACACTTCCGCGCTTAAAGTAAGGACTTCATCCACGAAAGACGATGCTGTGTATGTGGTGGGATTGTGAAGGCATCATCCTTTATGAGCTCCTTGTGAACAACGAGATTGTCAATGCAGAACTCTACGTTCAACAAATGTATCGACTCGCCGAAGCTATTCGTGATAAGCGACCTCATCGACGTTATGGAGTCCTTTTGCAACACGACAATGCTCGTCCTCACATTGTCAATATGACAAAAGACGCCATCCAAACGCTTAATTGGAAAATCCTGCCGCATCCTCCATATTCGCCAGACTTGGCTTCATCGGATTTCCATCTGTTCCGATCGCTCTCCAACAATTTTCGCGGCGTTTCGTTCAATACTGATGTGGAATTAAGAACCTGGCTAGAAGAATTCTTCGAGTCAAAATCCAGATATTTTTATTGCAGAGGCATCGAAAAACTAGTTTAACGTTGGGAAGAAGTCGTAAGTAACAACAGAGAATACATTATTGATTAAATTGCATATTTTTTTCAATTAAAAATGAAGTTTTTCTAAAATTGTTAATAGTAATGAATAAATTTGATAAAACCGAAAGAACCTATTCCTCAACCCAATATATGATCCTCATCCATGACCTCCCTTCCCAATCTATATCTCGTAACAACAGTGACTGTCTGTAGTCCTACATCTATTTAGGGCCATTAGGAAAAAACTCCGGCGATACCTGTAATTTTATTCATTCAACCCCATATTTTTTTCTTTTCTTAAATATTGAGTCATGGAAACTTTCAATTTACTTTTTGCCAAATCTCAAATAAACATGGTACTAAAGAAGTAATTTGATGCACCTAAAATAACTTTTGTAATTTGAGAGTAGGCCTACTTGTAATTAAAACTAATAATTTCCAAAAACCTTTCTCCAGTATACAAAACTAGAAAAAATAAATTTCACTGCATAAAAAGTGTAATCAAAAGCAATCTTATTGTTTTTTTACTCACAAATTTAATAATTCTGAACGAAATCCTATCATAAGGAATCATAAATAACAAAACCAAGACCTTTAGTGAAAACATCACCTTCTCTTCTCCCAGCAAGAACCTTCATGTGCAAGTTTGTTTGTTCAAACCCCAATTAAACTCAATGTGAATGGTGATGTTGAAAGCTATCGACCAGCATCTTAATCCTTGGCTTTGTTTCCCTCAAAGCACATCGTAGGTCATGCTTCACATCAAGTCTATTGCGATATTTTGATTGGATATACAAAAGTTGAGAGAATGCAGCCTCGCATGAATAAGTTGAAGCAAAGGGTAGTAGTTGGCGGAAAGCTAAATTACAGAAGATTGGGTATGAAGCTGCCATTGATGACCAAAATACAGTGAGAAATTCCGTTTCAAACTTCATTTTGGCTCCTGTATCTTCTTGAAGTGTCAGCAGTTCAGTTTAGCTATCATCATTATCATGAGGTATGCATGTTACTGGGGCAGTGAAGGGGAACCTTATACCCGAGAGGTTTGGCTTTGGATATCTGGGAAGTACCTTTTGAATCCCTCCACTAAGGCTTCAAGATTTAAACAATCAAGTTCTTTGTAGCAGTATCACACTTCTCTGCAATGTTTAACACTGTTTCCAGCATTGCTAAGTTTTCCATTCCAACTTTTCGCCTACAATTCTCCATCTTACGAATGAAAGCTTTAATTTTGTCCACAAAATCGATTATCCTTTCCCTTGGAGTTCAAGGTTGAGTGTGTTCAACTGTTTAAATATGTCAACAAGGCAGGCTAGCTGTATTTCGAAGCCATATACACACCATGCTGACAACAAATCTTGCTTGGCCTGGACCTCAAGGAAGAGTCTGATCTCTTCTTTGAGCTCAAACACACGCTGAACTACATTTCCTTTGGATAGCCAGCGAACTGCTGTATGAAATAAGAGGATTTCATGAGTTGCATTCATATCACGGCAGAGTTTCTTGAAAATGCGTGTGTTAAGAGCACTACCTTATACAAAGTTAACTGTCTTTATAATGGTATTCAGGGTTTTCTGTAATCTGAGGGTACGATTTTTTAAGCAAGAGCTTGCCTGTGGATCATGCAGTGGAGAGGTATAGCATTTAGTGATTTTTGTATAACTCTTGAAACAAAACCTGACTTAGAACCTAACATGGCTGAAGCCCCGTCTGTGCATATCCCACAGAGATTGCCCCAGTCGAGACCATTTGCTTCAAAGAATTCTGAAAGATTCTTCATTACATCTTCACCTTATGTAGATTGCTCGAGAGTTTCACAAAACAAGAATTCCTCCTTCATAACCTCACCATGAACATACCTAACAAAAACCATAAGTTGTGAGCAGGACTGGACGTCAGTGGACTCGTCGAGTTGAATACTGAATAATCCAGCTTCTTTAACTTTCTGTATCACCTGTTCTTTGATATGATCTGACATAAGAAATATTCGGCGTTGCACTGTATTATTTGAGAGAGAAATAGCACTCAGTTTTTCAGCACTTTTGTCACCCAAAACAAGCTTGACCATAGTTTTTGTCACATGGCAAAATTAACTCTTCCTCAATGGTGTGAGGTTTCATTTTCTTTGCTCTTTCAATGGATACCAAAAATGATGCCTACACTAATGCAGCATTTTGTTGGTGAATGGAACCGCTGACAACAAGTCGTTGTCTTTTCATATTCAATTCCTGTTGACTAAAGAAAGAATGATCCTTGCAAGTATATTGAGAATGTGTAGTTACCAGGTGTAATTTAAGCTTGCTGGGCCTCAGTTATTCAGCGGAGAGTATTTTGTGACAAATCACACAGAGGCTTCACTACACCTTTATCATTAATGCTTGTAAATCCAAAATCCAGATAGCTGTCATCGTATCTGTGTTTCTTGTTAGAAGCCATCACAGAGGGGTCTGAAGTGGAAAGAAATACTGCTATAGCTAAATGACATCCTTCATAATAAGCCTACAAAAGGTCAATATGAAGCTTAACAATACATGAATATTTGGTATGTAGTGGACTACCCATGAGAGGAAAGATTATTGCAATTGATTTGTGTTTATATATATATTTTGTTTTTATATTTAACATAATGTCTTCGGTATTTCAGTGGACTACCATATGAGAGGGAAGATTATTGTAGGTGTTAGCTAATTTGACTTTGCCATCTGACCAGAAAATAGCATTCATTAACTTACTTTACCAATCACTTTTTTTCCAAAAGCAGATGACCTCGATAGGCCCTAGCCTAATGGCTTTTTATTATCTAAACTTTCCTAATGTTCTAATTTTCTAAAATAGGAAAACTGTCTTTAAACAACATTTTCAAGTGGTTCATAACAATGAGAAGCTGGAAGAAAATAAAAATTCAGGTTACAAAACTCTCTCTCAAAAAAAAAAACCATTTCACGTATTGTGCAGAAATACAACAGATATTTTTTCCCTTCTTCTTAATACACTTCATGATGCAAAGCTTACTTACCATTAAATTGGTGTTGATGGTGGCTTAAGTCCCAATGACACTAAAATTGGTGCAAACAGATTAATTGAGGGAGCCACACACACTAACAAAGTGTTTGCTTTTTTAACTGTGGCCTCTAAAGTGGGACTGTGGACTGGTTGATATCAAGATTCAAGACCAAATTCTCATACAGAAACCATAGCATAAGAAGTATTAAATAAGTTATTCAGTGAAAATTGTTTAATATCGAAATGTATCCCAATGAATTATTTTATCAAGAACACAAAATCATATATAAAAATGGAATTACACTGAATAAAGAAAGAATGAGGCATATTACTCATGCGTCTCGCAGCAAGACATTGTTCAAACGATACCAAGTACAGACGCACCTGTTCCTCTGGCTAGCTCAGCCGCTGACTGGCTTTTCTAGTGTGGTGGGGCTTAGGACCCCTAAATTTTGCTCTATGGCCCCCAGTTTAGGAATCTAGGATTTAGAAGAAAGAACAAATACAAATTCAGCATACAACATGAAAGATGCCCCGGTCATTAAAATGATTGTTCTCAAACCATAATCGCCACAGTCCAGATAAACAGAATATCATTATATAAAATTCCTCAGAAGCACTCGCCTCTAACGTGAACCTATCCTTTCGCCATTCAGATCACTCAAACAGCGAAGACACGTCTTCTTCCTCGGTTACTGCTTCTCAACTTGATTGCCAATGTGTTTCAATCCAGAATTGCTGATTTTGATATTACAGTAAAGAAAGAGCACTTTCTTCAACCTACTATACAACTGGACAGAAAGTTTAATTCTCAGCTTAGACATTAATCAATCAGAGAAATCAGATCTCACTTCTAAATCGCGTCTTTATTGCTGCTATTAACAATCTTTATTCATCGCCTTACATCGAACAAAGAGGAACTTCTCAGATTCAAAATGTGTTCGCACTCAATACTCAATAAAACAATAAATTCTTGTCATGCGCGATTTTCCCTGACTCCAATTCACAAGATTCCATTATATATATATATATATATATATATATATATATATATATATATATATATATATATATATATATATATATATATATATATATATATATATATATGTATATATATATATATATATATATATATATATATATATATATATATATATATATATATATATATATATATATATATATATATATCTTTCATGAACGCGAAAGAATGAGGAAATGAATCCAGCAAACTGTAAGAAATATAAAAACAGGATAATTTTTTTTCGGAAATGTTATTTCCTAATTCGCAAAAATTCTATACAGGGGTGGTATTCGAACAGTGCACATTGACGCAGTGAGCAACCGCTTTGATCTCAAGTAAACCGTCCCTTAGACCACTCTGCTAGAGTGAAGACAAAAATCATCCGTTTAAATTTAGTGGTGTCACTTAACATAGTATTCAATCTGTTGTTATAATCTTCTTTGTTTAGAATGACGTATATGTTGGATTTTTCAACTTTTCTTAAGACTATTTTTTTTTTGTTTTTTAGATTGCTGACAAATCCAACATATACGTTATTCTAAACAAAGAAATACATAATAACAAATTGAATACCATCTTAAGTTACACTACTAAATTTAAACGTTAAACGCTTGAAAAAAGATCCAACAGATGACCTAAAAAAGAAAATAAATGGTCAAATAACTAAAGCCAATGCACTCATCGGGGGACTTCCCTTCAGGTTATTTATATGGCAATGTAAAAATTCATAAGCCGCACAATCCATTGAGGCCCATCATTTCTCAAGTCACGGCTCCTACGTTCTGTTTAGCTAAAACCCTAAGTGCATCAATAAAACCGTACATCCCTTCGAAATACAGCATAAAATCCACAGAGGAATTCATTGACATACTCCACGCTACAAGTCCGTCAGGACTAATATCATCCCTTTTCGTAGAAAGCCTGTTCATGAATGTGCCTATCGCTCAGACCATCGACATCATTATAAAAAACGTGTACCACTATCCTACAATGTCTCCTCCAAATCTTGACCAAAATATTTTAAAGAGCATGTTACGTTCATGCACATCAAAGGCGCCGTTCAGGACACCGGACGTTAATCTATACACGCATGTGGATGGAGTGGTTAGGTCACAGATCCATCTAAACACCCTGGCTGAAGAAAAGGGTAGTTACTCTGATTGTTATCTCTCAGTCATAATCTAGTTACTATTTTTTAATTTTAAAATACATTTATTTTGGGTTGAGATATTGCGTGAGTTTTCTTTTATGCAAACTGTCAAATTTTGTCCAGCACTCTGTAGTTTGCTATCCATACAAAATACAGAAGACAGCTCTCCTCGCGCATCTTCTCACCAGTCTCTCCCAGTAGGAAATTGTAGAAAAGATACGCTAATGAGCTGAGCAAAGAAACAACCAGGATTTTTGATATGGGTAAAAGAAAAATGAGGAAAATTGGGTGTATGCTTTTCACCTCCTATCATTTCGAAAATTGAGAGGAGAAAACTTTACAGATGTTAGATTGATATTTAATTAGCTATTTTTATTTAATAGCATCTACATTCTAAGGTGACATCAAAAGGAAAATGTTAGAAGAAATTAAATAATTTAATTATTAATTCCTTTACTTGAACTCATTTAGGTAATATTGCTCCATCTACAGAAATAAAATGTTCTAAAGACGAATTTATATGAAAGCGTCAAATAATGGTCAAGCTCTATGAAATACAAGAACAAAATCTCTGAGAACCTATGACCATGAAAAATTTATTAAATTTAGAAAAAAACCCGAATAACTTTTGAAAACATATACATTATATACCGCAGAACATTTTACCGACTATTCGATATAAAAATTATGCAAACCTTAACGTAAATCGCGGCTATATTAATTAATACATTTTAAAGCGGAAAATGGGTTTTTCTTTAAGGTCTTCTTTGATTATTTTTCATTTTTTAAATACTATTTCTTACGAAAAACACAACATTAGTTAAAGGATTTCAAGGAGATGGGAAATGTCCAAAAACAGTCAAGTTGACAGGTCAGGAACTTACCTTCAAGTGAGCGAATAGAGACAGGCCTCGATAGTAGTCTCGAGCTCGATGCTTGGGCTTCCTCCTCTAGAGTGAGTTTGGCACTAGCACGTCGTTGTCTTCCACAAAGGGAGCGAACGTCGTCTCGGAAGCTGTCGCTCATAAAGAAGTAGATGATTGGATTGTAGGCGGTTGCAGACTTGTACAGGAGTGAGGTCCCAATGCGGAACACTGTTAACAAAGAAAGGTATCCTATTAATAAAATAATAATATGATCTTTATATAAAATCAGTCCTCGAATCTCATGTACCGAGTCAAATGACAAATTTTAGGGAAGCAAAGAAAACTTGGGATCCCTACTTTTGTTCTGCCTCAATAAATTCTTATATTCCCAAAGCATAATAGACACTGTTTATGCATACCACCCCAAAAAGGTGAATACAAAAATGTTAGGATAGTAATCGATCGAGAACGAGGAAAATATATATATATATATATATATATATATATATCCTAAGAAAGTGGAGTGAATGAAACGTGAATGATTTAAAGTTCAGAAAAAAGTAACATTCGATGTCGGATTCAACACTATCCTAATTATCTGGATGAAAAAAAATTGGTGTTAAACAAGTTCAGTCACCTCTAAATATCGTTTATATGTTGTCGTTCACAAATTATTAGCTCAGAAAACCACTTTCAATAAATAAAGAAAAGAATATATATTTAGCAAACTTCTTTCATAAACCCAAGCATATTTCAAAATTGTAATGAGATAATTAAATTTCAAGCCATGTGAGTTGTCCATTTTTAAGTTTAACGGTCAAAAATAGAATTAAGGCTACATCAAATAATTCTGTGATCTAACAGCCAATACTCTATAAGATGATTAAATTTGGCATTACCTCTCCGGCTGGAGATCGAGGTCAAATTAATAAGACCATCAGAATGAAGGTGGTCTTCCTTTTAAATCGGGTTTAACCTCCAATTTGTAATATTTTGGCATTTCTCAATATGGGCCTAGGGATTGACGCGGAATCCGAACCACGGATCGCAATGAAGCAGGAGCCTGATAGTCGACCTGAATTGAGATTCGATCCGAATAATAACCAAAACTAATGTCGTTTAACTTCGCTTAAATAAGAGATGATGTTTAATTGAAAAGGTATAGAGTATATACGAAAAGAATGAATTTAACAACTGTATATATGTATATATATGAGAAACTCACAAAGTAGCGCGTGAGTAGAGCAATAATTCCCCAAAATCCCACAGGACAAATGAAAAGTGGATTCCAAATACTTTAAAACTTTATTCAGTTCATTCCCAAGGAATGCATACAGAATTACTCTAAAAGATTTATATATATATATATATATATATATATATATATATATATATATATATATATATATATATATATATATATATATATATATATATATATATATGTATGTATATATATGAAATGAAAAACTCACAAAGTATCACGTGAGGGTAGCAAATGAATGCAATGTCCCGCAGGAAAAAATAAAAAGGTGTTTCCAAGTACTTTCGAACTTTATTAAGTTCCTTATCAAGGATAACTACAAGAAATAATATTATAATAGAGGAATATATACGAAAGAAAAGTATGAAAGACCGCCTCAAAAACAAGAAATCACCAATGATGAAGACAGAAGGGAAGAGGTAAAGATTAACATTAAGAAATACATGAATCTGTTACCCTTTCCGTTGGCTTAGTTTGACCTTACTACCTGCTTCTTGTAATTCTTAATGTTAATCTTTACCTTTTTCCCTTCCGTCTTCCTCATTGGTGATTTCTTGTAGTTATCATTGATAAGGAACTTAATAAAGTTCGAAAGTACTTGGAAACACCTTTTCATTTTTTCCTGCGGGACATTGCATTCATATATATATATATATATATATATATATATATATATATATATATATATATATATATATATATATATATATATATATATATATATATATATATATATATATATATATATATATATATATATATATATATATATATATATATATATATATATATATATATATATATATATATATATATATATATATATATATATATGAGAAAACTAAGCGACGCTCCGCCCACTTACAACGAAAGGATACAAAATAGAGGGCGTGAAAAATAGAAATAAATGATCAGAAAAGGTGGATTAAAGGTACCAAAGGGCAAAGACGTATAGATAAAATCTCTATCACGTGTGACAGTGTTTATGAAATGTAGAAATATGAGTCACATAACTCTGAATACATACATATTGAATTATAAATACATTGGTCCATAAATAAAAGAAATATAACAAATTTAATAAATCAAAGGATTAAGATTGCCCATTTTAAATATTAGCCCTTTGATTTATTAAATTTGTGTTGGCGATGGTGGAGATATAACCTTGCCATGATGGACAGCGGGTCTCCTTAAATGTTTGCCGGGTTAAAGCGCACTAATGTTTGTATTGGATATCTGATTCGAGAGATCTGGTGCACTTAATTGTCTGTGCACCTAATTTCTTTGTTGCTTTATCTTTTAGCACTCCTTTTGAATATGGATTGGATGTCTATATATTTTTTAGGAGTGGACGGATGCACATGATTTTTGGTTATTTGTTGGACAAGTTGGGTGAAATAGTGGATTTCCTTAGTATTACTAGGTGGGCGCAGGATGAATGAATGCCGTAGCTCTAGTGAATCCATACTACTTTACGTGCAGATAGTTCCAGTACGGCTTTAGTATGAGAGATTTTTCTGAGAGGACCTAGCAAATTATTAGGTATTGGTCGGTCCCGCATAGATTGTTGTGGGTGTGTAGTGAGTTTGACATGGAAAAGTTGGGGACCGAATGGATAGGTCGATATTGGAAAAGGTATCATTTTGCTGAAGGTAATAAGTTGGGCTGTCATCGATTAGTATTTCTAACTGACGGCTTTCAACTATCTTAATCATCACTCTTCCTCTGTTGTTTTCCTTTCGATCAACCTAGGATATATTTTCCGTAAATTTCCTAGAGCCAGGAATTGTTCCAATACTTTTCAAAAGGTGTTCTAAGTCATCTCGAGATATTAGCATATTTGGGACATAAATGACGTAGATGGTCAAGATGTGAACACATTATACTTTTTTACTACAGCATTTAGTATGTTGTGAATTTGGTGGGAAGCATAAGAGATGTTTTATTATCTATGTATACTGCATTACCTTTTCTGTTGTCCGCTTATGGAAGGTGGCCTTCGCATTGTTTTTTAAGGAACTTTTCGTTGGTTTTGTTGTTGTCTGATCAGATCTAATAACAATTTCTAGTTAGTCCGTAGGCTGCTAATCCATGGTAGATTTAACTCTTATAGAATATTTCTAAGAGGATTGGTTGTTGGGATTTGGTGGTCCCAGGTTAGTTTTGGTATTTGAGAAATGCTTAGTTGCTGGTGATTTAAACTTACAATTTGCGTTGATTAAGGCGTTCAGAGTCTTTGATATGGAGGATTTACTTGTTGATTGATCTTCACGTGTTTCTATATCAGAGTGGTTCTTTGTAGCCTCTGTTTGCTTATTTTGTATTTAAGTAACTCAATCTTTGTAGACTTATTTTTATGTGTTGAGATCATTTACGGGCTCAAGTGGCTGTTCGTTATGTTTGCTTGTACGTGTTTCCATTTTTTTCCTATTGACCGGTTGAATTGATTTTGTTGGTATAATTTTTGGGGGGCTGTTAGATTCGGAAGGGGTTGTTGTATATTTTTGATTTCTTCTATTTGTGTCAGAGTGGTGTCCCAAGTTATTTCTTTGGCTCTGAAGTAACGTTTTTAATGAGAGGATAGTGATTGGTTTCAGCTTAAAAGATGATTTTTTATAGGATGGAGTTGCTTAATGGTCTCGTGAGTTTGTGCTCTGGGCTAGTGGTTAAAGATTCTGAAGATTTTGAGTTGCGGCGACGTTTGTTGATTTTATTTAGGAAAGATGCTGAGTTTTGATGCTGTGAAAAGGGAAAATCGATTTTTCCCTGTTCATTGGTTAATTTTCGGGTCGCCATAAAAGGTTAGTGACATCTGTTTGTGAGGGCTCTAGAATTCATTAGACCTATTCGGACTGAGGTATATTTAGAGGTATGGAAGCATTGTGACCTTCAGTGGTACTTAATTGAGCGTAGGGAGTTCTAAGAGGTGTGTTTTATTTTGTTGGCGGCCTTGGATACCGTAGCTTTAGTGAAGGATTCCAGTGAAACTCGTTGATTCGCTATAACTTGTACCCCCTGGTGACGTCCAATACCAAATCTTCGCCTAAGTAATTGTATCTCTTGATTATACTGAGTGAGATTTATACAGATATATTTAGCAATTTACATTTTAACCACTTGAAGTATTGTAATATTCATTTTATTTAATGAAGTCTCCTTCGGCTTCAACTTAGAACTCCAGGTGTCATCGGTACTTGCTGCATGCCTTCTTGTCACCCCCTGTTTAATCTAAGCTACACCTTCGTAGTGCATGTGAATTGTCGGTCTAGCTCTCTCAAGAATGCCTCACAGGTTGCAGTCCAGGAACTTAGGAGGTCATATGTTCGGACTAATGTCATCAATGTAATTGTTTGACCACTACGTTCACTTTCTGGATCCAGGGCACTACCAACTCCTCAAGGCACTTGATGTAGGTCTCGGGTAAGATAATCGAGCCATAAACTGGCCCCCGCTACAAATCACCTTAAACACCATGATATGGACCGACAACAAGACATTTATGACTTAGGAAACATCTTTGGAGAAGAGAGAAAGACAGCTATCGTTTTGAAAGCTCACCAACCTGGTCCTTGCCGAAATTCTTCTCATCTGAGAAGAACCAAATCATACCAGAATTGATGGGATACTTCAGTCTGTTCACAATCTTCTCAGCACGTTCCTTACCCCTGTCCTTCATCTTCTGCTACACAAGCCGGCTCTTTTTCATATTGTATGAGTAGTAACTGATGACCACCTGCACTAACCGCATGATGTGAGACACTGATACTCCCTTGTCCAGGGATATGGACCTCATTGACTTACTTAGATCGTTGTAGTTGGTGGTCTGAATCTTCGCGACAAATTTGGGTGTTCTTTACGTATTATAACTCTTAGAGTGAGTTTTCTGGGCCGGTGTATCCTCCTAATCACAGCCTGAATCATCGAAATCTTTCTTGATCCTCTACAATTAGTTCATATTGACATTCGAGCAGTCGGGGCTTTCGCTTTGGAGCTACTCAGCATTTCTTTTTAAAACTTTCACAAATGAATTCAGCCATGTTATTAGTTCCTTAACAGGAGATTCAACACTGTATCTACTATGACAGAAAGAAGTGAAAACCTACACTAAACACCACGAATGCGCACAATTTAGAGTTGCCAACGGCTACAAATTACCCACCACACCCTGTAAAGTTAGGTTTTTGCAAGTTTTTCTGAAAACGTGATGATTTTCTCTACAGTTGCGGCATTTTTCCTTCATTTTTGTGGCCGCCATAGCTACATCTAAAGCATATTTGCTATTCCGATGTACAATACTTAATTGAACGCCTGAAGTAAAGATATTTCTGGCAATGAATTGGCGTAGAAGGTATCATCCCCTTTGGAATTATGTTGGGCCCTGCAAATCAGATGATTTATGTTAGAGTTTATTATTTGAATACAAGTTTCATGATTTCTAACAGCGGTGTCTAGTGAAGGGGTTTCCTTTTATATAACGACACGCTGTCCATTTTCTTACGGTCGTCTTCAAATAACTTTTTTTTCCACTGCACAAGAATTCTTCTCAACATTTAGTGGCTATATGAAGCGGCTCAGGACTGCGCTTCTGCCAATTGTGTTACACCCGTTTTTAGCAGTTGTGTTTATTTTATGTTCACCTAAGGTGGTTAATGTTAATATTTTTTAGAAATATCTTCATTTCAGACTCTCACTGTTGCGTGTGTTAGGTCCGGGCTAATAGAGAACTCAGGTTGAGTTTTTCCGTTCCCCAGTGTCATTCTGTAGCTGTTATCACAGAACCAGGGCACAAGCCTTTGATTTTCTTTGTTTAAATTGTAATATAGTGTGCACAGCAAACGGGCTAAATAAGACTCATTATTTTCAATTCATGTTTATTTGTTTTTTTAAGTAATTTCAGTTTAAAGCACTGTTTAAGCTCATTCGATGTTTACATTCAATTATTTGTGTGTCCTCATCGGTAAATTGCATATTGAGACAGGTGTGGTTAGGTGTGGCTGGGATATCTAACTCATTCATTAAGTAGAGAAAAGGTTGGCTTTAGGGATTCCTCTGTGCACAGAGCGATGAACCCGTGGTTGATATAAATAACATTTATCAGGACGACTTTTAGTCTGTGAATTTTGATTTTGATGTGAGTCTTTGTCCATGAAGCGTCCTAAGTGAGACTCTTTTTGTTGTTGGTTTAATTATCCATGTGGATAGGAGGGCAGAGGGGGGGTGTATATTTCTTATTCTTTCATGTTTGATTCTCTTTCGTATTATAATAGAATTATTTTATATCCAATTGTTATTTTAAGGATAGTAGATGATTCACATAGCTTTGATTTTATTTTTTAAAGGGTGAAGAGGCACTTCCTTTTCGCGCTCCTTCTGTTTTTGAGTTTGTGCGTTGCCATTCATTGTGGTGTGATGATGTAGTGAGTGATTCAAGTGTATGCTCCTCCTAGTGAATGAATCATGAAGAACTTATTGATAATGCTCCCTCTTTGGGGGTTTGGGTATCTAAGCTGCTTTCAGAATACACAAAGACGGTTGTATGTCCCTCTCTGGGTTAGTTTATCAAATGAGTAAAATAGTAGAATAATAGAGAGAGATACGTATGTAAAAAATTGAAAGTGTGTGAGGGAAAAATATATGTATATGTATTAAGTGAGAATTAAGATACCAGGTGAGTGGTTAGTCTAGCGTCTTTTCCGTGGCTGTTTATTTTAGATGTTTGTTCTATTTACTTATCTTTTTCGTTTTCATTTTCTTCTGCTTATTACTTCTTATTCAGTTTATATCGATGTTCACTTCCTTTTACATTACGCTTTGCTAGAGATTTGTCTATTTATCAATATTTCAATCATTTTTTCCATTTTTTTTATTTAATACTTCGAGCTGGTTGTCCATTTTTTTAACTTCTCTATATGGTTCTTCTTCGATTTCTATCTTCATTAGGATATTTGGGAATTCCTATTTGCTAACCCTCTCTTGTCCTTTAGCGAGATCTTTCATCATTTCTCGCGAATCAATTATGGCCGTCTTCTCCCAAAATATTTTGGCTCCTTCGTGGAGAACTAAATTAACGGGTTTCAGCTTGGTTTTCTCATGGAGGTGTTTTGCGAAAGAATGGTATTTCTGTATATGTCTGCTATTAATAAGATTAACCTATTTTCTACCCTCTTATTTCTAGCATCATCTTATTTCTAGTAGGAATACAAATTAAATTAGCAGTAGTCTAACTTGCATCAGGTAATTTCCTTTTGTTCTCAGGATTATGCTTCCAGAATTTGTTCAGGGTGACCGATAAATAAGTTAACCAATCTTTGAATTGATATTACTTAAAAGCAATTAGAGATGTGTTGGTCCTGTAAAACTTGTTTCGTCTAACAACTATTTATCTTTTAAGTGTTAATATTTCATTAAATTTTCTTTTACTATAATGATATACAAATGGCTTTGGTGAATGAAAAACAGCGTTTCCGCAAGGATGTGAATTAATGAAAATCGGAAGTTGAAAATTAACACATTTATCTGTCCATTAATAAATAAAACCTCTACATATGGATAATAAAATTTAATTTTAAAAGTTTTCTTAGCACACTTTCCTTCTACATGTCCTACATTTCTTTTCAAGCACACTTGCGCTCTTGATCGCATTGATTACAGAACTCTTTTCACCAACTGTTGATTGATTTTCCTTAAGTAAATTGACTTCACATGTGACACTATCCTTCGATTTATTTATGTTTTCCGGAGAAGTAGAATATACTTCACTCTTTAGATTTCCTAATAAGAGGAAATTGCACGGTGTTAATCCGAGGACTTAGGGGACCATTCATTTGCATGATTTAGCGCGACAATGCATTGATAAACTATCTTTCTTTCTCCTTCAGCAAGCCGTATATGAGCTGGGGCTCCATCTTGAAGCCCCCCTCCCTGTTGTTCGTTGATCATGTCCAGGTAAACAGTGAAATTATTGCCAAAAAACAATGTGGCGACGTCTCTTAAAGTTATATTCTGGGGAATTGTACGGCGGCTCATAATGGAGAATATTATGGAAATTTACCTTTCCATTCATGAGAATGTCTGCATCGTCACCAATCACAATGTTGTTCAAGAAACGAGCAGGTTTATGGAGAAGCCATGCTACAAATTATCTACGACTAAGAAAATAAGTTTTAAGAAGTTGGTGCCTTTTTATACATTTTATTGGGATGCTATTTTAAGTTATGTTAACAATGCAGTTAAATGTTGACCATAACTATTGCAAGTCCTTCTTTTTTATTAATACGTTTGGATTTTAAGAAGTGCCCTTCGATTATTTTTTTATATTTTCGGCTATTCTTATGATTTTCCTATGACCCGAACTTCCTCACATTTTTCCAAAGATCGGCCTTACTTGGTGGAAGCCTATCAGGAAGACGTTGTTCAAATAAATCTTATACTTGTTTAATACTGCAAATCATAATAAAGTTTGTAGTTCAAATACTCGTTGGTTTTTTGTTAACTGCATGATAAAAGAGGTCTTCTAAAGTAGTATTTTCTCTGAAGCATAGAAACGATTTAATGTATCAAAGAAGAGAACACACTATTTATGGCATTGCATTGGTATTAAAGCTACCTAGAAAAATAAGAGAAATATACGATGCTACATGTCAAATTATTTTTCTTTGGGAAAATTTTTTAATTTTTAACTTCCGATTATCATTATTTCACTTCTTTGGGGAAACAGGTTTTTTGGCATCTACCAAAACCATTTGTGTATCAATATATTAAAAGGAAATTAAATGAAATTTTAACAATCGAAAGATAAATAGTTGTTGGACCAAAATATTTTTACAAAACCAAAACATCCCTTAATATTTTTGATTAATACTAATTAAAATTTAGGTTAACTTGTCTGGGTTACCCTTCCTAGTTTGCCGAGTTGGTGATTGATCTGGATATCCCGATTTTTTTAATGAGTCAATATTTTCGCAGGAGTGTTGTTTGCGTATTCTCCTCCTCTTATTAAAATACCCTCCGTCTTTCTTCCGTTAATTGGGATAATTTAAAATTTTTCTCTTGATTTTCTTCGTGCCAGTATATGTTGGGATTTACTGATTGAAGTAATTATTTGGGACACTTCGTCTGCGAATTGCATATTGGTCGTTTGGTTGTAGTAGAGAATTAAAAGATCGGACGTGGGGCTCTGCTCTTTGGCGGAATGCCGTCCTTCAGTTCAAATACTGGTATTTAAGACGGGGTCTCCTAGAGAGATGAGTGCACCACAGTCACTTATGCAATTAGATAGAAGCTTTTTGAATTGATCTGGATCGTAAGCAATTTAAAGATTTAAATAGTTTAATTTAATATGTTCCTTCTATAGAATTGGGCTGAATTTTTGGAGCGTTTTTAAATATATAAATAGAAGTTTTAGAGTTTAATTTATAGTACGTACATTGTTTTGATTTTAGTCACAAATATATACCTATTACAATGGCCCCCCAAAATTGCATAGTCATAGGAAAAATTGTTTCTATTTCTATCAGAAATCTCATCTTGCAAAGATATAATCTTTTGATTATCTCATTTATATCTCTTTTATGGTTTCCAAATGTCAGAATTACCCTGGTTTGAGCGCTCTTCACCAAGTCAGATTTTCTTTTGTTAATTTTTTTCGATTTATATTAAATCCATTGACAAAATAAGATTGAAAATAATATCTATAGTCCTTTACATGAATTTTATATAGATTGCGGTTTCTGAGAAAAAAGGAAATCCAAGTAATTTTCGACATATGAAATAGTCATGGGAAAATTATTTTAGCCTACTATATTTTTTCCTAGAAAAAAATAATAAAACTTTGCAATTTTAGTTCTAGTAAGATTTTATCATAATTTAACGGTGGAATATATAAAGATTTACAACCCAAACCCATTATAAATATAAATAGAGTCAATTGATGCACGCGGTCAATATGTATTTACAATGACCTACATTGTTCTTCAGGGGTGCTCCAATTCGTTTTGGCATTATGGAGACCAAATTTGTGATGAATTTTGACTGATATTGTTCTATTATTTTAATAAGCGCCCAAAAGGGCTTACAACTGGAAGGCTTCTCTTAATCAATTGCCAATTTCATTATCGTCCACAAATTCTCTATTTTATTAAAATTTGGCGAATTTCCGGGCCAAGGTCGAAAAAGTTTAAAGTTATTTTTAACCAAGAACTGTTATATTATATTACCATTTTGATGGAATAGAAAAGCTCCAGACACAAACTACTGGAACAGGACCAGAGCACAATTTTGGATTCAGCGACAGAATGCAGTTTTTTGTCGCGTGCAACTCTATATCTCACTATGTCGGTCGGTCGGTCATTCGATCTCAGTTTTGCACTTTTTTGTCTTCGTAATAACAGTGTAACTATTCAGGCGATTCTAATGAAATTTGAAACCATTATGTTGTTTTACATTATATATTTCGAATGATATATTTGCCAAAGTCCTTCCAAGGTTACTCTGTGAATTATTTGGCAATAACCTAATAACTATTCAGCTGATTCTAACGAAATTTGAAGGTCTTATGTTGTTTTACATTCTCTTTTAAATGATCTAATTGCCAAGGTCCTCCAAAGGATACCTTGGAGATTAATTTTGGAGGCAATAACATCATAACTATTCAGCCGATTCTAACGAAATTTGAAAACTTTCTGTTGTTTTACATTCTCTTTCGAATGATATAATTGATAAGGTCCCCCAAAGGCTAGTCCGGGAATTAGTAAAGGTTTTGAAGGCCTTAAGGGCATAAATCAGAATAAGTGTAGCACGCGACTTTGGTCAGCAGACCTTGTTTTTTATTGGTTTTAAAATGCTTAATTTTGAATAAACTTGCAATAATTTAAATATTATAATAATTATTTATCTCACATAAATTTTAAAAATGAATGAAAAAATATAAGTCTAAAAACTTGTGACCATGATTATATTTATATCCTAGAAAAATGTAAGGGTAAAAGGTGGATTAGCACTGCATTAAATTAAATGCAGGACGAAATAAATGAAGTGAAAAACCAACTTATCATTGAGGGCTATCCTATGAATTAACCAGGTCATTTTAATTAGGTCCTGATTTCGGTGAATAGTTTTGGATTACACGAATCGTTTTTAATTTCGTTGGAAAAATTCGACATACCATTTACGATTCGTGTCTCCGGATAATAATTTCCTTTGCGATGCTCTATAGGAGAAGGTGTCCAATGCATGCAAATCAATGGCAGGGATATAAAAACGCCTTTCATGTTACAGTGTTGTATTTTTTATATTAGGGAACCCTTTGTTAGATGCTGCTTTGAGACAGATCATAGAAAATTAAATACAGTTTTGGTCCGAATTTGTAGTTAGATTATCTCAATTCACTTGCTTGGTTCAGACAAAGCGAGTGTTTTTATACCAATTCTTTCAACTCTGATCATTTATTTTCGTTTTGCTCTTTATCTTCCCTTCTCACTTCATTTTTTTTTAGTGTAATATGGCCTAATTCAAGTCGAAGAAGGCATTACAACCTCTTCATTAATGCTAAATTGTGACTGGGATTTAATGGGTCTACCAATAAGAACTCTTTACTCCCATTCCTCTCATGGTTTCCCACTAGTCTGGAGAACTGCGTTTTGAGACTAAAAATCGATATAGGAGCCGTTTTTTATCACACACGGAGTGTTGAATATAACAAGATATTGAGCGATATTAAAATAAAAAATTAGGAACCAAGGATACGTACAATTGTGTGTACGGCGGGATACGGATGGTTTTGAGTTTTGTTAGAACTTTTTTATTCTTTTTCTCTCTTTGTTGGGTCATTCAAGTCGTGGAAAAAATACTCAGAGATTAAAAAGAGGTGTAAAAGACCACCGGAGAGAGAGCAAAATATTCTCTCTCTAGGAAAAATAAATATTACAGAGGGCATCATCCCTGTTTCCCCATTCCCCCCATTGTGTGCGCCTGGATGCAGGTAAAAAGGAGATTGGAGACGGATGAAGAAAACTAAGGAGGAGAATAAAGACACATGACAATATGGCTGAAGTATTTAAAGAGAAATAAATACTGGAGTCGTGCAGATAAAAACGACAGCCTTATTTATGTAATATTTTATAGGATTATTAACTTGGAAATGCTAAAATGTATAGATTAATTAAAGTTCAGCACCTGATTCCTCAAAATGAAATTCATTTTCACCTGGACCTTAATTTTGCAAAGTTTACCAATGAAACAAGTTCAATTGCTCATTAAATATATTTAAAGAGTTAAATTCTGAAATTCAATTAATCCATCATTTTAAGTATTACCAAACCAATAATAATCATGAAAATTTTGGATTTTAATGCGAGAAATCTAAATTTATAATAAAATCAAAGCAGATAAATTTTTTTAAACCAATAATAATAATAATAACAAGAATGATCACGTAATTATTGAATTCATTTTTGACTGCGAGGGTACATAATATTGAATAATTAATTGGCAATCGTACTTTTTTTAACGTTTCTACAAAGCTTGACAGAAAATCGTCTTATTACAGGTGTGTCATAGGTTACTTAAATAATTAAATCACTAAAACCTTTTTATTATGTGGGCTTATGAGAAAATTTATATGCGCCAAATTAACCACTGAACAATGTTTCACATTTGAGGAAATCATTTGTTAATTTTGTTGTCTCTTGAAAACTCTTGTAGCAGAAGTTATGCCATTTTAAATTTGAAGCTCTTCTGGAATTTTTTTGAGGTTTTGTGATTTAGCTGCAACAACCACGGTAAGGCATGAGCATAGCCCTCCCTAATGGATTGGTGCAGTGTAAAGCGCCGAGTTTGGAAATACAAAGTTGTTTTTTTACTCGAATTCTATCACGGCAGTAAAACCCAGAAATTGTCATACTAAAAGCAGTAAGATCAAGGGTTGCAAAATTAAGAATTATTGCTTCAGTTTAAAAACAGAAAATCTTAGGTGTTACGCACATTATAACAGTACCACAGGAATGTGACAGAAAATTAAGCGAGTTCTTCAATCAACGTATCACAGTCCAAAGCGTTCTAGCTAGAAAACATTGACCCTTCTTAATTTATCTCTGGCTGCTGGTTTTCTCATATTGCATTTCCTGAAGACAGATCTATACAAAATATGAACAACTCGCTAATTAAGACAGTTGTCTTCTGCCAAAGCTTTCTCGAATTGGAATAAGAAATGCCACAAGTTGAGAACAAACTGTTTATGAGTGATAAGTCCGATTTTTATGTTAATACCTATGACGACCATCAAAACCACCGTTATTTGACAAGTGAACACCGACGAGAAATTCAAGAACTTCTCACACATAATACTAAAGTAGATGTTTGCTGCACACTTTCACCTTTTAAAATATTGCGATTTGTGTTCTGTGAAAAAGACAACGGATTTAGGCTTAGTGTCAATACAGAGATCTACATAATTACCAACTTGCGTTTCAAATTTGAAGAGGTGAAAACTATCATAAACTTTGGTATCGCCACAATAATGTTATCTACCAGACATCTAGAATGAGTATGAAAGTTTGCAAGACACGTTTCTTAGTAATCTCATGTCTTGATTTGGAGACAAATTTGCCTGCGTGAAACCCACACCTTAACACTTTATGACTTCCTTCTGTGGGACTACTTCAAAGATCAAGTCAACAAGACACGCCAACGTACCATCAAAGAGCTAAAGACAAAACTTCGGGAAGTTTTGGCTTCAATTCCAAAATAAATGCTCTGCCAAATGATGGAAGTAGTTCACCGTTGCGTTGGAGAATGCACGGAGGAAAATAAAGTAAACCTACTGCATATTAATTTTAGGCCATAGTTTTAGTCAGACACGTTTTTTAGTAATCTCATGTCTTGGTTTGGAGACAAATTTGCCTGCGTGAAACCCACACCTTAACACTTTATGACTTCCTTCTGTGGGACTACTTCAAAGATCAAGTCAACAAGACACGCCAACGTACCATCAAAAAGCTAAAGACAAAACTTCGGGAAGTTTTGGCTTCAATTCCAAAATAAATGCTCTGCCAAATGATGGAAGTAGTTCACCGTTGCGTTGGAGAATTCACGGAGGAAAATAAAGTAAACCTACTGCATATTAATTTTAGGCCATAGTTTTAGTCATCTAGTAAGAAAATCTCGCAAGAGCTGTGTCTATTTTGGCATTAATATTTTCTTATGTGAACCCCAAAATAACTGTTTTTCTTAATTTAAATATTTCAGTAACCCATAAAATAGCCATAATACCAGGTGTTGCAAAATTGTGTGCGTATTTTGATGAAATTGAAAATTTGTATGAAAAATTCTTGTTTAATTATCTTCTTGTTCAAATTGTGCTCTGCACAAAATTGTAGTGTTCCATATACAGAGTGGCCCAAAATTTTAATTTGTTTTTCAATCCTTTTCAGAACCCTTTACTAATGAATACAGAAGAAAAGAGCGGATTTTTATTGTGATAGCTCATATCAATGCGCGAAATTTAATGAAGTACGAGAAAAGTTCCAAAGAAAGTTTAGAAAACCTGCACCCGTTCACTTGTGAACAAATACAAAAGAACAGGATCCGTACATGATGAGAAAGGAAGCGGGCAGAAAAAGATTGACCCCAACAAAACTGAACGAATTCGAGAATTGTTTAAAAATGAACCAAGAACTTTGGTGAGAAAAGCCAGTCAGAGACTTGATATGTCCAAGACAAGAGTGCACAGTCTTGCGTTCAACACTTATAAAAACCTTTTTTGTTATCATAATTGAGCCTGAAAAATAAACATCATTTTCTTTTTAATATCCATTAAGAAGGGATTATGAAATAGATTGAAAAAAACAAATTAAAATTTTGTGAAAACCCTATACATGGTACACTACAATCTTTTGGAGAGCACGATTTGAACATGATGAACATGATCCAACAAGAATTTTTCATAAAACTATTCTATTTCATCAAAATACGCACTCAATTTTTGGACCCCCGTTATATTAAGTCCAATTTTAGAACATCAAAATAATGCAAAATCCAATCCAGAGATTTCTCTTCCCTCCCAAAACTCCGCTATAGAATATTTTCTCAGTCTATAAATAACCTGCACAAAAATTGCCTGATTAACGTTAATCCGATTAAAGAGATGAGAGACTATTTTTATCGATGTAATTAAGAAGAAATAGAGACTAGGCGAAGAAGTGAATGGAGACGAAGAAAGAGGAATTGCTGAGAGGAGTTGAGATAGAGTGCTAGATTTACTAGAAACCCGTGAGAGGGTGCCATGTGTAGTATAGTAATCTTGCTGCGGTTGACATCTCAAGGATCGTGTACTCCCTTGGCCCCAACACCCGCAGTTTGCCCTTGTGGTTACATTGACGTCAGTTTGATCTGCGGTTATATGCAGATCTTCTGCATATTTTCATTTTCTAGAGCCTTGCTACTTTTTTGCAGATCTTTCCTTGGAAACCATCTGCTAGATGCGCCTTCAATGCTATTGCGTTTTAAATTCCAGCAAAAAATAAACATTTCCAAGAAGGTAGCGGATTACATTTTACACTACAATTTATACTACACAATGGATTTTAGTAGGAAGCTATTGCGGAAGATATGTCGTCAATACTACCTCACCCTTTATTTAAGGTCGACTAGGACTCAAGTATTGATCCTCCTTTTTCTTCTCCCTATTCCTTTTCTTTCTCTTTCTTTTCCTTTCTATCTGTTTGACAATCCACTCAAGCTGTTTAAGAACGAATGTTCGGTTGGTCATATTACCGTCTTTTCAATGTTATAATAATATATACAATAATAAACATGATAATAAAAATATTAGAAGAAGAGGAACTTGTTGGAAAAAATTGGGTTGCGCAGCCGTGAGTCGTCTTTCTAGAAATGGATTCGCTCAAGCGTCATGTCTTTTCTACATCACTCGAAAATAACAGATGATGATGACGAAAATGTAGTCTAGATGTAGATAAATCACGGTGCCGTAAGCCCCATAAGGGTATGGATGGTGTACAGGGATAATGACTTTGTTAAATATGCAACATAGAAGAGTAGCTCGCCCTCCCTACCCCCTTAACCCATTAGAACCTGGTGCTCTCTAGTGGATCGTCTATCGAACCTCTTTTTAAATCTCCCACTATCGTTTTCGCACCAGGGTAAACCGAACCAAGGGAGAAAGAGGGCAATAAACGTTCTGAACTAAAAAATCTTGTCATGTTAGAATTATATCCCTTAAATTATCTTATTTGGGGGCAGATATAAAATGTCTCTTAGCTTAATTGAGTTATATTTGCCACTCTGGCTTACTATCTTGTCATAATCCGTATGGTACAATGTCTCGCAACTAGTATCATTACTCTTCTAACATCGCAAATTTCCCGATAATCCATATTTGCGATGAAATTTATCATAGTTCGTTAATTTAATGAGAAGGGGGTTGACTGTAGATTAAATGGGTATATTCATCCCTTCATCCCTACTTCGAAACAAATTCCATTTAATCAGACTTATTCGCATCGTTAACAGATGCTTGACTAAATTAAATGTACATTTTTATCATCGAAATATTCATACAGAGAAACACGACTATTTTCAGCTTCACAATCCTTGACCTGACTCGAATTATTCTCGAGCTCATACATCTTGCCCAAACACTGCCTTTATTTACCACTACCTTCCCTTCTTTACCTTACTATTACTTGTCGCACTAAATCCAGTTTTCTTTAACCATCTTCATACAAACTCTTTATTCCCTTTCTTGTCCTACTCAGATAAATTAAGCATCTGCACTATCCTGTTCAAACTCTTCTATTACCTTTATCTTCTCTTTACTGTCGCTTTTAACTCTTAACTCACATCCCAAATGACCCATCTGCTCCTCCGTTCATAAGAATTAACCAGATTGAATGGAGGAGAAGCGATAACCTAGCTAAATATCCAAATCTAGTAGCGTTATCGTAGGCTAAAACTTTAGGGAAGTTTCATAATTACCTTTTTATGTATAAATTTACCTTATTTATACCGTTTGGTGACGATCTCAGTGAGGATTCCAAAGTTTGAGGTGAGATATTTACAACGGTTCTTTATTCAATATAGTCCCAGCTGCAAATTCAAAACAAATGGAATTCGATCCATTGACCAATTATTCCTTATGAGCACTAACGTGATTGTTAATTATATGCAAAAACGTTATTCAAATTCATACATTCATCCAACCAAGTAGTTTTGTCCACAGGTTTTGACGACGCTACCAGCCTCACAATTATTAAATGGCAAGGAAGTGCTGAAGAAAAGGCATGAGAAATTCGTAAGGAAAAGGAGACTCGAGACTATAAATAACGCCCTTTCAAACTTAGATCAGGTGCTGTACTGCCATGGTAGAAAATTGTCCCCGAGAGAAGGATATTCAGCAAGAAATCCATATCTAAATGGCTAGAAGCTCTTAAGATGAAACAAGGGTAAACAAGAAACGAAATTATTGATGTGATACAGGAAAACACTTATTTTCGTCCTAGAATTCAGATGAAGATGGAAGGTCGTTTGGGGACAAAGGCAAACCAAGAGTAAAAGTGGAAATGGCAATATATAAGGAAAATCGCCATTTTAGGGACGGAATATGTATAACACAGGATGATGCGGGAATAGATGGAATCGCCTCAACGAACCTAAATGATTGTAATAGTAATAACTACAAGAGAAATGGACGGCAATTTTACATAAATAAATGAAATAGGCAATTATAATAAAACAATAAATAAACTGGAGAAGAAAAAGCTGGACAATAACTACGATTCTTGAAGGTTTTTATGTAGATGCATCTCTAAGATATATCTTCACCAAACCTCTGTAAACCTACATGAAATATTGATATGTTCAGAAAGATAAACAGGAAGGATAAGAAGAGGAATAATGAAAACATAGCCTTAATTTACGCTTATTCTTTCCTAAAATTCCCTCTTTAACCTCCCGCCTCAATATTTAAAACAGCATGGAAGTTTATATTTACTTAAAGACGGCTACGATTGGCATAGATTTATTCGTTTTATGAAAAGGCTTATGAAAGTGGATATGGAACCTCTCCATAAAATATACAGTACTATTGACAAAGATAAAAACGCATTTATTTAAATCACATCTTTAATAACTTTTGCCAGAGAAAATCCGAAGTTTCGAAAATCGGTGTATGATAACACATGTATAAACTGCGTATGGGTGAAGGATATGCGAATTTGGATGAATAAAGTAAAGATTTTCAACAGCTAAGCAAAATAAAAGTGAAATTGAAGTGTCCAAATGGATCCGAATGCTTAGCTTTCTTGTAGAAAGAAACGCCATTGTTTGCATAGCTACTGACTTCACTTCAATCTCTTGTAAGCTAAGTCATTTTCCTGCCACCTGTCGTCCACATAACGCCTCAAAATTAGTCACGCCTCTATTGGTTAGCAAGATAGTCGTAAAGCTGTGCCACCAAGATCGCCTTTCAATTGTAGCCATTGCAGAGAAAGTCATGCGCTCCCAAAATGTAATCCACACTACTCTGTCAACCTTTGACAAAACATATAAATCAACTAGTAGGCGAAATAAGACAGAAAATGGAAGACCATGTAATTACTGCAAATTGTGAAGAAAGACTGTTTCAAGACGGCTGCAACAGATTCTCGAGGGATTAATAAAATTTTAGTCATCATTGTCTCCAGACAACCTGTCTCACGTTGACGGAAGGAAGCTGATCTTTACGCTCGCACAACCGAGATCAAGACTTTGATCAGTCGAAGAATAAGTATCCTTTTCTTCTTGCATACCACTGAATACGATACATTAGTGAAGAAGGTAAGTTCAAATTATTCTGGTGGAGGAAGTGTCATATATATTTCGGTAGAAGGCACTAGAACACTTTTGCGCTTACGGGACGGAGTCAATAGACAAGTGTACAAGAAGTTGGCGCGACAGTATGCTTTGCCCTACTTGCGAGCTTCCGAAACCTAACCTGCAAATTACGCCCATGCTAAGGCCTTCTGCCACACGGCTAAGTCGGTGAAGAGCTTTATGCACGACGCATATCACTATTATGAACTGTCCTGCAAAGTTTCGAAGACACTTGGAGGGGTGTCTAAAGCGAGGAATCTGAAAACAGTTTAAGAACTCTATGAAACTCTTCAAGATAAATGAAAACAATTGCTGCGTAATAGTAGTGTCAACATTTGATTTGTTCCTGTGGCAGAAGAAGTTAAAGAATCATCGAAAATAAAGGCCTCCACACTGAAACCCTAATTACCCTTATAATTTATACTAGTGTTTTTCACTAAAAGTATAATCGTCATATACCAATGGAAATATTTCTCCGGTGTCGTTGGGACAACTTTGGACACTAGTTTTTCTAGGAAATTGCTTATCTTCTGATACCTTTCGTTTTATTTATCCAGATTTTCATAACCTTTAACTACACCTAAAAAAGAAATGTTAGAGGTTTCTCTTCTCATCTTTCAGCTTGACACTGAGATGTGAAAGAACTAAAAGCTAATTCAAAAGAGCACCACAACTTCTTTGTATAAATATGATATATAAATCCAACACACCGCAAGAAAGAGAAAACGGAATAATTTTTCTTCTGAAATAGTTATTTCCTACTTCAAAAAAATCCGAGCTGGAGTAGGATTTGAACCGTGCACACTGAGGCAGCGAGCAATCGCTTTGATCCCAATTAAACCGTCCTTTAGACCACTCGGCTACGCGGAAGACAAAATTCTTCCGAATAGACAAGCTTTTTAAGGCACGCTTCGCATGGTCGATTGAGATTGAGAAAGAGAGAGAATTAATTTGGAATTTAAAGGAAAAGGGAGAAATTGAGTTGAAAACGCAGCGAATACAAAATTTAAATCTCTCATGAGCGCGAGAGAATGATGAAATTAATCCAACACACCGCAAAAAAGAGAGAACAGTATATTTTCGAAAGAAAATAATACGAAGATTCCAATTGCTTTCTAACTTTATTTCCAGTTCTTTATCAAGGAATAAGAAAAGCATAGAAAATGTTATATATATATATATATATATATATATATATATATATATATATATATATATATATATATATATATATATATAAGCAAGACACAGAGGAGATGGAGCGCCCACAATAAGCAATAAACCAATCATAAAATGAATTAAAGGGAATTGGAAAAATAAGGTTGAGCGGAGATAGACAAAAAAATTAGGTCATTGAAACAAGTAAATTCAAAAGACTAAAGGGTTCACAGAGGATCAAGATATCACCTAAACAATTCGGCAAAGAGAAAATCAGGAGTAAAAGCCAAGGTAAATAAGTACAGATGCACTAAAGAATTGACAAAAGAAACATATAAAAACATAAAATAAAGTTAATTTCTTAAGGTAAATAAATATATTTATGTATAATTAACTGCAAGTTAAAAGTTTCGACAATGAAGTGTGAATGTAATTTAAAATATACCCATAGAGTTTAAACAAACCTGGGCTTAAATTGAAATTTGAGAAATTACTAATAAATCTCGATTCTATGATATAACGTGCAATGGTATCTTTGTTATGACAAATGATTTTGGCTGAGTTCCAATCAATATTATGATTAAGATGTGAGCTATGTACATAAAATGAGCTGCTTTCTTCTCCACGACGGACATTATATTTATGTTGAGATATTCGTTTTTCTAAACATTTACCTGATTTCTTCGTAATATTTAGAGCAATCGATACATTTCACGCAATATTAATTGCCAGTAGTGTAAGGGGTGTACTGGACTAAAGGTTTAGAGATAGTATTATTTTCGTTAAATACTATATAAATGCCTAATGATTTTAAAATATGAGGGAGAGTAGCAAAGGATAGATTAAAATGATTTCAACAACTTGCATTCAGATATTATCAGTAGATCTATATAGAGACTATGCTTCTTGTTGATTAACTAAAGGTTGGAAAAGATATGTTATAAACAAGGTCTGCTGACCAAAGTTGCGTGCTCTCATTTATTCTGATTTATAACCTTATGACCTTCAAAACTTTCAATAACTCCTGGATATAACCTTAGTAGGACCTTGTCAATTATATCATTCGAAAGAGAATGTAAAACAACATAATGGTTTCAAATTCCGTTAGAATCAGCCGAATAGTTACAATGTGATTTCCAAAACGAATAAAAACAAAGTGGGGACCGATAGACCGACTGACCGACCGACATAGTAAGATATAGAGTCCTCTTTTGCAAAATCTGAAGGAAGATAAGAAGTCCCGTGATTCTCAACCTATGCTTGCATATCGCTATTCCTGACAGTGATATGATAGTGAGGTGTATTACTACTGCCGTAAATTAAATAATAAGTGAGGTCCGAGTTACATCTCAATTTTATGATTGAGCTTTTGATTTAAACTAATCGCTCAAATGCCGTTCAGAAGCTATCAGATTCTCTGATCGCCCATTTAAGGGTTTGTTACTGCTTTATGGCCATTTATTTACTTCATTATAGACAATACATAAATGCAAGGAGACTCTCTACATAAATTTTGTGTCCTAGTTTTTTGCCCATGCAAAGGCTAGTTATCACCATAGGAAAGATCATAGAAATGCCATAAACTGCGTCTTTGCATTTGTCCTGTCTCTATTTTAATGTTTTCGCTTTTCCCCCATGGCGGAGAATTAGTGGTGCTTTTGCTCTTGAAATTTTTTATCTTTGATAGTTTTTATCATTAGATATACACTTTACTTCGGGTCAGAGAAGGCATTTGAACCTACCAAAGAAATGTAAGTTGCCGCTAAGAAATGATGCCAATTCAAATAATGATTTTTTCCTCTACTTTCATACCTCTGCTGGTCTCACACCATTTTGGAAGCTTTTTATTTTATTATGAGTAAAAACAATAATTAACATTTTATTAATGTTTACTTGGTTGCTTAAGGTGGCCCATCAATGTTTAATGATGATGTTGCTCTGCATGATGATGACGAAAGTCAAGATTAGGTGTCATTTCGTTGGTGCCACTGAAGGTGACTGTTCAGTCCAATTCGGAATCGACAAATTTTCACGCATCTGTGGCAGGGATATTGTTCCAAAGGTACTACTCCTTTGTTTTACTGATGTCGCGTTCCGCGGTTTCCTGCTTTCTTCTTGAATTCCTTAGTCTATTATGGAAAGCTCTTTTGAGCAGGATGATTTCCAGGCTTGTCTGTTTGTTTAAAGTTTTCAAGTTGTCGAGGCTGCATGATACATTTTATCAGCAGGTTTTTCACTGGTCTTTGTAACGCTTCTTGGTGCCTCCTGCATTTTTGTTTCCTTCAAGTTGACCGTAGAGTATTTGTTTTGGGAGTCGGTGGTCTGAAATCCTGATAGTGTGACCCAGCCAGCGGAGTTGTTGTTGTGCTAGGAGGGTTTCTATACTGCAGGTTTGAGTCCTGTGATATATTTCATCGTATGTGATTTTGTCTTTCCATGATGTGCTAGGATCCTCTGGAGACACTCAATGTGGAATTTTTCTAAGATGCGGAACTGTTCTTTGTATATTGTCCGGCCTTCAGAGCCATACAGCAAGATGGATAGACAGACAGACCTGTACACTGCTGCTTTGGTGGCTGTTCTCAAGTTGTTGTTTGAGAAAACTCTTTCTTTCAAGCGGGCAAAGGCAGAAGAGGTAAAGTTTATCCTTTTTTGTATTTCTGAGTCCAGTAAACAGTTTGAGGAGATCGCACTGCCTAAGTAAATAAAATCTTTTCCCACTTTGATGTCTTCACCATTTATGTTAAAGTGGAATAGATTTTGTGGTTGGTTTATGCACTGTGCCAAGATTTCTGTCTTTGTGTATTAACTTTACGACCCATGGCAAAGTATGTGGATGAGAGAGCATCCAGGGCAGCTTGGGGTGCTTCAGCATTATAGGCAATAATGGCACAATCATCTGAATATTGCAGTTCCATTAATTGTGTGGAAGAAACTTTAGTTTTCGCCTGGAATATGCGGATGTTGAATAAACTTGCCATCTAGGCGGAACTGTATGGTAATACCTGATTCTCATCCTATGGCATAATGGACCAGGTTGATGAGAGCCATGAGGTAAACATTGAAGAGAACACAGGGGCAAGCACACACCTCTGTTTGACTCCCACTTCGACATTGAATGGCTCTGATAATGATCCACATGCTTGTACCCGGGCTTGCATCCCTTCATGCAGGTGTCTCAAGATGTTAAGGAATTTGGGCAGGACACCGGCCTTTAATAAGAGGTTCGATAGCAGAGGGCAATTGACGGTGTTTTGACTGATATCAAAACTGAATTTTCCGAATCATGTAAATTATAATAATAATATAAATAAAAAAAACACATGCATATCTTTTACCGCTGAGCTAATTTCCGTTTCCTGTGTGAGTATAATTTTTATTTATTTCCTCAACAATGTCAAATGTTCTTTTTAAGGTCTATATGCATTTAATTAATATTTATTCTTAAAAAGTCCACATCTAATCAAATTCTAAACAATTCCCGGTAGTTATTATTTTATAGGTGAAAATAATTCCCGCAATATCACAATTAATAATTGAAATGGAATCCATTTGATCTAGTTGAAATTTCAACTGAACAATTAACAAAAAGTCAGCAGTGAATTTAGTAAAACCGTTGATAATTTAACATAATTCAACGAGTTAGACGCAATACTCTTGATTTTACATATATAAAAGGAATAGTCTTTGGAGTACTTCTGCGTACTAAATCGTATTTAACGCGTTTCTAACTTTATGGTGTATCTTCGAACAGTTTATAAAGTTATTATATCATTTTTGAGTCAAGAATGTCTCATTAAAGAAGTTTAACAAACGTGCAGCCTCCTTATCAGAGCAGTGGGTATCTAAATCAAAGTTTGTTTAGAAATTTGAAGTTACAACAAATTGTATACAGTATATTTTGATTAATTGTTGTAACCTCTCATCTTTATTATTAAAGATTCTGAAAACATCAATAATAATTCGAGATAAGAACAGCTGTATTTATCTGGAACCTGGTCTTATCTTTCAATTAAATCTAATTTTTATCAAATGAGAGGAAAGCGAGATCAATTTTTTTATTTCTTAAACTTCAAGTGATAAATTGATGATTTAAGCTATGTTATTGGTCTGTTTCTCTGCCTCCAAGTTTGAACCCCAAATGTCTTTCTTTCTATAACCAATGATATTTAAATTTTCTTGTCCCTTATTAGGTTTTGGAAATAAGTCACTTTAAGTGAACGTTTATATGTGATTTTTCTACTAGTATCGAGTCATATTCTGAGGAGAGGATTTTCGATTTCGCCCACGTGAATGTTACCGGGTATAAAAGAAATGATTTACCTTAAACTCATGTAGCTTATAAAATTCACATCCATTTCTCGGCAAGATTTACGACTAAGTTCGTTTTGGTAGATTGACCTCAAAGTTATTGGGAGAGTAGTGAGTATTCATGGAAGTTTGCACAAAAATAATGCCTCATTTGCTTTTCTATGCATTGCTAAAATTAACCTAAGCTTTTTATCCACAAGTTCGTCTGCTAATTAGGCATTTAAATTTCGATGATATATCACTACGTAAAATATAATGTTTTGAGTGCTACTTTGAGAAATTATAAATATATATATTTTAAGTAAGTTTAATTAATTAGAGGGTAACCATTTCGTTTCAACAAACTTTCATTATTTTATTCGTTTGAAAAAATGAAACAAATTCTGAGAAAAATAAGAATCGCTATGGAAATAATTTTGAGCTAACAACACAACTTCCCAATTGAGCGAGAAAAGAAGACTATGTTCTCATAGTTAATCTAGTAGGACTAAGCTAGCCCATTATTGAAAATAAATAAGAGAATTTGGACAGGAAAGAGTAGATTACAACTTGTTAAACAGAAGTGATACCTTAACTATACTCGACGACTTATTTGTCGCCAATTAGGCAGAAGTGCGTTGTTACCTCAAATTATTTTGGATAGCAATTCTTATTTTATCAATATATTTTATTTCGAGGTGGTTTCACACTAATAAAGTCGAAATAGATTGTAGAACAAAGTGTTAATTCTCCAAATGATTAAATTTACTCCTTAATTTGTTTTTCAAATTTTTCAAAGTGGTAAAAACTTTCCGGATAGCCTATTATTTATATTAACTTAGAACAATTCTTGATCCCAATTGACTCCTTTGAATTTATTGTTAATAATTCGAATTATTTCGACCTTGGAAAAATTCCAGTCTATCGATAATGTGGTGGTTTAAAGAACGAAAACCACGACAAATTATTTTATTACTTTCTTCCCGTCTTTGGCAAAAAGAATTGTCACATTTAGAGGAAGTAAGGATTATATCGGCAACTTTGAAAATTAACGTCTAACCTAGGCGATGGGAAGCAGAGAATGCGAAAGAGCGATACTTTTTTAAGACTATTATCCAGGGTGGACAAATAAAAAAAAAACAGCCCTAGAAAAGCCGGGCTTTATTCCCACTTTTTGGGTTTTTTTTCAAGCGAAATTGGAAAAAGCCCAGGTTTGGGTTTTTTTTCAAAATTACTTTTTTTTAAAGAAATGAATGCTACTCATCATTATCTTATTCAAAATTCATATTTATGTTTATAATTTCATCAAATATGTATCAAATTATGGTTATTTCTCTGACACTAACTCATAATAATTCATCTCTCCTTCTACAGGTTATGGCTATCATGGGACATGGATACCCAAATTCTCGATCAAAGGTCTGTTACTGTGATCTGTTCTTACTATAATATAATTATTAAACTGAGTAATTATTAATATTATATAAAAATAGAGATAGCTATTCTTTTTCTATGTTATTCTAATGCTTGTAGCATTTGTTTTTTGAAAAACCTAAGATTTAAAAAAAAACAGAATAAAACCCGGGTTTTATTGGGCTTTATCAAAATTTTGTTTTTTTTGCCAACCCTGCCATTATCAGGAGCTTCTTATCCACAGACGACAATCTGAATTGTAAATCTGCACGAATTCAAATCGGATTTATTACTCGACATCTATGTATATTTGATCTAGGTCAAGTTTCTATGAAAATCACGTTGGTTTGATAGATGCACGGTGAGAGTAGATTCCCAAACTTCGGTCATATTTGCGCGGATGAGAACTTTTGTAATTAGTTAGTAAGAACAAAGTCGAACGCGTTTTCTCTCGATAAATAGAAAAGGGATTGTTTGTAATAGTAGAAGCTCGTGAAGCAATGATTGTAGTCATGTAACTGGATTCCATCCTAACTGGTGTCATCTACATTAGTTTAACTTAAGGATGACGGAAGAGAATAACAAAAATGGCAAAAGGAATTCGCAAATGTTTGGAGAATAAGCAAAGGAAATCTAAACCTTCGTAAGTTTTCATGCTTAAGATACATCAAACACAAATCTAAGTTCAGGAAGGTGTCAATAAAGTGAAATGGTGTAAGTGGGATTTTAGTGCTCTTGGAGTAGAATGAAACGGCTGAAGAATTGCGCATTTCTTTTGGAAAATGGAAGTTGTGACGCAACTACATACTTAAGACCGAAAGACACGCAAGAGTACAGAGGTTTGGTTGCAAATGGCTGAAATTTGTACAAGTATGACCTTTTTTATCCACTAAGTAAGGATATTTTATGAGTACGGTGTGAGTGAGAGTTATGCGCCCTCCCGAAGAAGACCATCTCTACTTACTTCCTTATTTTATCTAAATTCCGACTTTTTGAATACTGAGATGTTTCGAGTGATAAAGGGTGGAAGAGAGAATGGGAAAGGAGCGAAAAGTTGTACAGACAGAAATTACAAGTTGGAAGTAGTGAAGTATAAATGATGATATTAGTGTCGAATCGATGTGAGAATATGGTAGAAGAGTCATAGTAAGGAGGAATGTGGGTGTATCTTGTTTGGTTAAGAATACAACGAAACTACTTTCTTCCGAATGGAGGAAAGATGAAATAAAATAAGCATGATCGCTGGTTGGCAGTAAAGCAGTTACAAAAGGGTGTAGTACCGATCTGAATAAAATAGAATATAAAGAATATGAAAATATAAAGAGATTATAGTAGGGAATATAAAAGAAGTTAGAAATCTGTTCCTCAGTGTATAAATAATAGGAGGTTGTAAATTGTATATTGCTATGAAAGAAACAAAAAAAATAAAAATATGAGAGTATAGTGGATAAGAATATCTAAATGATTTTACTGCATGTGTAATGGAAGAAAATGTGAATGTGTCTGCTTTTGCCTGTGTGTTGAGAAATTGAAGTAAATTGAAATTGAAGTAAATCTTGATAAATTTCTTACCATGTGAGAGTAGTAGATAGAGAAAGAAAGAAAAATGGAAAAGTGTTTGTGTGAATGATATTACTGAGAAAATGGTTAGGTTTTGTGCGGAGAAACTTTTTAGGCAGGAGGAAGGGGTTGTTTTTAAAGGCATGAATCACAGTTTAAAATAGTGTTGAAGGATAGAAAAAAACAGCCATCCTACTTCTTCACGGTCGTGCAAAAGTACTGGTGAAAAAGGAGACGAAAATTAGTCCGCTGTAAAGGCTGAAAGTATGTAGGACAAGAAATCGAATAAAGAAGAGAGGGAGAGCTGAAAACTTATAATTGGATAATAATAGGAGGGTGGAGTAGTTTTAGAGCTGTAAACAGAGAGTTATGTGTTAGCTCTGTAAACTTGATGGAAAAGACTCGAGAGAGGAAATATGCAATTAATTTGGTATATTTTTTAACACGAATTTCCACATTTTTATGTAGTTTTTTTTTATTTCTTAGTGTGGTGGCACTATAGTTTAACTGGGCGGGGGCTCCAAACCACGATTTTATATAGCGCAGGGCATCCGCCGAAAAGTCGACCAGCAATAGAATTCCATCCAGCGCCTTACCACCCATGATGTGGCTTAACTTCCCAGTAATGTGATGGATTATTTCCAGTCTGCTTCTATAGAGCTCAAAGGGGAAATACGTGTTGTATGTTGCTTTCGTGAATCTCAAAAGTAAAACATACGATATGGTCATGGACTAACTAGGTTGATAGATATTTTGGGTGATGTATGACGTTGCTGGTAACTTGTTGAAACAAGGAAAAGTTTAGATGTGACAGCATTTCGTGGCAGCAATGAGATAGAAAGTCTTGGTTCAGACAGCAGCGCGTAGCTAAAATGAGATGGAGCAGACAGCATTGTGTGGCAAAAATTAGATCGTGAGTTTTGGTATAGACAGCCTTACATAGATGACCTGGCTTGGGAAGTTTAGTTGCATAATTTGCGCGAGTGAAGTAGGTGGGGGAATTTTCGAGAGATGATTAATATAAATACTGATTTGCCGCTCATGTTTTACTGTGGACTTATATTTTGTTCCCAGTAGTTTTCTTTGTTGTGCTCTGCCCTCGTCTCATCTGAGCCGAATCAATCCTATGATTTGGGAAACGCCTTAGACCATATTCCCTTTAAAAATAAGCAAAAGCAAAGTGAGAATCTTTCGAAGGGTGGCCTAAAATCGTTGTGAAGCTAGGTGAATTGCAAATGGGAGGCAGGTGGCTTCTAGAGGTGTCAGGCATGGTAACAGAGAGAATAAGTAGAACCAAAAACGAAGCAACATAATACAAATGAATATTAAAAGAGATTAAAAATGGCATGAAGTGCAACTTTGTGTTAATGGATAATGCATTGAAAGAAACATACGTTACAATTAATGGGAGAGGTGTAAATGTGTAATGATGTATGAATAAGGTTGATGACAATTTCCGTGAGTATTAGACTAACTTAACCGAATTACCCTTGATAACCAATTTATCTTCTAATAAATGAAGAAATTGAATCTGTTGTAAGTTGATGAATTGCAAATATTTACTTTTCATTTGATAATTATGCGATTGCATTACTATATAAATCACTCCACTCATGCAACTACAGCCAGAAATCTGCAAATGATTTGCAGGTTCCACAATCCTTCAGTGAAAAAGGACAGAGAAGATCAAATGAGAGATCAGGAAATTCTCCTAAACCTTTTTCATACGTCCTTAATTGAGTATTTCGTGACGTTATGATGCAGAATTCGAAATAGAAGCGCCCCATCTAGTTTATTTCAGGGGAGGAATAAGGTACCCATTGCCAACACAAATTTGTGTATACAAATGTCATTTTTATTATGTCAGTTATTTTAATTCCCTGCTAAATTGTTTCCACCACTCCAGCGTGAAGAAACTCAGATATATCCATAAATGATGCATTTCCCATTCACACACATGCAATCTTTTACCCTATTTAATACTCAACAGACTATAAAAAAATTAATTATTTTATATATACAAATTTAACCATCTCTACAACCCATAGATTTTCTCTTGAACTTCGAGTTCATTAAATTACTACCACTTATAGGGTGGAAATTGATATCAACTTACAGCTTTAGCCGTTAAATTCGATAATACGTCGGAGTATGCAAGAGGCTTTGGATCGATTACTATTATATGATTTAAGCTGAAATCATGAATCATGTCAATTTCCACCATTTGATTGGAATTTAGACAAAGAAACACTAATTTACTTTAGTGAAGAATGAAAAGAAAGATGAATAAGAGAAGGGAGAGATATGATCTATACAAGGGAAGATACAGATGGAAAAGGATTTTTTTTGCCTTTGGATTTAAATCGAAAACTGACGAGAGCATCTGTCACAGAATGGTTGTAAGGAGAGATCTGTACAGAAATTAGAGAAGATAGAGAAAGTAAAAATGTGTTAAAGACCTAAAGTTGAACACACAGCAAGTATTTGAGCCAGGAAGGCAAACTACATGTGCTGGAACCCGTACAGCAGTAAATCCTTCAGATGTCAGGCGCAGCTTGATTGCTCGTGCTAGACCTAACATCCCATTGAAGATGAGAAAAAATAAAGATCTCAAAGACTGCAATAGAAAATTTCTTCAAGCAAAATTAAGGTGAGACACCGTATTGGGGAATATAATAGAACAGAAAAGGATCAAATTGCAACCACTATAAATTATGAATTTCGACATTGCAGTGTTTTGACATACAATAATTTATTCTAGACTATTAATGATTTGCAACATTTTGTTTACAAACTAAAGTTTAATCTATTTTTTCAAGAAATTCATTTGCATTCAAGCTGGGAAAGAGACCAAGATACAGACACACATATACATACGTACATACATACAGGCAAGGTTTCATTGTGTGAAATAGATCGAAATTTTCCCTACCTCATTTTGTATTTTGCACATTGGTATGCAGATCAGGATCTTTGCCTCCTCACGTTAAATAGGTTTGCAGCATAAATTTTAAAGCCAAAATCGCATAAAAACTGTAAATATTCCATTATTTACGGCGTCGAAATTCAAACTAGGAAAAGCCAAAAACCTTTTAAAGTCCCTGAAAACCATGGGTAAAAATAAATTATTTTATATCAGTTCTGCCCTACAATTAAAGAGGCGCTCTATTGAGGCTTAACACGTTTTAACGCCTACATAGTACGCATTTTCCCAAATAAAGAGTGTAACGTAATTAGCTTCTACCAATGCAAATTAAAAGTAGTTGAACAAATCAAAATAAAACTGTTCGTTTGTTTTTATGGATAAGAAAGTCCAGAGAAATCTCGATAAATCTTAGACAGATAAAATATCAAATATCGTAGTTTGAGATGAATTAATATAGTTCTTTCAGATGCGTATCGATTGAAGGACATAGCTACCAAAGCTAGAACTAATAGAAAACTACCTACCAATGTCAAAAAAGAGTATAGTGCTTTTCTAACTTCACCTCGTGATGGAGAAACAATGCACTATCTTAAAATATGGATAAAGAGAAGAGTTGAAAATTGCTAATATAGTCTCTAGAACTAACCATCCAACAAACCATAATGAGGCATATGCCAGTATGTGCGTGTTCGTTTATGTGACGTCATAACTTTAATCGAAACGAACACTTACTCTCCTAAGCTATATTCCTCTTCTAACCTTTTTAAGCTGAAACCTGTGATCTTTAGTACATGTGTAATATAGGTATTGTGTTATTAATAGTGTGTAAATATTGTGCTAGGTTTATATTGTTCTTGTACGAATCTCAGGGATTTGTCAAATCGGTGTTGGTGTTTAATTTTGCTCATTCTTTCTTTCTTTATTCAATTACTATGGTATGTGTTTATCTTGGTATATGACCACTTACTTTTAGATCCATTTTTTTTTTCAAGGTGGTCTGATTTCAAATAAGAGTACGTAGACCATGAGTGCATGATTGGCGCCGTGAAGATATTATTAGTAAATATTCAAGTTAAAGCATATGAAAAATAATATAGTTACTGAGGTAATGACATTCATAATTAAAGGTAATTTGTGTAACTAAAATTGATTTTTTATTAAGACAAGAAAAAATAAAGAAGAATAAACATATATTAGAAGTAAAATAAAAACAATTGAAAGAGGCGAAGAAAGAGGAAATACTAAACCAAGTTAAGCCAAAATACTCCTGTTTACAAGATATTTAAGTAGTTGCATAAAAAGGCATATTGGAGAAAAATATAATATAGTTATTGGAAAAGGTAAACTAAGAATCATTCATTTCTTATCCTTCATTGCAAAGAACTCTGCAGTCAAACAAGATGAATCGTCAAATTATGAGTTTTTCATAGAAAAGACTTGGTGGAAAAAATGCTAACATCAGCGTATCTGTCGATCAAAAATTTATGCAACCTTAGCAAATGAGAGAATTTTGAAGAGAAAAATCAACTGTGAATTTTAATTAACTCTGAGGTACGTTGAAAGAAGATTGGACGTTCATATGTGCCTGTGCTACATAATATACAATCAGATCTTAATATCAACGCGTTAATTACAATGTATATTCAGTAGGGGACGCAAAGAAAACCCCCTTCATTATAAATCTTTGGGAATTCATTTCCTTCGTTGGCGTGTTTTGTACTCAACTTTAATTAGAAGAGTTAATGAAACGATATGAAATCCACGCACATGCATAATGATGTGTACGTTGCAATTTTTAGTTCATTTCATCTTGAACACCCTGTCATCAAATTTTAGTAGTCTTGGAGCAGCAGCAGATGAACAATATTTTTTTAATTTAATACACCGTTTCGGGCTGAAGGTGACTATGATTAGGTACGGCATCAAAATAACAGACATGCTAAAAGATTGCCTAAAGGAAGGAATGAGAAAGGAGAACACCAAGTTGGGAATGAGAAAGGAACAAGGTAGTTGAGTTGATTAGTGATCAAAGGTACTCGTAATTATCACTTGGTGGATGTTGTGTAATTAAATAATAGTATGAAGGAAGTTGAGTCCAAATTTGAGAGACGAATTATAATGTTTAGTATTGAGGGAATATAAAATCCGGAGTGACGGATTTTCTTGGATTAAGACTAATTTATTTTAAATTGATCGATAATTCAACTCGGTTTTCCAGTCAATGGAGTTCTCGCGAATTAATGATATTTCGTTTTAAGAAAGGAAAATTCACGTTCGCGACGTAAAATCATCTTACTCTTCTCAGGCAGAAATCACTCATAACATTTAAAAACTATACCGATTTTAAAATTATTCGCAATGCCAAGTTTGATATCTATCTGTATATAAATTTAATTTTCACCGCAATTTTGCCAAGTGCTTGCGAATAAATTTGAGTTGGTCAATTTGAGGCAATACATAGCTTATATTCTAAACAAAAAGCTTTGAGTTAAGCGCATTATTCAAACATTTAGAAATATATTTGCATTAATTTGAGAATAGATAACTATACCTTGCAATAATTTGTATTAATATGTGAAGAGAGAAAATTTAGCGAACAAAATACTGCATTAATATGAAAATATATACCTGTAGCGAACAAAATTATGTAGGACTATGAGAATAGTTAACTGGGACTATGAGAATAATTAACTGGTTTCATTGGTTTCGTTGCTTTCCTTCTTCAATTACTTGGTTTAAAAAAAATACTAGGGCATAGTGAATATCGTTCAACAACGCCTATATATAATAAGTGGTTTTTCCAATCGCTATAGGCTCAATATTTAATGACACTAGCACTTACTCTTGTAAGGTCGCTCATCAAGACCATGTGGCTTCACAGAGTGCCTGGCCATGAACTAAGGAAAAGCTTGAGAGAAGAGGGGATTGCGAGGCAAGCTTGAGACCACCGAGGGCAAGGGATGATCGTATCGCATAAGGTAGTTCATTCTACCTTCTTAGGGAAATTATAGAAAAAACGCGATCACCAAGTAATATACGTAGAGTCCTTAGTGGCTGGGATCGGGCCAGTAGGGAAGATAAGTTGGAGAGATATGTGGTTTTGAAGGTCTTATATTTAGGAAAGGTGATTCTTATTGAACGGGCAGCCAATTTATTTCGCAAAGAGTGGAATCATGTGTGTTATTCAGAGAGAAAGGAGGTATAGCACACAAGGTGAGAGCTGTCAAACGCATGAATAACCATCTAAAAACTGAAGTGGTCAATGTTGAAACGGATGTGGCTCAACTTATGAAGACAGATGATTTGCAGAAGTTAGCAACATGAGTTTCGAGAGAAAACCGACTATTAATGGTGACGCTCATACATTTTTAATACATTGGAAAAAAGGCAGTAATGACGCTATGGTTAAGATAAGAAGAAATATTTTACCAGTGAGCTCATCCACTAAGTAATTACAAGTATTACCTCTGTTTTATCATGGGTAATTTTAGAAAGTTATCTGAGGGCCATTCATTAATGATGATAGGAGAGTATAGTAAGTTTATAAAAATCCAAGCAAATAATTTTGTGTGAAATAAAAAATAGGATTTGCGTGTTATTTGCATCAAATTAAATAATGGATCAAGATTACACATGAAAATTCCAAGGGGAATAAAAAGAGATGCCAAAATCAAAGTAGACCAAAAAAAGACCACTGCGCAACACTAAATCCTACCTACGCCCACCGAGATATATAATTCCCCTTATGAGAGGGTTAAGACTGAGTTTAAAAATACGAGGAGGACCAATTAAGAGCGGTTTCATTAACACAAACATTGATATTCTTAGTGGGTTTCAGAGGCAGGGTGAAACAACGTGAAGGTATAAATATCCACGCGAAGACATGATAATACAGATTTCTGTTTTTCCACCAGCTAGCACTTCTGTTTTAAGATAGAAAATACCACTTAGAGTTCAATGGTTGAACAATAACATAAATTAGGTCTTAGATACTGTGTGAAATGGACGTAGCTGCTTGCTTCTCGTGTCTCTCCTAATCTTCTTCTTTAGGCTATATTCTCTCTCGTTAATCGTTTTAACTATTCTGGCTCTGTTCTTGACCCTTTCTGCCTCTTAGTTTGACCTTGCTACCTGCTCTATCTAAATCCTAATTTACCCGTCCCTCTCCTACTTCTTAATTGGTGATTTCTTGTCTTAGATGCGGTCTTTTATTTTTTTACTCTATTATATATACCTTTATTATATTATTTTCATCTGTAGTTACCCTTGAAAATGATAACTAAAAGTGAAAATAATATAGTAAGGAAGTAGGAGAGGTAGGGTAAACTCGCATAAAGATTTATCAGCAGTTGTTAGCAAAGTCAAACGAAGTCACAGAAAAGGTAAAGAGACGAAAGGGATAAAACGATTAATGGAAAAGGAGATAGCCTAAGGGAAAAAGATTAAGAGAGATACGAGAATTAGGTAAGTGGAGGGGCAAGGAGAGTGAAGAAGAGTAGTTTGAGATAAATTAAAATAGTTCTTTCAGACGCGTATCGATTGAAGGACATAAAGAACTGAATAAAGTTCGAAAGTACTCGGAAACACCTTTTCCTTTTGCTGCGAGTCATTGCATTCATTGCTATCCTTACGTGCTACTTTGTGAGTTATTCACTTAATATATATATATATATATATATATATATATATATATATATATATATATATATATATGGTAACAAACAATAAAAATGAGAATGAATCTGGCAACAAAGGGATAAAAGTGAGGCTGGAAACTAAACAGAGTACCTGGAAGAAGCAAATGAGAAATTCGTAAAACTGTTAAAGATTTCATTATAGACTCTTCTCTTTGTTATTTCTCTTTTTTGAATTAAGAAAGTAGAATTAATTCTAAACAAATTTTGATTTAAAAGTATAATAAATAATTCAACGGGAAATATTATCTAGGGAAGGGGTAAGCTTTGAATAGAAATAATAGGTGCTGATAAAAGGATAAATAATACATCTTTCGCTAAAGTTTGCTTATTTTCTGTTCAGATATTAGAGTGACAAGACGTCAATGAGACATTTTCCAAAAGGAATTTACATCCAGGTTCAACGATTTTAGTGAAGATGTCTCACAGCCTTTCAAGTATCTACTAAATGAAAAGCCTTCTGCTTTTAATTTTTATTTACAATTAACTTTATTTATACTTTATTATTACGTTACGGTTGTCTGTTTGGTTCACATATAAGTTCACCTATTTTTCTTTTGTTTACAATCATTGCGATCCCGTGAGTATTTAAAAACGTAATTAAGACTAGTAAGAACGGGACATTGTTTCCAGCTTGTAAAGGTGCATTCCCTTGTACACAGTGCCTGTTTACTAGTTTATGTGAATCGGATTGTTTTCAATTTGTAATCTAGATGAAATATTATCGGTAAAATCTGCTGGGTATTTGAGCCTACTTTGAGATACCTTATTTGCATTATTTACCTTGATTAATCGTTCTGGTACCACGTAACTAGTTTTACTTATAAAGGTTAACTTTCTGACTGATTAAGGTACTTATTTCACTAGTACTAGAGCTGTTTTAGCTGCCGAGGGAGAAATCTCATTCATTTTCTATCTCTCTATGGATATACAGTTTATAACTATTGAATCACGAAGTCTCTGAGCCAACTCTCGAATCAGGTTTATGTCTTGATTCCTCGTCTGGTCACAGGGTTGTTCTAAAGCAATTTCCCCCTTTTTCAATCAGTGGATAATGGAGGCCTTAAGATTTTTTCAGAGTCATAGGCAGAAAAAAATGAATAAATATTAGACTCCGACAGGACGACTGAAAAGATAACAATTATGAGTAATGACTAACTATGATTTTCTAAGGGTACTTGAATTTGTAGGAAACCTATCCTTCAGAGATTGCTACACCCGCACCGACTTCCGACCACCACAGGATGTCTTCACATATGGGTGCTTAATGTGGTTTTCATGCATATTTACTTCCCATAATTACAGATTTATGTCACTTTCCATCCAGGGATCTCTCTTTGTTTTTCGCATTCATAAATAAATAAATATAACATAAATGACATTGTCGTGGTATCGGGAGGGACCCAAACACCTGACACCAAGTATTTATGTCGTGGTATAGGAAGGATCGAGTGATGGCAGGATGTTCGTACGAATGGGTTGTTTACGTACTACACCAAAGAAAACAACTCCGTGATTAACGTTATATCTCTCTAAGAGTTATATATATTTTTGATTATTATTATCTTGATTATTACTGATTTTAACTTGGAGGGTTTCTTGTGACATACTTAGCGATTCGAGGATAGAATAAAAAAAACTGTTAAAACAAACTAAAACTTCAATTAAACCACAAAAAAATAAACATGAACCAAAGAAATATTACGCACTAAGTACACAGTAAAGACTACAATATTTTTTATTAAGGCTTTATAAATTGATCTCCCTAAATTATAGTGACGGTTGACCCACCACTCACCTTAATATAACAAGATTGCTAAAGGCCTTCACCTCAGGATATCGAAGTTTAATACCTGTGTCCCTCTTGCGACGGGTTTGAGTCTGACCCTGAAGTCAATGAGCTATGTAACCTCAGGCATCTTGTTGTTTTGTTGAAGCGTGCCTTGGCCAGATGGTTGGCTTGAACGGAATAGCCTTTAAAGATACAGAGGACTTTGGAGATTGTGGCAGATTGGGGAAGCCACTCGCCTTCAGCAGGAAATTATATCACCACCGGATTTTGAAAGAATGTTTCTTTCTCCTCTTTGGATTACTTTGGGAAATAATTCGCACTGGCTAACGATGAGCCAGGTGGGAATCCTTTGACTCAGTGGAGTGCTGGGAGGAGTTCACTCTGGGGTCTTCCTCAAGAGCGAGAACTATCTCTGTGATTTGGGCTGCACCAGGATAGGAGGGGGAAGGTCTCTGACGAGAGTATGTTGAACTTAATTCTTAAATCAAGTTAACTTAAAGTTCGGTGTGACTACCGGGAACTAGCTCGAGGATGAGCTTCATCTTCTTAGTTTCAGTATACCTCAAGAGCAAGGCCTATCTCGGTGCTTTGTGATACACCAGGATAGCAGGAAGGGGGTTCCTCTGACGAGAATAAGTTGAACTAGGACCAGTTAACTTAAAGTTCGTTTTGATAACCAGGAACTAGCACGAGGATGAGCTGCTTCCTAGTCCCTTCTCTTGGTAGCCCGACCTCTTCCCGGGGACTCCGTAGCCTTGCTGACTCACGTATTTTACCCCCTTTTTCCCAAGTTTTGGTATATATACATACATCGTCACCGCACTAGGGTAGGGGTAAGAAGGGGAAACGGGCCGCATAAAGGTTCGTCCTTCAACGGGTTTTCTCAGGACGTCTTACATCTGATCCTGATAGACCTTCGGGCTTGAGAGAGACGCGTCTCCAATTTCGCCCTTGAGGTGAAATGGCATACACGTTCTTGGGGGAGATCTTGCAGTTTTAACCGTTCTGCTTTTTATAGGGACGAGGGGCGAGGGGCCGTGGTTACGAGATTGAACCAAAGCGTCTACACGGCCAGGATGTTTTGTGGTCAACGTCCCGTGTCTCAACTGAGCGAGGAGGGAGAGGGTCAATTCCCCTACAGACATATATTGGCTTATATTTCTAACTATTTCCATGGTAACTTTATTGTTCTGGATTATGCTCAAATTTACAAAATAAGCTACGTCACTTTTGGCTCAGTTATGTAAATAAAATTGTGAAATGCAATTTATAAGTAGGTCAAAAATTAAAATATAATGATATTTACATTAGAGTACGAAAATGATATCGAATTGATCCTATAAAAAATAGCACAAATTGAATTGTCTATAATGTATAATTGATATTGGTATATTATTAGAGGAGAGAAGGTGTTATGTACAAAGGAGCTGTCCCGCAACTTGATCATAAGATCAAAACGTGTAGAATATACATTTATTAAATATAATTATCTGTCAACCCTCATAAATAGTGTGTCGTCATATAAATCAACCAAACTGTAAGAAAAGAAACAATGCTTTGATCGTCCTATAAATCAACCAAAATTTGAGAAAAGAAACAATGCTTTAATCGGAGAAATTTTATTTTGTAAGAACCTGAAATATCCGAGAGAAACACTGTGATTGAGCAGGTTTACCTGAGATTACAATAAAAATCAAATTTGAATTGTTAATTACTTCTACTATATGAAATAATTTATTTACAGGGTTAGTACGAATACGTTTACCTTCATCAATAAAGGTTTTAACATCATTTAGCAAAGTTTCTTTCGATATTTTCACTCCTTATCTTCCGCTTAATAACGTCTTTCATCAGGTTGTTTCCTCTCACTTTTTTTTCTCCAACAGTTTGGGGATTGATTTCCTTAATATCTTTTTAATTTCCGCTCTCAATTTTATAATCAAAAGACCATATAACTTCTATGCCGAGCATCAGTTAGTGAAACTGTCTGTAATATTTAATCTGTGTAAACAAATTAATGATTGCAAAGAAAGAAAAGATTAAAAGAATAATATTCAAAAGAAATGGATAATAAACGAGGTAGGAAGATCAAGCACTTTGAAAAATGATAAACCTTTAAAACCATGTTTTATGGTATGTTGAAATGAACGAAAAGGAGATTATGAGATTTTATTAATAAAGTTTTGTTGGTGAATAAACGCATCTATTCAGGCTAAGCAATTCTGTAAATATTTTTACAGTATTTCTTCATCGCCATCGTGACTTGGCTTCGCAAACGCAGATCAGGACGCGTTGGTCCACGTCTTCAGGTGCAGGCCCGCTGTTAGCTGCCATGTTTTACATTGGGTGTGGAAATCATTTCTCACTGTTTCCTCCTGTTTCTTTTTTCATTCAGACTTGATCAGCGTCAGTATTCGAATAATTATAGCCCGGTTGGTGTTTTGATGACATGAAGTGAGTTCAATCTCCTTTTACAACCATTGTCTGTGGTCTATCAATGCAGCCGTTTGGCAACTCAACATAGTGGATGATCATGAGCAGATGATATTTCTCCATTCAATGGATATACCCTGCACAACCTACACACTTTAAGGTGTTATTTTTGTCATTGAGATGTATAGCTAATAATATTTCTCGGCAAAGTATCTTCTTTTTCTTTCTGTAATTCCCACTTCTTTTTTTTCTTTGTCAAATTAAACTGCCTCCACCTGTTTTACGAGAAATCACACCGCCGGATTTTTACCTCCACCCGATTTAAATCTTTGATTCTTGATAGGAAATTATCATCTGTGGAAAAATTCTCGCTCTTCTAGATGCTGGTTTAGCACTAAATCACAGTCATTCTTTACAGATTATATCTGTAAACTGATCTGTAAATGACAAAGTTGATACGGAAATAAAGGCGATTAATTTGAGCATCCTTCTATCTATGGAGGTTAATTGGGCTTCTACGTTTTTTGCAATAAATGTTATTTATCGAACACAACTTTGTACACAATCTTGTATTTTTTATACAAATAAAAACAATAGGATACTCATTGTAACCATTTATGTCATTTACATATAATAGAGAATAATGATGGGGTAGGGAGGCAGAAGAATGATAATGTAAAAAATAGAAAGTATAAGAATATTAAAAAGCGTAATTTTTAAAGTATCCAACCTCAAGGATTATGTTTTGAAGGCATATTAGGAATCTTCAAGAAATGGAACGTTGCATAAGAGATCGAAGGAAATTTTATTCAACGGGGAAAGAATTACCAACCAGTAGATACCCTAAGATTCACTCAAAGCTAGCTCATAAAGTAGAGAAAAGGATAGAATTCAGAGGTGAAGGGTAGATAAATAAAGAGAGAATATAGATAAAAAACTAGTCCCACAACTTTTAATTAAAACATATTTACTGTAATGCTTTTGACAACATTCTTTGGCAAGCCATTTTATGTCTATTTTATTTTACACAAATAGAAATATTGTGCTAAAGTAGTGGTAAATCCTTTGCTTACTAGTTTGAAAGTGTTATTTCTAGATGACGCTTGGTTACTTAACTCTTATATTGTGTTAGGAATTATATTAAGAAAGCTGTCAAATAATTTAATATTTGTGGCACAGATGCTGATCTTTACGTGGAAGTATATTGAAGGGCCTCAGCTTTCATACAGTTTATTACTACGCTCAGGAAATAATTTCACGACGTGACTAGACGCGTTCACACATTGCAATGTCCTTTCGAATAAATGGCGATCAGAATTGCACCGCATAATATAAATGAAGAGTAACATGCGTTTTTGATCAGGCTATCGGTTTTTAATGCAAAATGTCTGGGTATGTCGCTCAGAAACCTATTGACTTTTTGACACTAGAGTCCAATGGCTGTAAAATTCTAGACCATTCGAGATCAAGACACCTAAATGCTTTTGCATGTTGTCTGTGTTTGAAATTTTACCAGTCATTTTATAATCTCATATGAGATTATCATGACCTATGTGCATTGCCTTACACTTGTTAACGTTGAGTTGCATCTGCCATTTTAACAATTTTGCCATTTTATCCAACCCTTTTTGCAAGATTTCACAGTCCCTTTGATATCCCCCCTCACCCTGAGTACTTACTTTCCGGATTTTATATATATATATATATATATATATATATATATATATATATATATGTGTGTGTGTGTGTGTGTGTGTGTAACAAGGCAAAAGTTATAAATAGATCACTGAAGAACGCCGCAAGTGAGTGATGTTAATGATGAACTAACTTTTGATGAAATTTTATCCATTTTCTTAAGTCCCCTCATCCATTTTTTTTTTATTTCACAATTGATCCATGGGATTTTATTTTATATATTAGAACTTTTAGCTTTTACGAGCATAATTTCGTTATTTATAGTAAAAACTAAGCGCTGGAAATTGTTATACATTACTTAGCGTTTTCAAAGTTTAAAATATCATCCTAATTTAAGAGTTTTAAGATCGGCAAAAAATATTTAAATACAAGATTTCAAGTTGCGAACAAGAAAATAGACATTGTGGAGATTCGCAAATAATTTTTCTTCATTTTCATAATTTAGTCTAAAATATTCTATTTGCCGGCATATACAGTTACCGCATAGAACTATTATTAGTTTTCTCCACTTAAGGCCCAAAGCTCTTAAAAAAAATAATATCATGCTCTTCTGTATGTCTTAATGGCCTATATACCACGACAAAATTTAGTTCATTAAAACATATCTAACGCTCGAAAGCTAAAGTTCCAGAGGTAATATCTCTATTGATGTCTTTATTATCGCAACTATTTCGTATATAATGTAGAAAATAACACCTTTAACTCTTCCTATTAACAAATTGTAGCCAGCTAAGTTAAATTCTCCAGTAAGGTTCTTTTCAGAACTTTCTCTCCATGTCCCCGTTATTGCGATATTAAATTTTCTCCCATCCGAACTTTTAATTGACTAATCTTATTTCTCAATCAGGGCGCGTTTGTGTATAAATCATAATAAATATCATGTTAGATTTAAAGAACTTCGGTGGTGTGCATGTTTATCACGTTTTTGAATACAAGACTATCCTATTTGCTCTCTATTATCTGATGCAGTCGTGTCGGAAAATATCCAGGCCTTGACCAGCCCGTCTCTCCGGAATAGCTCACTGTGCTATTAAAATTGTCATATTGATTGATGAAGTGCACCTATTCTTCCTGGCACTGAATTTTAAAAGAGAGATCTTAATTTATAAAGCTATTTATCATCATTTTACAAGACAGAGCCAGAATTTCCTCAGAACTTGTAGATAAGAGATTACTAGTTCATATATGCATAATAGAAATTGTGCCTCGGGTAAATCCTTTTTTAAACCGTTCACTGTATCGACCAATAGATTATCTCCCCGTTGATTTCCTGTCGAAATAGAGTGAGAGTGTGCAAGAATAATGATGTATCTGCTCTTATGTTCAACAGAAATGTGAAAATATGTGAAGATTGACTCTCTCACTAGCCAAGGACATATGCATTTGTATTCATATTGTTGGTATTTTGGTAGGTAGAGTGCGTAACTATGTACAGTGATGATAGACATATATAATACGTGAGAGAGAGAAATTACGAAGAAAAGAGAGAAACTGCTTGAGAGGGGGAAGGAGATACTACTAGAGAGAGAGAGAGAGAAAGACTCTTATAGAGGGGTGAAACTACTAGAGAAGAAGAGAGAGAGAAAGAAAGAGAAAGAGAGAGAGTGAAGGAGATTGTGAAAGATTTGGAGAAAGTCAGATAGATAAAGAGAGATATATAGACAGACAGACAGAGAGAGACAGAGATACAGACAGACAGAGACAGATATACAGACAGACAGACATAGAAACAGAGAGATTAAAGGATATTGGGAGAGGCTTGGAGATAGATAGAAATAGCAAGATAGAGAGAGAAAATTAATTTCAGTTTCCACTTTACGAGATATTTTATATTTCACGTTTCAGCCTTTAAGAAATATTACTTCCCCTGTATTCCTTGTTAGGCTTGATTAGTGACCAATCTGAATATCTGTGAGTGTGTGAAATATCCTTACATGTATATGGACGTAGCTTTTTATTCCAACTTACATCCATTTCTACGGAAAACAGTGACCTGCGTGCAAATATACACATGTGTTGGAATATTGAAGGAGCGGCGCTGACTGACTCGTTTCACATATATGTTGTAGTGTTTCTCGTCTGCTTTTGTTCACACTCTCTTTCATCTTGTCAGGTTACTCTTGCTTCACATTTCTCTCAAGGTCGTATTTATAGCCGAGGTTTCTGGGGTTGAATTGTAGATGCGTGATACAAGTAGGTATAGGGGATACAAAGGGTACGAAATAGTTTACAGAAGGTGGAGGGGCCATTTTCTTGCTAAAATATGTGCACTTTAGTTCCACGCGCCACAGAGACGGCGCTTTTCACCCTCTAACGGCAGCATCTGTTTATGCGATTAGTTTTAACGTTGTTTGCTTGTTCCTTTTTCTCACTATGTTTTTACTTGTTCAAAAACAACAACTGATCGTGCTTTTCATTCTGTGGCGGTAAATGATCCACATCCGCGATAATGACGGGTTAATAGGCCCTCGTTAATTAAAGTCTATATTAGGGAGAAAACAAGTGCTGGAGAAATGAAAGGTATTGATAATAAGGATATTCCTGAAATCTTTCGGGGGCTTTTGTTGCTAACAACCAATAAATAAAGGGACCGACATAAACGAACAATTAATGATCTCTTACAAAGTTTATAGACATTAGTGAATTTTGCTCTACTGATATTTTATAGTAAATGGCGAAGGCTTTGCTCTGATCAAAGATGGTAACGCTCTGTTTATTTAAGCTATACGTCGTGAGATAGAAACCTTGTACATGCCGATGATTTTTCAACATTCCAAGGACACGGTATTGAGTGTAATTATCTAGTTATATTCCAGTTACATCTTCGCTTATTGGGAGGTCGTTCAGTAGAAATATTGAAAGTAAAAGAAACAGAATCCCCACAATGTGAGAATGAATGAGGTTTAAACTGATTCTTCATATTAAGCGACCTACGCATTTTTGGCATTGTGCTATAATTTTCTGCAATTTTGTAGAAAAATATAGTTAGACGTAACAAAAATAATGCAAGGAAGTACAGGCTTTCACTGAATATCATTATTTTTATATTAGGAAAGAATGAAAATGAAATTGCTGAAATTATATAGAGCGATTTGACTTTGAAGATCTAATTATTATATGACGTTAAAAATATGTTTACTTATTCCTTATAGTAGCTTTGGAAGGTAAATTGTTCTCTGATTGTGATAGGAAAGCTAAACTACGTAGTTTATTAAAGTAATTTATTAAAGTAATATGTTTTACTAGGTCTTACATACTGGTTACTAAATGCAAAAAGTATCAGAAATTGAGGTAAAAGCTTGATAATAAATGTTATAAATATAAGGCAAAGTCCATAAAGTAGGTACTTGGATACTTTGAACAAATAAGTGACGGATAAAGTAAAAAAAACAACTTTTTTAAAAACATGTGTAGGAGTATTTATTCACGAAACTAGTTTCGGCATGGGGTTTATCATGTCATCTTCGGTCATATACTGAGAATAGATACAGTCGCATCAAACATAAAATATATATTGAAACAAGAGATCAGATTAAAATTTCTAATCAGGAATTGTGAACTTAAGGTCATTAAGGATATCTTTTAAGATTAATTTTAGGTATAGGTGCTACATTTTAGTTGACCATTCCAGAAGTTGAAATTCGGGATTTTGCCAATTACTGTAGATTCAACCACTTTTCTTTTGCGAAAATCCTTACATAGGTAAACTATTTTGGCCAGAGGGAAATTAATTGGATAGTTGAAGTTATTGGTGTGTGTGAAAATACTAAAAGCCACGCTTTCACGCCTCACATCGCTTTTTTACTAGTAAATCCTCTTTACCAGGCTCCCAGTCTCAACTATGTAAAACAAGTGGCAGATAATGCCTTTACAAGGGATTAAATAGACACATGCCATATTATTTTATTCTGTCGGTGTAGATGTAGTGAACGAATTTTTAATGGTCAGGGATATTTAAATGTGGTGCGGTTGGGGGAAGGGATACAATTTAACCCTTTCAGGTAATGGAGAAAATGGAAGGGATAAACCATTTCTTGTAACATCAGGACTGCTTTGGGGGCAATAGAAGTTTGATCTGGCTCTTGATAAGCTTTCGTTAATGATATGGAAGGATATTTTTTGTGTCTGTAACTCTTAATTATCAGTTTATGATCAAAGATTCCATGATAAACTCGATGCGGAAACTAGTCTCGTGAATAAATATTACGCTCCCACAGTGTGTTTTTTTAAAACATATTTGACTCGTTATTCAATTAAAGATATTATTTCAAAAGTAATATATACTTAGAAGTGGAGATGTAGGAAAGGGTGAAATCCTCACCTGGACACATTCATAAATATAAAAAGTGAAAACAAACGTACATATAATTGCAAGAAGGAATTCCTCAAATTGCAGGAGAAAACGACATACTCAACGATGCATCACTGTCAGAATAACATCCGTGAAATATATTAATAAGAGTAAATAAAACATTGGAATAAAAACCCTTAGACCTTTTTCTAAAATTAGTTAGGATATATGAAAATATACTCGACCAATATCGGGCTTATTAAATTTCTCGAAAGAAAAAATGATTCAGAATTTTAACCTAAATTTTTCTACGAACGTATAACTCGTTTACTTATATTAATAATGCTGTGCAATGCTTTTCGCGCACGTTGCACTTTTTGTGTTGATTCAAGAAATTGGATGTGGAGTGAAGTTTCCAGACATAAAATAAAAGCTACAGCTACACGGAGTGGTGGGTCTTAAGGAGAATTAGGTGGCGCAGTTCATAGTAGCTGCCGGCCGTTTTGAATATAGGCTAATCGTAGGCAACCTTTTTAAGTAAATTTTTTAAATTTGTTGATTTCATTGCATATATTCTTGGTGCTAAAAATGAAATAAATATTTCATAGAATATTGGTTTAAATCGTATTGCATCTAAAATTTAAATAATAGAAGTATTTTGAATAATTATTGATATTTTTTTGAATCTCAACGAATCTGTAAATACGAGTAAGGCTTATAAGGTTTCTTAAAATATATTGTTGACTTGACGTGGCTTTTTACTTGAACAGAAATAGAGTTAGTCGGTATTTTTACTTGTTAATAGCAAGAAGTAAATTTACCGCAAATTATAAAAAAACTCATTAACAGTTTAGACTCACAAGATACACGCCCTCTTCAGTCTATTCGGTTTTATTAAAATTATATCAGCATCGCAGCTGCCCCTATTTTGTCCCGTGCTCATTACTTATGAATATAGACTTTACATAGTCTGAATCACTGAATAGTATTCATGGTATTTTCCTTTCTATCCATTTCCAAGTATTTAAATGTAGAAATAAACACACAACTATAACAATTACAAACAAGGTCTGCTGATCAAAATGTCGCGTGCTCTCACTTACTGATTTATGAAATTAGGACCTTCAAAACTTTCAATAAACCCTGGACTAAACTTGGGAGGACATTGGCGATTATATCATTCGAAAGAGAATGTAAAACAACAAAAGAGTTTCAGATTTCGTTCGAACTAAGCCTAAAATAGAATAGCTTTGCTGTACCGGGACTAACCTAGCCTAGCTAAGTATAATCTAGGTGGCCTAGTATAACTTAGCATAGTATAGATTACTTTATCTTACCTTAGCTTAGTATAGCCGAGCCTATCGTATCCTAATATAGCATAGCCTAACTTAGTAGACCCTAGTCTAACCTAACATATTATAATATAGCCTAACTTAGCCTAACCTAGTATAGCCTTGCCTAGCGTAGCATTGCCTAGTGTTGCCTAGCTTACTATAGCCTAGCGGCGCTTAACCGGATATGGCTTAGCATTGGATGCCAGAGCCTAGCCTAGTATAACCAATCGTGAATAGGCTACTACAGCATAGCAATATACCCCTGCATACAATAGCCTAACCTAGCCTAGCCTAGCATACTATAGGATAGCTTGGTGTAGCCTATCCTAGCATAACTACACCTAACATAATAGAGGCAAGCGTATCATATTATAGCCTAACCTAGTACATCCTAGATATAGCATACCATACCCTAGACTAAAATAAAACCTTCCCTGAAGCACCATGAATATGAAGATAGACTAGAGTACTAAATATGTTCTCATTTGAAAGAAGATTTGTTTTTTAAAATCTATTCTGGGATGGATAAGTTGGTTTTTAGCAGGTTTTTTGAGTGGAAGGTAGTAATATGACTAGAGGTCAGCACTTAAAAAATAAAAAAAAACAGAGGCGCAGGTTGGATGCTAGAAAATATTTTTTCACCAATAGAGTGGTAGATTACTGGAATGGTTTGCCTTCAGAGACGGTAGACAGTCCAAATTTGAATGTTTTCAAACAAAGTTTAGATGATTATATTGGGAAAGAGGGTTAAATTGGGGGTCGGGTATTCTGAAATCTTCTTGTGGATGTAGTTTTTTATTATTTTATATTATGATTGATTTGGATTTTGACGAGTCATGATGGTGATGTTTTTTGTTTTTGAAACATTCCTGTGGATGGTTCTAATTGTATATTATAGATGCTTGATCTGACACAATCCTATGGAGGAATTTTGTGGGTGGGTTTCCACCTTTATAGGTCCTTGTGGCTTTTGTTATCCGGGAAATTATGCTATGTTATGTTAACCTTGCATAGCTTAACCTATTATAACCTTGGTTAGCTAGGCTATCGTAGACTAAAAGGGTATTACCTAGCATAGCAGAGCATATCCCTCCCTAGCCATTTATACTTTAGCCTACACTAGCATAGCATAGTCTAACCCTGTTTAGTCTAGTATAGCTTAGCATAGCTTAGCTTAGACTAGCATTAACTATCCTAGACAAGTATAGCCTATACTATCCTATTATACCCTAGTCAATAGCTTAGTATTGTTTAGCCTAACATACTATGCATATGCTATCCTATAATAGCATTTTATAGCCTAAATTAGCATAGGATATCTTACCATTGTACATTATATCTTAGAATTGCTTAGGATAGTATAGCCTAGCCTATAATAGCATAGCATAGTATAGCCTATTCCAGACTTGCCTAGCAGAGTATAGCATATTATAGCCTAGTCTAGTCTAGCAGAGTATCGACCGAATAGTTATGATGTATTGCCCCAAAAAATAATTCCCGAGCTAACCTTGAGAGGACTTTTGCAATTATATCATTCAAAAGTAAATGTAAAATAATATAAGGGTTTCAAATTTCGTTAAAATTGGACGAGTGGTTATGATGTTATTGCCAAAATAAAATAATTTCCGGGCTAAACTTTGGAGGACTTTAACAATTATAGCCTTCGAAAGAGAATGTAAAACAACATAAGGTTTTCAATTTCGTTCGAATTTACCGTATAGTTATAATGTTATTACAAAAAAAAACAAACAATCTAAATCGCTTGCGACAGGACTCTCACGCGACTAAAAAATGTAACTGCACGAACCACAATTTATTCATACTGATTAATAAACCGTAACATCATACGTAAAACATCATCAAGCAAGGAGAGGATTTCGGAGCATTTTTAGCCCACTTCGAAAAGATCCTCGAAATCAATAACATGGATCTGGAGGCTGAAGGTGTAGTCAGATTACTTCCCTTGTTATATTGTAAATTGCGCAAAATTTTTATATCTTTACCATCTGAATGTACAATTAACTACAGCACCTTAAAAGCTGAGTTGTTGGCCGCTCATAATATGACTCCCGATTTCTACCGCCAAGAATTTCGAGGAGGTCATATTAGACCCGGACAGACGTTCCGTCAATTCGGATACATTCTTCAAAAAATTTTAAATTTTGGTTAGAATCCTCAAAGGTTGATCCCAACTACGAGTCCTTAACCGACTTCGTGTTGCGGGATCAATTTTTGGCGTCTCTCCCGAAGGAGATCTGCGCGTTCGTCAAGGATCGTCGGTGCCAGACCTTTAAAGAATGTACCGAAGAAGCGGATGTCTATGCCGAAAGCCATAATTTATACCCAAAGGAGAATCGAACTTCTCACCAACCCCCCAACAAGGAAAGAAGGAAGAATTTGCGCCCCTTCCCAGGAAAGCTGACGAAGTTTCCGGACCCGTAAAACCCCAAAACTTCATTCCCCAAAACCAACAACGGGACTCCAAACCTCCCGTTAAGATTTCTCCTCCATCTCTCTTCCCAAAGCGACCAATCATATGCTTCACCTGTGGTGCAGAAAACCACATGAGCTGGAATTGCCCCCAAAATTCTAGGCTTAAAAGCGGACCAGCCCACCAAGTTCCCTAGATTAATGCCACCCTGGCTTCCCCGGTGGTGCAGACCCAAGCAGCAACTTCTTCCCCTCCGTTAGGCCACCAGGTAAATTTTATTTTTGATAAAAGTTCACCGGGAACTTTGAAATTTGAGGAGGGCAGCGTGAACGGCTGCCGAGTATCGACTCTCGTCAGGGACACAGGATGCACGTGTTTCATCGTGTCCGACGAGCTCCTCCCCCCAGTGGACCCTAACCACGAAAAATTTGCGGTGGTACATGACTACCTTGGGTGGGTGAACTGATTCCCCGTCGTTAGATGTTACCTGCAGTGTCAATATTATGATGGCTAGGCTGAAGTCATTTCAGCACCCATAAAATTCTGTTCTGTACAAATAGGACAGAGTTCTCAAGTAAGCTCCGACCCTGTGTCCCAGGCCGCCCTTACTCGAGGTCGAGCTAAGAAGGAAGCCCAGGAGTCCGCCCCCCTCAGAACCCCGATACCGTCCGATTTCTCAGGGACCCTTAACCAGAACTTTAGGACGGCACAAAAGGAGTGTGAATTACTAACACCCTTAGGTGATAAGGCGCAAGACAAGGATACGAAGACTGTCCGTGGACCCAAAGAAAAAAAGTACCCCCAACGCACCCATGGAGATACGTTCGTAGCACTGGACGAAACATCGGCGCTTGAAGAAGATTACCCCACGGAGTCCCTTAATGTAATACAGACAGTGTGCATCCAACCTGATGCCGATTACCCTCCTCCTTCCCTACCAGGCGAGTCTTTTGAACCCTCTGACCTTGATATTGACGCGCAGCTGACACAACGTCAAAAGAGTCAGCTACAAGAACTATTTGAATGGAGTCACCATTTAACCACCCTATTAGCTCTTTTCGAGCGACTGCGCGAAAATGGCCTCACCATTGGCTCCAGCAAATGCCATTTTTCCCACGAAACCATAAAATACTTGGGTTTCAAAATAGGACAATGCCAGTTAGATCCCCAAGAGGACAAGATTAAGGCAATCGCCGACATGCCCCTCCCGATTACAAAGAAGCAATTAAGATCGTTCCTAGGATCAGCTTCTTACTATCGGGATTTGTTCCGAATTTCGCTGCAATTTCGGCACCCCTCAGCTCCCTTTTAAAAAAGAATTCCCCCGATCGTCTACGTTGGAATGATGTCGCTGTTTCCCATTTTAATCAGCTCAAGAGTAAGCTCATTCCTGCCCCCATTTTAAAGTTGCCCAACCCGGAAAAATCCTTTGGGATTAAGACCGACGCGAGCAACGAAGGCAATGGAGGTGTACTCCTTCAATACGAGGATGACGGAACGAGTCTGTCGTAGAATGACTCCCGACGATACTATATATAACACTATTCGTTGAGGAAACTTCCTTAATTATCTTTAGAGTGCGTTTTACTGTCTGGCGGCCGATATTATGTATCTTCAAAATGCTTAAGAAGTGGAACTGAGCTCAAGGATAATAATATTGCTATCATTAATAAAATAGAGTTTTATTAATAATAACTTTACACAATACACAAAAACGGAAAATATTGACAAACAGAATGGAAAGGGTCGTGGAGACTCGGGCTAATCCAAGGATTTAAGGGATCAAAAAAAGGTAAAACAAATATGGAGTTAAAGAGATGGGATGGTTCGATAAACCATTTAAAGCACAGGATAGAATTGACAAATAAGGGATCAATACTCAAAAGGTGACGCTTGGCTTACGTAACTTCATTAGGGTGCAGTGGAAGGTACTTGAAGGAATATTCGGTCCGCTGGCGAGTTCCAGCCGAAGGGGGGGGGATAAAAGGATCCTGACGTGGCGTCTTGGAAAGGAGAACCGTTACTCGACGAACGGCTTGACGAACAATGGCTGTTCTAGGTTGTTCTCTTCTGAACAAAGGGGGGGATGAGATCCGTCTCTTGTCTACGGGCTCAAGAACAATGGCTGTTCTAATGTTGTTCTCCTTTGAACAACAGGGGGGGTGAGAACCGTTTCTTGGCGAAGGGCTCAAAACGAACAATGGCTGTTCTAATGTTGTTCTCCTTGAACAACAGGGGGGGATGAGAACCGTTTCTTGGCGAAGGGCTCAAAACGAACAATGGCTGTTCTAGGTTGTTCTCTTCTGAACAAAGCGGGGGGATGAGAACCGTCTCTTGTCTACGGGCTCAAGAACAATGGCTGTTCTAATGTTGTTCTCCTTGAACAACAGGGGGGGGTGAGAACCGTTTCTTGGCGAAGGGCTCAAAACGAACAATGGCTGTTCTAATGTTGTTCTCCTTGAACAACAGGGAAGGGATGCCTTGGGGACTTGGCGTCACTAAAGGCTCGAACCTTTGGCACTCAAGGAATATTGTCCTCCTTCTGGACAAGTGATGGTGAATCTCGAGTTCGAGGTCCCTTGGCGCACAAAGGGAGAGAGGGTCGTGGTGATGTTTCGCGACGAAAATCTGGATCTCCAATCTGATCTTAGTGGTAAAGTTTCCATATAAATAGCCAGGACATCTCCTTGGCGTGGGGGAAAATGGAGTGAAAGCTTGGAGGGAACGCACAGCTGGGCCGGAGAAAAATGCCTTATCTGTTCATAAGCCTAACTCGATCTGGCGAGGTCGGCGTATGGGGGCGAACGGGGGGACGATAACCTCCTTGTTTAAACATTGGCGTCCGGTAGCTGTTGATAAGACTCCAAGCCTCGAATCGAAGATGCACGTGGGCCTCCTCGAGGTTTTAACTAATATGGGATAGGAGTTGAATTTAACACAGATTCAACTCATTCTATCACAGAGTCATCCAGTTGCATATGCTAGTCGCCCATTATTACCACGCGAAAAGAGATATGCCACTATAGAGAAGGAAGCTCTATCAATTATTTGGGTTATAGACAAATTCAAAATGTACTTGATAGGAAAAGAATTTCAGATAGGAACCGACCACCGTCCGTTAGCCTATATTAGGAATGTGCGACACTCCAACGGCCGAATCATGCGCTGGAGTTTATTCTTGCAAGAGTATCAATTTAAAATAAATTATATAAAAGGTTCCGATAACCAGGTCGCTGACGCACTCAGTAGGAATGCGTTACCGAATAGCGTAGAGTAATTGTATTCATAGGATTATGATCTCGATGTATGTATATACAGTCTTGTACGACTTAAATTAGATTCTCTTGAATATAATTAGTTAATGTATATGTCTGAATTTTGTAACGCTCAATGTCTATTTTTTTTGTATGTATATATATTTGTACCCATTAAATTACGTATAAATTATTTTATCCCATATGTGCTAATTTTATATCATTTCATTGTTCCATGCCCCCTTTTTTTACTAAGTTTGTATTAAAGGTTATTTTCCCCTGTAATCAAAAGATCAAAATAATCATATGTATTGAGGTAATACTAGTTAGGTGCATGAAGGTACGGTTGGTACAAGAAAACGAGTTCCCCACAACGGAGCTCTATCGTTGTCCATTCTCTCTTTTTTTTCGAAGTGACAACTTCCCCCGAAATAGAGGGGTGTAATAGAACGGGTTGAGGCCGCTTAATTTCAACCACTATCACATGTTATTTAAAACCACGATGCTACCCACGTGCATCTTTGTTTTGAAGCCGGGCGCCTTATCGCAGCCACCTGAGTCAATGTTTAAACAAGGAGGTTCATCTTCCGCCGTTTCGCCCCATGCGCCGACCTCGCCAGATTGAGTTGGGCTTATGGGCAGATAAGGCATTGTTCTCAGGCTCGGCTGTGCATTCCCTCGAAGCCCCCACTCCATTGTCCCCCACGCTAAGAGATGTCCCGACTATTTATTTGGAAACTTTACCACTAAGATCAGATTAGAGATCCAGATTTTCTTCGCGAGACATCACTACGGTCCAGTCTCACCTTGTGCACCAAAGGGCCCTCGACCTCGAGATCCACCCTCACTTTCCAAAAGAAGGACAATATCCTTTGAGTGCCAAGGTTTGAGCCTTCGTGACGCCAGGTCCACTAGGCTTCCCCTGTTGTTCAGAAAGAAAACAACGTTAGAACAGCCATTGTTCTTTTGAGCCCGTTGACAAGAAACGGTTCTCCCCCCCTCCCCCTGTTGTTCAGAAGAGAACAATGTAGAACAATCATTGTTCTTCCAGCCGGTTCGCCAAGAAACGGTTCTTACCCTTCCCTCTTGTTGTTCAGAAGAGAACAACATTAGAACAGCCATTGTTCTTGAGCCCGTAGACAAGAGACGGTTCTCACCCCCCTGTTGTTCAGAAGAGAACAACGTAGAACAGCCATTGTTCCTAAAGCCCGTCCGTCAAGAAACGGTTCTCATTCCCAAGACGCCACGTCAGGATCATTTAATCCCCCCCTTCGGCTGGACCTTGCCAGCAGACCGAAAGTTCCTTCACGTCGCCTTCCTCTGCACAACAAGTGTATTTACGTAAGCTGAACGTTACCTTTGAGTATTTAACCCTTTTGTCAACCTTATCCTGTGCTTTAAATGGTTTAGCGAACCATCCCATCCCTTTAACTTTATATTTGTTTTACCTTTTTAAATCTATCTTAATCCTCGGATTAGCTAGATTCCCCACGACCCTTTCCATTGTCTGTTTATGTCAATATTTTCCGTTTTGTGTGTTATTGATAGTTTTTATTAATAAAACTCTATTTTATTAATGATAGCCATATTATTATCCTTGAGCTCAGTTCCACTTCTTAAGCATATCGAAGATACATAATATCGGTCAACCCAGACATCCACGCACTCTAAAGATAATTAAATAAGTTCCCTCAACAAATAGTTATATATGGTATATCGTGGAGAGTCCATTCTACGACAATCAGGAACAAGGTTGAAAATAGAGAAAAGCCGGTGAGAATAACAAACTTGCGGGCTTAAGACAAACAAATCCATAAGCCTGATGGTGATTCCTATATCTTATAAAAAAGTTCATTTCCTAAACGCTAAAGCCTAATCAATAACGGGAAATGAATTCAGACTATATTAAAGACAAAAGGCTGTCGTAAAAAACGGTCAAACAATAATTAATTTATTGCAAAATGAAAGAAAAATAACCAAAGTCCGGTCAATTCAACCATAAAGCTATTTTTAGTAATACATTATTATATTTAGGAATCCAATCAATATCCTGAATTCTGATTGGTCATCGTTGGTCACGTGTCTATTCAAAGCCGCTCATTGGATAGAGGTTTAAAAAGCGAGAATGCCTACCTTTTTCCAACTTAATCTTTTTAATAAACTTAGTTTTGATAATAAAACTAAATTCCAAGCAAGGAACAAGTCTTTTTTCAAACAAACATCAAATCAAATGAACGCAAGAAAGAGGAAACGTATGAGAAATGCATATCATTACCATCACTCTGAGAAATAGAGTGATTGTAACTAACAAATCATTTTCATGTCACATTTCGAAAAGAATTCTCTGTAGCCATTCTCGCGCGAATATACGCATCTCTTTCATCATGACCAGATATTTGATCGCATGCACTTGTTAATTCGAAAATCAGGCGCAATGGTGTCGTATTGAAGTTGAGGGGAGGAGGAACAAATTTTATCAACGACTTGTCACCAACATCGCTCCCTTGGCGAAGGTCCATAATCTTGCGGACGGTTAAAGCGAAGAGATTTGGATTATCGTCGCCGAGAAGAGGGACCAGCGGATTTTTATGGATGCGCGTTTCATGATTTGATGTAAGGGAACTCTATGTCTCGCGTGGATTGAGGAAGAAGGCGGAGACATTTGATTTGGAGAAGAATGTGATTGACGGCGTCAGAAATGAGTGGTCGAAATTTGATCGCAAACCAAAAAGGAATGTAGTTGGTGACGACGTAGAAGATAAAAGAGTGCAGGTTCTTTTTAACTTTACCTTTAAAAGGATGCTCGGAGAAATAAGTTGCGCCAAGGCCACAGGCTAAAGTTAACCACTTCAATTGGAAAATGGGTCATGGCTTCAAAATTTTCAGTTGCGAATAAATTTTCCGGCTGTGAATGGATTTGGCGACGAGGAGAAGGTACTTCTGATCGGAACACAAATCAGAATTTCTGGTACATCTGTGATCGGAACAAACACTTCATCCCATTATAACTCTTCCACCTTTAAAAAAGACTTAGTTTTCGATTCCTTGAAAGAATTATTGCCTGTGGTAGGTCCATCGACGGTTTGGAATTGATGACGAAGGCAGAGTTCATTTGTATGGAGGTCAAAGATTGACCGCTGACCCTTTGCACCTCGTCAATCCTCATTCTTTATCAAGATGCCCCCATCTCTCTCTCTCTCTCTCTCTCTCAGATAAATACATGTAATTTACTGCCACTTACCTCGAGAATAGAAATATAAGATAAATTATCTCGTTGTGTTGGGAGATCTGAGAGTAGCAACGGCTTAGAGGTCCGATGACATTATTTGAGCCACTTTGAGAATTAGCGTGTTTGCTAGCTTTAGGCATTTTTGACAGTATATACAATCAATTTCAATTGATGAAGTGGATTTACATAGAACAAGTTGTTATGGTCTTGGCATTTTTTTTTACTTATGGAGTAAGTGATTAAATGTGTAGTAGGTTTCATAGGGGTGAAAGAGGTTTATAGGTATACCCAGATATAGGCAACACACAGTCGAGAGAACATCGTTATTCCCAAGCTGTAGAACCTGTGCAAGAGCAAATATACGACAAATTCACAATTAAAACCATTACAAGGAACATACAACAAAATCAAGACCATAAAACCGGATATGTAAACTAAAAACAAGGACGGGAAATGTCCAGATTAAGATCAACAAGGTGTTACAAAAGTAAAGAAATGAACAAAAGAGGCGAAGTGCCATAACTAAAATATGAAGAAAAACAACAAAAGAATAAAAACGTAAATAAAAGAGGCGAAGTGCCTAAAATTGAAACACAAAGAAAAAACAAAACAAGAAAAACGTAAATTAATGTGAAAATTAGTCAAAACTAAAAAACGAAGGAAAAGACAAAGCAAGAAAAGGGGAAATAAAAGAGGCAAAATGCCCAAGTAAAAACTAAACTAAAACAAAGTAAGAGAAAAAAGAAAGTCGAGGTGTGTGCCACAGATCTCATTACTGATTGACTGGACTCGAATTTCAGGATTCCTATCATTTAATCCGAGTTTGAATTTAAGATAACACATGAATACCACATGATGCTTCGACTTAGAGCGAGGATCGCTGAGCCTACCCAAGCAATGTTAATTTTTACTTTCTATTCCCGTTTTCTTTCTCACTTACGATAGTACAACTGTTCGTTGTAATGGTTTCTATTTACGACAATTAAGAGTCATGACTTTGGTCCCCCTTACAAATCAATGGAAGTAAAACACAAAATTTAAAGAGAGGAAATAAACCAATTCTAAAGAATTCTGAATACAAGTGTATATATATATATATATATATATATATATATATATATATATATATATATATATATATATATATATATATATATATATATATATATATTAACTACTTGATATGTGGCTTCGTTTGTCATAATATATCTTTAATTTAATAAATCGAACTTGTTTTTGTTAATGTTTGAAAATTCTTCCAAAGAAAATGATAATTGCTCCAAAGGAATTTTTATGCTTAAAATTTATTTCTAAAACTGTGAATAGTGAGGATCTCGTTCACCATCTACCATTTATATTTTTTCATTCTTTGAGGTTGCATTAGAGGGTGGTAGCAAGAACGGTACCAAACGACAATAACTACACTCTAGTGGATTTCACTCAGCAATGATCATGTCTCATAGCTTTCTCTCTCACAAATACACACACTTTCTCTCACTCTCTCAACTCCTTTGTAGTGTACATTGTTTGTTTTTTTAACTCATTTAGAGTAAAACTTCTAAAGTGTTAGGTAACGCGATCTATATCTGTTGAACCAGACACGAAAGAAGCTCAGTTTGAGAATTTATCATTCATCTGGGGCAATAAAGTCTGATGCAAGCCATCCATCTTCTCTTTATTCCATACACATATAGGGATGAGAAATAGAAAGAAAACTCCAGCAGCATGACGCATAGAGCATAGATTGACATTCTCTCTCTCCTACAGAGAGAAAAAAGGGACGAATACTGCAGACAATCCACATATTCAGTCATAGCCAAAAGATTTGAGACAAATACTTTTCACATTTTTTTTTTAAATTTATTTTCAATCAATTATTAATCAAATATTTAAACTATTGAAGTTTTATTAAATATCAGAATTGAAAAAATAATAAGAAAAAAAACGATACATTACGTTGTCGAATCCCAAATCGTGGTCTGGTCCAGTTCCTATAGGAACTGGACCAGGTTCCTGATGGGTTTCAGTCTCTGGAGCTTTGCTATTCGATCAAAAGGGTAAAATGATAACAAATATGGATTAAATGAATAATGGATAATAGTTGTAATTTGTTTAATAAAGTTCTTTTGAAAAAATAAATGTTCGAATCTATTTTCAAATCCAGAAATGGCTCGTGACAAAGAAAAGCGTGCAACCATTGTTGTTCTGCAGAAAGTGTCCTGAACTGAAAGGAATTAATTGGTTGCTAATGGTAGTGCATCACGGAAAACCATCTTTGAGAGAATCAGTGACTTTAAAACGACTTGTTATCTGGTTACAATCATGTTGGGTAGTCTTTTGGACGCCAAGATTGCTTCAGGTAAGATCCCAGTTCGAGGATTGGGAGGCCTCCAGTGCCAAAGGAAATGTATGAATTGGATATTTAACCTTGACTTTTGCCTTATACCCTGACTGCGTACAGTGCAATGTTCCATACGATTGCTCGATAAAGCGTGCCCCTACGTATCGGTCAAAACGACCCTGTGTACTGCAAAGGCAAAAGTAAAGGTTAAAATACCTAATTGATACAGTTCTTTTTGAGGTTGTTAGATTGGTCTATTGGATACAGTCAATTCTTTGGCCTGGAAGAAACGATTCGTTCAAACATGCTCGACGAATTGTAAAAGTGACGAAAGATTGCTACAATAAGTGCATAATATATGTACGTATGTTCATGTCACATGAGTGTTACGACAATCCTAGTGAATCAACTAAATCCAATTACCTTTGTCTCGGCATTTTTGCATCGGAGCGAAATAGATCATGATAAATATCATATTCTATTTATTTACTTTATTAAAACCCTTTGTTTTACCAGGTTTATCACAGCACTGATAGAGTGAAAACATTTCAAGCATTTAAAATTGGTATTGAATGTAAATATGGACAACAATCTTTCTTTCTCCGTGCAGAAATATATTTGCAGATACATAGTAAAGTCTTGAGTGTGTATAAAGAAAATAGTACAAGAAATAATATTATTATTGTTAAAAGGGGGCTGCCAATATTAGTATATATTAGACCAGAAAGAGAATATAATATTTAGTAAGTTTATTCGTACAGATCTAAAAAGAGAGTAAATTGGAAAAGCTTTTGAATTAAAATGAGATATGACGGGTGGGAGGGGGGTACTTCATTGGAAAAGTAGAATAAAATATTTCTAGATTGGACATTTGGTCATATAATTTTACGAGCAGAACCTGCGGTACTCCGCCTTATAGTAGGAGCTTGTTGTTAGCAAGAGACCTGTACCCCTTAGCGCTCTAGAATCGAGAAGTTGGCTTAGGCTTTGTTGGGAGTTGCCAGTATCCATCTACTTGGCCTATTCTTTCTAAAAATAGGAAAGAAAACCAGGCTGCTAGTTTTTTTTCAAAATGGACTCTATGGGTTTGCAAATGGTGCATTGGTCTATATAGGAGGGTAGTACCTATTTTCTCGGCCTAAACTTTAAAAACGATTTGAAAAAATAATCCAATGTAACTTTCTATGATACATGAGCCTCTTCTGAAAAAGACCCGGAATAAATTCTTTGAAAAAATCCCCAAAGTTTTTTTTATATGGTAATGGATAATTTAGGAACATTTCACCTTGAAGAATGGACTCATTTGTTGTCAGAAGTTTTTGTAGAAAGAATTGGAAAAATAACGGTTGTTTAACGGTATACGAAAACATTTAAAACCTTTTTATTATGCAGTTTCACAGAATATTTATATATGTCAAAATAATGAATAATCATGGGAGTTGTTTCACATTATACGAAAATATTTTACAGATCTTTTATCTTAATAAATCTTGAGAAAATAAAGTATAATACTTTTGCCTAGAAGCACTCTGCAATTGATTTCCTAGACTATCAAGCACCGGGTGTCATGATTTTAATATCTACGAGTATTTAGTATAAATTTGTTAGACCCGGTCAGTGTAAATTTCGAAGCAGTACAATTCCTGGAGAGTGCAGTGATACAATAAAAGAATGTAATGGATGATTAAATTCAGATCTACTGGTTTATTTTACAACACAGAATATTGAAATTTTTTAAGTTAGTGAACAAAAAAGATCTCATTTGTCAGTGGCCGCTGTTTTTTTTCATATTAAATTTTAAAAAAAACATACCTCAAAGTTAATTGCATGTAATAAAAATAGACTTGTTGAGATATGTCAAAGTTTTCTTGAAGTATAACAATCAGTGCTATAATTTGAGTAATAAGTTTCATTTTGCTATTAATTTTGACGCCAACCTTCAAAACTCCAGTTATGGGAAACATGAATAGCACCGAGAAATTCAAGCAATACCCCTTCATTCATCTAGGTTAATGATTTTGTGCGCAATGTCATCATTTAAGATACTGTATGTTCTGTTCTTTGAGGGCGGCAACAATATTCCCCTTACTATCAATGCAGAGCACAACCGAGAGTTAATATTCCAAACTTGAATAGATCGATAACTTTGGTAATACCAATAACATAGCCCACTTCTTACAGCGCTAAAAGACTTTACAGAAAATTTTCCTACCCGTCCCATTTCTTGATTCAGGGGCATAAACTAGCCAGCGCTGTTCTCAGACCTTAGAGCACACGTCCACATAGCACAAAATACTTTAAGACAAACTTTGTGAATATGGGGATTCAATTCAAAACATATGATCCAAAATTCCCTGAAGAGGTTTCCTGCGACTTTGAAGATGTATCAATAAAAATAAAGGGTACTGAAAGCGTATATATAAAAGTGAAGGGCATCTATAAATTAAAATAAAAGATATTAATATAGGACTAAATTGCTCCGTATGAAGACTAAATAGTATGTGAATGATAGTAATGCAATGACGTGCCTTATGGAATAAAACGGATCTATGGTTTTGGGAAAGAGGTTTAAATTTTATATACAATGTCTTATTGTGATTTATTAAATATTTGATGTAGTTTTAATTCCCTAAACTAGACCAAGTAAAGAAATTCCCTCTCAAGACCAATAGTAAATAGGAGAACTAGCGAATTTAACTAATTAAATATAAACACTTCCTAAATGAGAATGTGTTTTGAGAATTATGTGATGAAGGTTGTTAATATTTATTTATACTAACATAATCCTTATCTAATTATTGAAGACAGGAAATTTCAACGCGTTGTAGTAAAGATGAGTAGACCCCAAATTGGATAGGTAAAATAATCACACTTGTTTTCCCTTAAGAGTGCCTAGGTTTCTTCGATTCCAATGCACTATCAAATATATGTGCAAGATACTATTTTATTGACACAGTTCTTGGTGGTGTTTTTTGTGTGTTAATATTGAATGAAGAGAAGAAATTCGTGAGTTGGGGATTTTTGTCAGCCTTGTATCACTTCTAGCTGGACTTAGTGAGAGGCTTTGGTTTACCAATAGTCATACACCAAGAAATGAAAGTATAGTTAGATTTTTTAATGGGATTAAGGGAGTAATTTGAAGGTTTGTGTTGGTTAATCTGGATGTAGATGAATCTTTTGATAAAACCTGATAAGCTTATCACTCACACTTAGACATGAATAGGTGAATTTAAGAGCAAGCAGAAGTATATGTACCGTACAATTTAATTATATATTTTACATCAATCAGCCTAGATATTCAAAACAAAGAAATTTTAGCCATATTTTCATTGTTTCACTGAAAGTAAATTATTGGAAGGCAGAACAACCACAGATAGCCAGATAGATAAGAATAAAACGGGACATCAAAGTAAATTTGTTGACCGAAAATCATAATGAATCCATTGCAATGTTGGTTGTCCTTTTAAGTCAAAAAATGAAAGTAGATTGTACATTTCGGTTACGATTTGATTTAGAAGTTTATTCCTATATTAAGTAAGTCCAGTAGTTTAGAGATGGAACAAATGATAGAAAATTAAAGTCTTTTCATTCGTTATGTCAAAAGATTTCTATTTCTAAAGATTTAATTCCTAACCTAATAACTTAGAGCGAGGAACATTTTTATTTGAGCTGTCCATTAATAATCCGCAAATAAATATTTGCGTCCATTTTTTGTTGGAGTGTATGTTTGGTCTCGGATTACTGCATTTAAGAGATATTATATTTTAAATTGGAAATGTCAATTCATTGTTAGCCCTTAACTCTTTTGGAATTTCCTATACAATTGTCTGTAATATCTATGAACTATAGATGGAGAATTGTTGATTACAATCAGATGGCGTACTATGATATATCAAGCACTTACATGGATGGATATTTTAAGGAACGACTCTCCAGATTGATTAACGTCAACATATGGAGATATTGAGTGACAAATCAGATTACAATGATTTAGTGGTGGGTTGGGGCGATTTGAACTTTATAATGAAAAGCAATGGTACAGTAACAGTACTAGAGCGAAACAAAACTTTTCTTAACAGATAATATAGATCCAATCTGATTTGATTTTGTAGTCATTTGTTGTATGTCTCCCAGAGTTTTGATATATTCTTTTCCTGATTTCTTTTATTTAAAATTCATAATTTAAAAAACTATGAATAATAATTAAACTGTTTTCTTTCCTTCTAGCTATATACGTGTTTCTCCGTACGTCAACACAAATATTAATATTCTTTTGAGTGTCTTATTTAAAGAATAAATTGAATATGTAAAAATGAAAACTCTCATTTATAATTACTAGAGATGTTCATAATAATATAAAAACATTGAAGTGTGGCATATCAAGTAAAGCATGGCGCAGTAGTGGAAAAGGATGGGTTGGGCAATTTGGTATTTTTGAAATAGGTTTAGTGAGAGTTTGGTTGTTAAATTACATGAAATGGATGCAGATTAGGGACTTGGAGTATGTGTTAAGGGGATGGAAGATGACCTTTAATAGGTTCTTGTGACTTTTTTGTTATGCAAAATTTACTGTATGTTCTACGACTCATTTATGTCACTATTCATTTCTTCTCCAACCATTTATTTTGTTCATTTTTCCGTAACACGTAATTCCAAGATCAAGTAATGTGTCTTAAACCATTAGTGGAATTAGTAAATATAATAAATTTGTAGCATTAGTCGTAAAAACTTTTAATAAATTATTTTATTCATTTTTTAAATTCCTATATAGTTACCACATCAATAAATTTGTTTTTTCAATGCAGGGTATTTAGTCAACCTTTCTTTACGTGCGTATGCAAGAATACTACTTGGAATAATTAAGATAGTGGAATGGAAGAGACTATAAAAATTCAATCCAACTTGAAGCAAGTGAACTTAGACTTGAGGAATTAAGTTTAGATTGAAAGAATTTAACTTAAATTGACGAAAATATTTTTGAGAAAGAAAATTAACTTAGACTTAAGGATTTAAACTTAGACTGAAGAAAATCAAATTAAACTGAAAAAACTAAGCTTGGATTGAAGAAGGTGAAATTAGAATGATGGATTTGAAGATAAATGGAAGGATATGAAGTTAATGAAATTGAATTTAAACTAAAGAAAACTAGCTTAAATTTAATATAATTAAGTTTAACTGAACTTAAACTAGAGGAATTGAAAGAGAATTTGAGAAAATTAAAAGGTATACTGAAATTAGAATGAATACATTGAGCAAAGATTAAATAAAAAGCGATTTGAATGAAGAAAATAAGCTTAGACTTAACATAGACCAAGGAAATTGAAATGATAATGATATAAATGAAATAAATGAAATTAACCTCATTTTAGATTGCAGGGATTGATGGTAGATTGAAAGAAATGAAGTTAGCCTGAAAGAATGAAACTTTCTTTGCAGCCGAAAAAATGACTCGTGGAATTAATTTAATTGAAAGAAATAAACTTACGCTTAAATAACTCACCTTTGTATAAAATAATCGAACTAAAACTAAACCTTGTATAAGAAAAATGACCTTAGATTGAAGAAATTGAATAAACACTAAAGTTAAACAAAAGGAATTGCCCTTCGTTGATGAAGTGACGTTTCAAAGAAGAAAAGGAGTTGAAATTTTAATGGTTTTCGACAGAAATAAAACTAAGCATGTCTTCGAAATCACGCCTAAAATTATGACTCAAGGGGAAAAGTTTATTGAGCTTTGAGTCATGACCAAAAGTAAGAGACCACTATATTTTTTGATATAATAAAATGAATAAAAATAATAAAACGTTGAATTTAGTTTTATTATGTTTAAGTCATAATTTGAAAGTAAAAAATAAAAAGAATTTAGAGCACAAACCCATTATAATAATGAATACAGTCAATCGACGCGCGCGGTCAATATTTACAATGCCTTGTTCTTCAAGACTGCTTCAATTAATTTTTTCCATGCTCCTGACCAATTTGTGATGATATCTTGACTGATATTGCACCGATTTGTTAAATAAGAACCCACGACTACTCACAATTAAAGGATTCTGTTTATAAAGCGACAGTTTGCGTATCGCCCACAAATTCTTTATTAGGTTAAAATCTAGCGAATTCTCAAGCCAAGGTGCCAAAGTTTCGATGTTATTTTGGCTTTGTGACAAGGTGGGCCATTCTGTGGAAAAATAAACTTATCTCGAACTTTGTGATGGACCTTTGAGAAAAGGTACTGAAGAAGCACGTTCAGCTACAATTTCCATTTGACGGAAGTGTTCTTGGACAAAAATGTTATTGTTCCAGTTCTATTAGATTAAAAGCAGCCTCAGCTATGATGAGTTTCCGGGTGCTTTACCGTGGGGCCCATATACGACGCGTGAATGCTCTCTTCCTTTCTCCTCTTAACAAGGAATATTTCAGAAGCTCCAAACAAATGGAGTGGTGCTTTATGCGAGAATATTAAAAAATCTCTTTTGTGAGAAGAGAATTCTTTACAGGCTTTCTCCATTTGAGAAATTTGTCAAAACCTCTTCCCCTATTGTTTGCGCTGACGCGTACACGCATGCTCCTTTCCAATTGTGAGAAAGCTTTGCAATGGGGGCACCCCGAGTATAGAGTTAGGACCTTATCAGGAGCCAATATTGGTGTCCATTTGAAGCACTTTGTCGTCCAGAAGACTTCTTCTCATTAGTGAGCCACCCTTTTTAAAGTCATTACTAATCCTAAACTTGTTGTTCTTTGAAGCAATACCATTAATAACTATCTTCATGCATTTAAGGACATTTGATGGAGAGCAAAAATGATAGCACGCTTTTCTTGGGAAATAATCATTTCTGAAAGAGAAAAAGATTAAAAAAATTATTGTCACAAAAATATATTAAAAAATATATTATAATTACACATCATTAATTTAACCCATATTTTTCATTATTTTACTCTTGTGATCAAATAACAAAGCTGCAGGGACTGAAAGACATCTCCTACAGGAACAGAACCAGAGCGTGATTTTAGATTCAGCGAAGGAATGCATTATTTTTCTTATTCTTTTTGAAATGTTGAATTTTTAATAAAACTGCAATAATTTAAACACTAGAATAATTATACTGTACAACAAATTTCAGTGTCAGGAAAAAAAAACAGATCGCATGTGAATTTTATTATGAAGTTGAGTGTGCTGAATTCGAATTTACTAGCAAAAATTTCCTATCACGTAACATTTTGTTGTAAATTGCCGATTTAATAATTATGCAAATGATACCGATTTCCACGATACCATAAATGTATTTCGTTCCCAAAGTCAGATCAAATGTGACCATTGTAATTAATTCATGAAAATATGTTGAATCAGCATGTTTGTTAGCATTATATAATGTATAAACCTACATTTTAGTATTTACATCTTCGTTTGTCTTAGGTGTGTCACGTTTCAGGTTCCAGCAGAAGTTAGCAGGCATAACAGGGCTCCATTTTTCCTTATACCTGTTTCCATTGACGCTATATTTTGTTGGAACCTCTATCCGTGCTTATCACTTAAATTTCCTGCATTCTTTGGGAAGAAGGAGAGATGAGAATGACAAAAGTGTATCTTCAGTGACATATTGCATCCGAGATCTTGGTAGCCCTCGATTATGCTCCTCACAATACGCTCTCGCTGGTACCTTTGGTGTTTTCCCGGAAGTCCTTTGCTTACATCTTTGAATGCATGCCAGGCCGCCAGCTCAATTTTATCCTTTGTCGGCTCGAAGTCCTCATGAGCTATAATTTGACGAATCTGAGGGCCTAGAAATATGGCTTCTTTAATCTTAGTATCACATATTTTAGGGAAGATCGCTTTGTAATACTGGAAACATGGCTTGTTTTGTTGTAGTGCTTTGGTATATTGCTTAATTCGGTCTAGTTTTATATGCAGTGGTGACAAAATGATTTTCTCCTTCTTAACTAGTGGCTCATGAATTACATTATGGCATCCAGGCGTCATAGTTTCCCGAGATGACCATTCTGAACAAACATAATGTTCTGATCTGGCCTTACTCTCCCACTTGCAAAGGAAGCACATAAGCTTGGTGTACCCAGTATGTAGTCCGTTAAGTATGGCTATTACTTTCTTTAAAGTCCGCACAAATTAGTTCATATTCCTCTCTTAAAATGACTGAGTGAGCAACTAGAATTGAAGGCATGGTGTTCCAAATGTGCAATAGAACCACGTTTATGAGGTAAAGGGAAGCATCTATGAATAAACCTCACTCATTTGGTTCATAGGTCAGCTCAAGGGCATTGAATAGGCCTCTGATATCATTAAAATTAGTGAAGTTGAATTTAAAAATGAAGAATTGCTGTAGATCTTACAACGTTTCCTAAATACTGTTATTCGAGTATGTTCATCCAACAGATTCCATTGTTGCAGACATGAGGCCTCGGAGATCACTATTGCTTAATAAGTGTTAGATCATGAAGTAGATCATTGAGTTCCAGTTGGATGATGAGGTGTGGTTTCTTGTCGGATTCAAGCTGTGCCACATATGGTATATCTTGACATTCTGAATCGACTAACCTGCTCGTGTCCTCTATTGGTATTTCAGAGGGCGGCTGCAATACAGTAATAACACTTAAATGTCAAACTGGGCGAATAGCCGACCTAAGATCTGAATACAAAATATATTCTTGCCTTTTTTCATATTTTTGCCTTTTATGCAGGTAAATAAATTAAAATTAGACTAAAATGGATATTAATGGTTGTGATTACCTACAAAAATAGTGAAAGTACAACATAATATGGAGTTTGATATTTCTAATTGATACATCTCTTGAAAATATATTAAAACCATGAAAGAAAACACATGGAATACCCACCTTTTATATCTATTAAGCAGAAGTAGAATTCCGTTGAATGGTCTTTTGGCTCCCTCCGTCAAACATGAGGCCAAGCACTACCCTTCACCTAGGCAAAAAGGGTACTTGTACACATTGACACAACATATGTGAGATGCCCAGCGTTTGCCCTGCTCAACAACTTTACATCCAACATCCAAAGTACAGCTCATAAAGCTTATTCACAAGTTTAGTCAACTGTCTCTTGTATTGTCTTAATGTAACTGATCCACATAAATAACAGAAACTGTCTGGGGAATTTTTGCATTCTATATGGCATTTTAGCTCTGTCTCCTGTAAAGAAAGAACACTAGTATGTGAAAAATAATATAAATAGTAACAGCAACAAATTTAAAAATACGAAAGTAAAAATAGGAAGCCTTTATAGTAAGTTACAAAATTATCATGCGTTACGTAAGAGTTACTACGGATTTGGACCCATATAACTAAAGAAATATTGAGGATACTTACATAAATTTAATAGGTTAGGTTGAAAATTACCCTATAAATATCTAACTAAAATTATATTAAATCCTCTTATAACTTTTAAAGTTGTCAGTTTCTGCCCATTCATGTTTGCATGAAATCTCTATAGAACCATCAGTGTATTTAACGTAAGTAAGATGATAATTTACGAGAAACTGGAGGGTCGCAGAAAGAGACAGATATTATATTCGTGATTTACGCAAAAAATACCCCTAGAAAAGGTTATTCTCAATTTCTATTTTTGTTCACTGTTGTACAGTGTTATTCATATCACGTAAATTTTAAAATGACTAAAAAAATAAAAACATCCATTAGTCACAAAATCTTTTTCTATGACTGCCCTTGTCTTTATTGTAGAAGGAACAATATCTCCGGAGAAATAATATGTGCTTCATTATCTTTTTTGTCGAGGTACTCTTATTTATTTTCAACTTTTCTGACCTGTGAGTGTACATTCATCTTAACCAGTAGAGGAAAAAGAAACTGGAAGAAATTTGATTAAAGAGGGCATAAATCCGAATGGATGTGAAGGATTGATTTGGTCTTAAATTTCTAGGACATCTTCGTGTAAATCCTTAAGTGGTAATAGAAGAGAATTTTTTGTCAGAAAATATTAAGGTACTTTCGCTTAGCTTCCTAAAGTAATAAAAGCTTTACTCTGAGGATGTTTGGGTCTTTTGTTAGTTTGACATCCTCGTATAAAGTCCAAATTCGATAGAACATGTTTTTCAGAAAAGTGTTTTGTCATCGGTAAAAAACTAAAAAAAGCCCATAATTGCGATTGTTTCGAGTTATTAGAGTCCCAATTTTCCCTCAATTGAGACATCGATGGATGAAAAAATAAATATAAGAAAGTATCTAATACCCTTCTATTTCTTCCTTGATATGTAAAATGCTCATAAAATAAAATCTTCGAAAAGTGAAAACAAATATAACAAGATTAACCATTACTATTAATGGAAGTTTACTTAGCGATCCAAGGTTATATATGAGGGAAGGACAAAATTATTGAACTTTTCTTTACGTCAACTCTCTCCAAAGTCTTCACCAGCGGCGCTAAAAGAACCATTACAATTTTAACACTCTAATCTGCTATGGTAGCTAATACATTGGTTCTAGTTTAGCGTAAACAAAATTAATTTATCAACACCATTTTTTCTACCTCAAGTAAATAACAGGAGTGGATAGTAAAGTCAATTTGTCCATTAAAAGCGAATGAGTGTGTGATAAAATTGGGTAAAGACCCTTTGAGAAATTTAATGGAGCCGTATCGTATGCGATATTTTGGACAGACTTTATTAACCTTATGCAATATGCAGTTTCCCAACAAATATGATATCTTATAATATGTATAGAATTGAGTCCCCATATACATTACCAGAGTAGATGAGTTTTGATTTAAAAGCAAAAATATTTACTTATATATGTTTTATTCTAGTGCATTCACCTTGAATATGACTCCAATATCGTAAGTACATTCGGCAAGTATACTGAGAAGCTCTTTGCCTAAACTTTCCTAAATATCTTTATCTTTTGTCCGATGGTAAAGAAAACAAGGATGCTACAGCTTATGAGACTTCCAAAGAAGGGAGAAATTCTCGCAAAAAATATATGTTCTAATAAAAGTAAGTGGTAGTCAAACATCTACTTAATAAAGATCTTTCATTTAGCCCTATTGCCCATTAGCCAGTGTACGTTGATAGCACATAAAATAAATAGATACAGACTTTTAAAGCTTAGGTAAGCAAAACTTGAAAGAATTCTCCGCTATTTAACGCACTTTTTGGCCTTATATATACTAAATTCTATGCTCAACTACCCTCAGATGAAAAGAAAATATGAGTTATTTTTACTTCCCCAGCAGAGGGAGAATAAATAAATATATTTACCCGGATATCTAATTTTTCTATTATTTCCTAGAGAGCCCTTGCAAATAAAAGCGACCATATATACTTTAAATACAAATTGTTTTAACTAGTTAGTGTCTTGCCTCATCAGTGAGCGGTAAGATTATTTTTTAGAGAAATACAGAATTACGCACCGTCAAAGACACTTAACATCCAGTCCAGACCAGTGCAAGAAAAGAATAAGGAAGTATGATGATAATGTGGACGGAATAAGGGCGTATAATTAATAAGTTCTTTCTTAAGTATAAAAGAACTGATGAGATTTCTACCTCTTGCGATGGTAAATTATTCTATATGTGAGTAATTTTCTATGAGAAAATGTTTTGTGCTATTGGATTGTTAAAATATTTTTTAATAAGCTTCATGCCGTGAAGTCAAGTGATTAGGAATGGCTTTGTGCGAATTTGAGAATAAAATAAAATGCATATTCTAAGTGAGTTATCCAAAGTACTTGATATAATGGTTGAAAACTATTTTCCTATTTAAAGAGGAACAGGTTGTTTTATTACTTTTAATTTATTAGGAATTAATATTCATAAATTTGATTTGTGTCCAACGAGACCGTGTTTAGATTAACCTACAGTTATCTACATTAAATATTATCATTCTTTATTGGGCCTATTCCATCACTAGGTTAATTCGCTCTAATTTTAAAGAACCGCTATAATTTAAAAGAAGATACAAATCATCGGGCAGCTCTACCTCTGGAGAGATTGTCACCCTCACTTATAATATCTAAAGGAGTCTCTAGCCTGCTTCTAGAGAGAAGATTGTTTTATCTTCTCTTATCTCGACTATTAAGGCGATTTTTTCGCACCAGTTTCCTTGGTTTCGCCCTTTGACGGTTCAATTTCAGTACTATTAGAGGCCCATCTTTTTAGTCGCTATGTTGGTCGTTTGGTCCCAGTTTTTCATTTTTTTGTTTTAGCAATGAAATTGTAAATATTGGGCCGATTCTAAGGAAATTTGAAACCTTTATGTTGTTTTACCTTTTCCTTCGAATGGTATAATTGGCAAAGTCTTCTTAAGGTTATCCGGGGAATTATTTGACAATAACCTCATAACTATTTAGCCGATTATGACGAAATATGAGACCCTTATGTTGTTTTACATTTTCTTTCGAATGATATAATTGCTAAGTTCCTCACATGGTTATTCTGGGAATTATTTAAAGTTTTGCAGGTCGTAAGGTCATAGATCAGAAAAAGTGAGAGCACGTGACTTTTGGTCAGCAGACCTTGTTTCACAAGGGCCAGCATAGAATGTAATGAGCAACCAAAGTCCATCGAACAATGCCGTCTAGTGATTTAACTCTTGTGTCTTGAAAATGTTGGGGTGAGCGTTGTTGGCAACCTTTCTTTCCTGAGGGACGTCGACGCGACCCGCTAAAATTTCACTTGTTACAGTATATATGCCAAGGGATAACCATGTAGGAATCTTTGACAGCGTTGGTATGACGTCCATTTGTATGCCCCTACTGAGATGGAAATGGTACCTGAAGTGCCCCTTAGAACCAAATAAAGACTCAGTGGATGACACCAATTAGTCAATGTCCAACGAAATTCAATGCCTCCCTGAGGCGACACTGGCCTGTGAGTTTTGATCAGTCCAAATCTTCCCAATATCTCTATTTGTGGCCCCTCCCGGAGGTGAATAGAAAAGAACTCACTTTCCATACACCATCTCACAAAAAGAAAAGAAATAGAAAGAACATAAATAATAGACGTTTCTCTCTTTCCTGCTCTTCTTCCGGTTCGCTAGGCAGATCCTGAGATTATTTTCTGCTGTGTTAGTGGACAGGTAAGTATTGGGTGAATAAGGGTGCCGATGAGAGCACCAAAACGTCCGCAAGGACTCAGCGACCAGAGCAGCGTTTTGGTTTTCCTTACGCTGATTACATGCGAGAAATCATGCCAGCCCTCTGTGATATTTGGCAAAGAAGAAGGATGACAGCCGACGGGAACCTAAAGATGCATCCCAACGCACCGTGTTTGTTCTTGTTGGCGTAGCCCACAATGCCTCGACGTTTTAAGGTCGCTTTCCGTCATCTTTGAATTGCGTATAATCGCAGGACGCACCAGCATTTGATGGAGCACTCGTCTGCACCTTAATGCAACTACTGCCTTTCCCGTCACTTTGTTTAGCAGACGCAGTTGTGATGGATGTTTTCTTTGGTGTTTTATAGTGGGTCTCTTTTATGATATTATTTTTTTGTGTTTTTTTTGTTCGTTTTTAAATGTAGCCTAGCTATGACATTATGGATATTTCTGTTCAAGTTGACAGTGGCCAGGATGCACCCCCCTTCCCAAAATTAATGAAGAAATGTACGATTTATAAGATTTATGAGGCGGAGACTATATTATTCATTGTATACTATTTCCTTATTAAAGTTTGCGTAGTTGGAATTAATTTCAGGTTACAGACTGTTATTCATTTACTAACTAACGTCAAAGGGATTAAAAGTCAATTATATCGTCATATTCACTTTGGCATGTAGGAATTTAGAGAAGAGTGAGATTTATTTGGGTGCGATTCATTTCGATTACAGTAACTAAAATATATACACTTATATCTATATTTATATATCTAATTATCTCGATTATTTTTTAAATATTATAAAACTCTCGTGGTATTTGTTATAATGTTCTCCTAATAAAATAGTTTTATTCCGATAAGTTAAAAGCTAGATGTCTGATCTATGTTTCAAAGACAGAAACCTTATCTAATTGTTCCGTTAATTCATCAATCTTCTTTCTCAAACTTCGAGCGTATGTATCGAAGCGGTTAAGTTAGAAGTTCGTTTTGCGAATCGTTATAATGGCGCAGCTGATTTTTTTACACGCTAATGCTCTAGCTCTTCTGTAAGATCAGTTAGGACGTTGCGATAAAAGGCCCACATCAGCGTTGTTAAGCAAATTACCAAACTCTACTGCGTTTACCACGTTTAAATGGAGCCCATATGATCTTAATTGGTCACCAATGTTGTAGAAGTGATTCCATATGTTTACAAAATGAGATTTTCCCTGTTGGCAACTAATACTCAAACATTTATCTATGTAAGAAGCTGCTACGACGTTTAAGTCTCTGCAGTATACTTGCCAAGGTAACATCATTATTGTATTATTTTTTTAGTAACAGTTTCCATTAAGCAGGAATTTCTTAAGAACTAGTCAAAATAATATTATTAGTTTCAGCATGAAATAGGAATGCTGTATTTCATGTGATTCCCACTGGTAAGGCAACGGACGATCATTTACATTAAACTCGCACGTAAATGTGTTAGAAGGAATATAACAGTAGGCAAGGATACAGATCAATATGGCCCCCACGCGCCAGCACCTCCATCTTTGGTATCCCCCCTCCTGAATTCTGAGAGGTGAGAAAGCCTACATAAATCGCGGAACATTTTCAGCCGGCATCATTTTACTCTGCATGGAAGGCAGCGAGAAGGTTGAATGTAGCAGTAAAAGGTTAAGAGGTTGATTTGGTCAAAGGCCAACAACTTTTAAAATTATGGAAAAAAAAATTCATTTCTGTTAAAAGTTAACGAATTTCAATTTTTAAAGTTTTAAATATCATTATCTCTCACGTTCCAAAGTACGTATAAAATTACATGGTCCCGAAAAGGGTTGATATTGTTTGGAGACTTTACTCTTGACCTCATTTTCTATCACTCTAAGCACCAGTAAAAGGATTTCAGATGCAGAATAGGCACCCCTTCTGGGCTCAAACCTGGGACATTATGTGCCCTCCCTGACCCAACTTCTGCACTTTTCTCTTCTGATGCCCAACGGCTGCAGAAGGATCAGACACTATATGTCTCTCATACAGTTTTACTTTCTATATCTTCACCACCTTCCTTACCGATCTCTTATCACAAACTTTCTCCGGGATTCGTCATCGTCGGTTTTCACTTCTAATTAAAATGATTGTACATAAATTGACATCAACTTGGTTTTTAAGCCTTTGAAAAATAAACATGGTACACGAAGTGTGGAGCTTTAAGCAAAGCTTTTCTTGAAACTTATCCAGGTTTAATCATTCATTCTTCACTTTTTAAGGAGTTTACCTTTATACTTAATTGAATCATTTATTTAGTAATTCATTAATATAAAACCCATATCTCTTGGTACAACCTACCACGTTTCGTTACTCAAAAACTTCGTAGGAAAAGCCAGGATTTTTACAACTAAAGAGTTTAAATTATAAACAAACTTAGCTATAAAATGGGAACTGCAAAGAGAAGAGATTATAAATCATTGGGTTTGGATGTCCCCTCTCAAAATTGACAAGATAAAGTTGATTTCTTTATTAAATATTGGTTGATAAATGAATACCATCTTCGAATGAAGTGGTTCAGTCTCCACTTGAAATTATAGGTAAACGCACCTGCGAATGGTATCACGCGATCCACATCGTTGATAAAACTTTACCAAAGAGGAACAAGGAAGAACCTAAAAGAACTCAGAGAATGTCATACCTCCGTCAAATCGTTGGTCATTAAAACTGTGACACTCACGTAATAGATTCCGGACAAAGCTAAGAAACACAAATCAAAGATATTTCAGTGACTTTAAAAACAACTATATTACCATTAAATTTTTATTTGCATAAAATAGAAACATTCAGATGAAAAATAAGAATCCATAAGAAAGGTTGTAATGCATTTTGTAACAATAACTATTGAATTCAAACTTTCATACACAACTATATTTACATTTTAACCTAAGTGTCTCTAATATTAGAGTGCTCTAATAGTCGTAAAACATATTCTAAATCTACCTCAAATAAAATATTAATGGGTATAATCTAATTCCTCTACCGTGAAAACATATCCCTATCATTCGTAGTTCGTGGATAATTATCAGCAATTTTATGATTTTCCGTAATAGCGTAATTAATCTAAATTTGTATTACATAGGGCGAATTAAGTAACACCATATAATTCCTTCACACTTAAAACCTACCCGTGGCATTAGGAGTCAAATGCCTTCATGTTGATAGAAGATAATAATTTGTCAATCGCTAGGCATTTTCAAATTTACGAGCCCATTATTTTTATGTAATGGCAAAATTGTAGAAAATTATTATTTCGCAATGTTGAACTAAAAGCAAGTAAGTATTTTTTTACTCTGTATCAAGATTTCAATCCCCCTAAAATCTAGGAAGCGTTTAAAGTCAAAACGTTCCCCTTCCACAAAACTCCCTCAAAATCGGTTAGAATACAATGACACAGAGAAACAAACATACACGATTGATCATATAACCTCTCCACAACTATGTTGGCTGAGGTTATTAAAGAGTTAAGTACGTTAATCATTCTCATATAAACAACATGCAAAATATTTAAGATCCTAACCAAGAAGCAGAGCTACATACATAATCGAGTGCAATAAAATTCCGAATCTTTCAGGGTTTATAAGTAACCACAGTACATATAATCATATACAGTTTGTTTATAAATTAAAACAGCAAAATAATAATTACGAGATAACTAGAAAATTAAAGCATAGGATTTCACTCTACTAACTATCGAACAGTCACCATATGATCAATCCACTGATGTTACTTAAAAAGTTAGCCTTATTAGGTAGTTTATTGCCTTCAAGCATTTGCGTTACTCTGCTGGTTATGACTTTGTATTTTAGTCGTTGGTATAAGAGGCTCTTTGATTATTTTTTTTTAAAGAAACTATCCATGAACCGTTGGTAGTTTTCTTTTGAACATATAATTTAAGTCGCTAGACTAAGAGGAATTGAACAGCTTTTATAAAATCAATCAATATTCTATCTTCTGCCGATGTTTAGTTATTTCTCATGCTATAAGGAAGTAAAAAACTATTTTTTCTCACTTATGGGAATTTGGTAGATTTTTTGGACTTCTTTTTAATTTATTAGGAGGTTTATATCCTATTCTTCGTCCAGTACGAGCATAAATCTTTTAGGGGTTTCTTCAACTCTTTCAATAATTCTTGATTTTTTGTTTTTTTGTTTCTAAACTGTTGCCATTTGCTGTCGAAAAAATATTATTCGTCATATTGAGGAAGACAGAAATAAGGGACGATCCTTGATGAGGAAAGGATTGCAAGAAAATTCATAATTTACATGTTTGTGATTCTAACCTTAAATAAAGGAATGGTCTTATGCTATATAATCAATGAATGGTTAAAATTGCTGATGTAGCTTATAATTGGTGTTCCGAAGGAAACAAACATAACTAAAGGGCATAAATACGAAGGATATCAATTTATGCGATCAAAGCTTAAAATAATCTTGTCTTGTTTAGTATGAAGGAAGCGTTAAGATTATAATATTTCCACATTCTAAAATCCCTTATATATTAGCATCAGTTTTCCAAGAAGAATTTTTCTACTTGATCATAATGGTTAAACCTATTTTCCAATATAAATTTGAAGGGTGTAATTTTCTTTTATCTTGTTGAATATAATCTTCTCAAAGCGTTTCTTTTTTGATTTAATATTTATTCGATTATTGCTCATACATAGATAATAATTGAAAATGCGTATTTAATGATTTTTCTTTTCGTTTTGAAGTGTATGGGGCCGATTTCATTTCCATATAATTTGGTACTTTCCTTTTTTGAAACGGAATTCGTAATGTAAAGGATTGCTCTTGTAAATTCTGTCAATTTTATCCACCAGAAAAAAAGAGACAAATTAAAGAAATGTTCCAAGGTCTATTGGACTGGTTTTATGGGAATACTATATAACAAAAATCAATATAATCAATACAGTAACTTAGGACTCGAATCGCTTTGAAATTTGAGTAATTGCAGTGCGAGACAGCATACTTAAAATCACTTATATTTCTTACTCTTGAGTAAGACGATTCATATGCTTATAATCATATTCTTAATACATTATAATAGGCTCCTAAACAAATATCTAACGCTGAAAGTTTTTCCCTTTAATTTTTCGCATCTTTACTCATTTTCACTTTACTCATCATTGAATTTTACTCCGATATCTTTGCTTATTTGGTTCCCCCTCATACGCTCTCCCCAGCGTGAAAATAGCCCAATTCGTTACTTTGGTTACCTTTATTGGCTCAGGGTAAAAGGCACTCAGTTAAAGAGTCTCACATTGCATCCGTAAGATCGTAAGGAGGTTCTCTTTAAAAGAAACACCATATTGGTGAGTAAGCAAATTATTACCAACTTAAAAGGAAAAGGGCGAATAAATTTTACTCACCATTAGGCATGTGCATCTGGTGCTCGAAGATCACCCAGATGCACACTGTTACGAATGGAATCCACGCCAATATGTAAGTCCCAGCAACGACCATTGACGTCTGAAAATAGGAGAACGGCGTTAAAATGTGACTTTTGGATATTAGGTCCAAATTCCATCTAATCCCTTTTTGGTTTCAAAGAAAATAAAGACGCTTTGAAGTACAAAGGAAGCGTGGTTCTTTTGTGAATTCCAATTTACTAGTCTTTAGAGATTTTAATGCCGTTAAATTATATATGAGTTTTATTTAAGCAATGCAAAATGTTTGAAAACCCTAATTATACTTATTTAGAGGGAACTAAATATTATAATATTTTGAGTTTCGATATAAACTTGGAACAAGTTTTTCAAACCTTACCTTAGAATTAGACTAGAAATTCGTTCCAAACGTTTAACTTTGCAGTTCTTAACTTTAGACCTATTCTTCCATAGATGCTATGAGAAAAGGTCAAGAAGTTTAGGTGGCGAAAGATAGACAGTAAAAAATAAGAAAAAGTAAATTATAAAGGAAATGCAGAAGAGATGTCAAGAAAAATACTCACTTGAATGAGTTTAGCCTGAAGCCTGAGAGATCTTTGTGTTCTTCTGACAGATCCACGGTCGAATATAAACTCAGGATTGGACTCATTTGCGTTGCCGTAAGAATCCTTCCTAGCCGATCCTCTTCTTATAATTCCCTCGTCATTATTATCATCGGGATCGTCAAGATTTGACGTTTTTCGGAGGCTACGCATCAAATTTGATTCTCTGGAGGAAGCCCGTCTTTTCTTCGTAGCCTCCTCCTCTAAAGAGGTCACTTGCCCTAGTTCTGTTTGGAAGCGCAACGCCTGCACGACGATCAATGCATAGCAGATAATCAGGATCGCTATGAAAAAGAAGGAACAAACAGATATTTAGAGACATTAAAATAGGGCCTATCATTGATAAATTCTCCTCTTCTACCCTTCAAACACTAACGCGGATTCCATATTAACTACGAAAAATGAATTCATATTTAAATTGGATTATAAGATTATAGAATAGAGTTTATCTTAATTTTATTACAGGAAATATGGAGCACTCTTTAAAGGTTGATTTTCAAGTTAGGTTTTGACGATTGAGCAGAGTTCAATGTTATATTTCGTGCTATCATATTGTAGCAGTTTAAGGTCGAAGGGCGACCACGTGCCAATCTGTACCCACATGGTCCCGAGATCATCGCATAGAGCTTTGAAAGTACGGCTGAACCAGAGCGAGGGTACAGACGACGCCATTTATCTCACCCCAGCTCTATTTGCCTAGGGAACGGTTTCTTCGTATCCCATGGCGGCATTTCAGCCAACATTCCTGCCTTTTTGTCATAGATCGAAGTTCGTCGAAAATTTTACACCAACCTTATCTCAATTCCTTTCCTTCCCCCCCCCTCCCAGAAGGATTCACTGACGTTTTCCTAAAATCACAGGTGTGTGTGGAGGCGGTAGCTAAGCCATCTAAAGCCACCTCGCCGAGCGTCTATATAAATCTTTGACTCTGTTTAGTACGGAGCACTAATAGACTTCCCACCTACCACCGAGAACGAGCTCAAAGACGCTCGCCCTCCACTCCCGGCGATCGGAGACAACGACGATTTCAATTCGAGGACAAAGGATAAATCGACATCCGTAAACTCTGTCATAGTCAATCGGCGAGTAGCTGAGGAGAATTTCCATCTCCGAAGGCCATTTACGTGTGTTCTCTCCTCTGAACTCTGAGGTAACTCGACTTCTCCCATCGCAGTCATCGTATCCCGACTGGCCCCTCCTTGCAACGAGCACGTAAACAATTGTAACCGTTGCCACCTGCAGATTGATCTAGAATCTGGCTCACCCAATCGATCCATTCTTTGTGTGTGCGCGCCCCGGTGTTTAAAATCTCCCTTTTTATCACCGACCTAAACCCAACCACTTTAATCCCCTAATTAACCCACCTGTATCTCGCGTAGACTTTTAACTCCCGTCTGTGCGACCATTCCCTTTAAACCCAATATCTGTGTATATTTAAATATTATTTTGTTGCTAGTAAAAATATATTTTTGTCATTGTCTTTCTTTTGCAACCACAACGTGTACCAGCTACTTTTTAATCATTAGCCAACCTGCACTATGAAATATTTGTTTTAAAAAGGATCCTCCAAAGTTAATAATAAACCATCCTCACTAGACTCATAACGATTTCCCCATTCACTAACGGTCTTCAACCAACTTCGGCGCAAAGCCCCAAAAGTACCAACGTATATATATATAGAGAGAGAGAGTCTGGCCATTCCACGACACATATATCCCCACAACTTTTTATCATTGGTCAATAAATATTTTACCATACTAGAGTGGGCTAAGTATTCATTGAACGCTAGGAAAACACAATATTGCATTATTTACATGCTTATAATGTTACTGTATAATTCAAATTTGCATCCTACGTAACTTACACCCCAATAATATATAATTCCTAACCAAGCATTAGTTTATTTTAATCAAGTGCCCCACACGTCTATTTTCAATCATGAATCAGATCCTCTAACCGATAATAGAATGCAAATAAAGATTAGAATGACAATCGCTGGAGACCTCGAGAGCAATTGGGTCTGGTTTTCATTGGAGGCAAAGGCAAGATAGGCGTTAGTAGTATGGGTTTTACCATCTCCTTTGAAAGTTCCTGAACGAACAAGAGATGCATTATATGAGTGGAGAAGAGTCGAATGAAAAGACAGCGAGGTTTTTATTAGCAATGTATGTGACGGTATATATCTGAGCCTACATCTTAGCCAGCGCTCAGCCAAAAGGGGACTTAGCCGTTGTATGTGCTTAATTAATGTGTGCCCTCCTGTTGGAATTGAGCGCGCTAAAAACAAGGCTATCGTGAGCTTCAAACGATACGTGTGGCAAGTAACCGTTATTATTTTTAGTGGGTGGTAAGGCTGAGACTGTCCATCTTATCATTTAAGGTGTAATCTCTCCTTCAGCATAAGGGGTGCCTAGTTTTACCTGGAAGATGGGATTATAGTTTTTATTTGCCTTCTGGTCTTGATTTTCCTTTTTTATTAAACTCGTTGATGTTTTGAATCGGCTTTGCTGTCTTCCTTGCCTGAAAACACTAATTTCTATAAAGCGATATAACCATTTGCGTGATGACCTGAACAATTCAATATTAAGATAGTAGGGGCAACACGTGGGAGTATATCTGATCTGTATATTGAATACGGTTTGGGGATAAGACACGTTCTCCCCATTGCATTTCAGGTTCCACATCGAACTCACTTCGTTGCAAGCATTAGTTACCCTAATTTTATCTTTTATGATTTGAGGCAATCGTAAATAATCCTCTCTATATTATCATTCGTTCCGGGTTTATGTTCTTATACTCGAGTTTTCTCTATGTATGCATTAACAATCTTTTTCTTTTATAGCAAGTGCCGTTATAGTGTATCTTTTCCTTATTTATTTAAATAGAATTCATTTTTTATATTATTTTCATGAAGGTATTCGATTAGTTGAGGTTCAGTATATTTTTGAAGATCTTTCTTACGTAACGGTATCTTCATTTTCATCGTAGGAAATATATAACATTAAGGTAAAAACGAGAATTTTAAATCAATATTCAAGACCCTAAACGTATTTTTATATTATATGTTAGATGACAGCCTTTGTTGACAATAAAAAAAGAAGCCTTCAGTGAATTTTTAAAGGAAGATATTAGTCCTAAAACTATTTTCCCGGTCTATGGGAAAACTGTTCCTGACATCTTCATGTTCGCTAACCTTAATGGTTTGACGCACATCAGCAACGATCTTTAATACCAATTGCACCTCTTTGGATTGGGTTCTGGTCAGTATATGGGTTTTAACTTATTAGTATGTCAATTTTGTTATTTTCAAGAAATATTTTGTTAATCTTGCCGGAATATGTCGGATAGTTGCCTTGGCAAAATAACAAGTAGCACTTCATCTTAAAGGCTTTTGCTGGTGAGTTGAGATTTTTTTTATTATATCACTTTAACCCTCCCATTTATCATTTCCTCGACGGCATTAAGTCGCTGAGTAACATGAGAAGAAAATTATTTCAAAATTATTACTCTGCCAACTCCATTCATGCCAGGTGAGACGTTGTTTCTTGCTTTATACTCTTTGGCTTTACTCAAAATCTGATGATGTGAAGTAAGGATAAAGTACTTGAACTTGCTCTCATCAGGGCAAAGAACATTAGTCCAGTAACTCTCTAGGTTACATAAATTGTCCTTATCAAACTTAACCGTGGGTGGCTCTGCGTCTAAATTTAATTCATAATTGCGCTCTTGAGTCATGCTTCTCTACTTGTAACGGCATTTATGTCATCCTCAAAATGTTCTCTTTTTTTCAGTATTGCACGTCCATTTCGTCCATTTGCAACGAGAGTTGACGAAAAATGACATTTTATTCAATCATTCCAATAACGTTTTGAATTAACGGTCATTGCCAATTAAATAGTTCATTTTGTATTTTTATGACATTTTTAGAAAGAATATCGAATAATATTTTGCCCTCTAATAGAGTAATTCCCATATTTTTTAAATATTTAGTATACCATTTTCTAGTATTTATTATTATAAATATTAAAAGTACCTGAGATGACATTTGCAAGAAAATACTTGCAAAATAAATACGTAACTAATGCCATTTACTCTTTTTCAAGCTTATATTGAATTATTTACTCCATTATACATTCGTCATAATATACATGATTGTATGCAAAGTTTTATCCGATGAATGACATTTATTCAGAAGCTCAATCTTAATTAATCTTGGCTGGTAGAATATCCATATATTCAATACTTAGCCTACACATAGCGTTAAATAAATTAAGCGTATTTCTGTTGTCATAGAGAACACAGACTATGCATAGAGTTAAATAAATCAACCATATTTCTATTGCCATGCTTACCTCATAGTTTGCGATATATATATATATATATATATATATATATATATATATATATATATATATATATATATATATATATATATAGAGAGAGAGAGAGAGAGAGAGAGAGAGAGAGGGGAGAGCGAGAGAGAGAGAGAGGGGGAGAGCGAGAGAGAGAGAGAGAGAGAGAGAGAGAGAGAGAGAGAGAATGAGAGAGATTGAATAAATAAAGTGAATTTCTGTAGCTATATATGCCATAAGTTAGAGAATACTTGCATTTAGTCACAGATCAAAACGATGTATACAATCCTATATTTGTTCATGTATGTATCTTGAAATAAGTATATTTATAAATTTTAGGCAATGTCTATAATCCTGGCCACAATCCTAATTTCAAAGCCTTTTGAAATTATATATATATATATATATATATATATATATATATATATATATATATATATATATATATATATATATATATATAAAGAGAGAGAGAGAGAGAGAAAGAGAGAGATTGAATAAATAAAGTGAATTTCTGTAGCTATATATGCCATAAGTTAGAGAATACTTGCATTTAGTCACAGATCAAAACGATGCATACAATCCTATATTTGTTGATGTATGTATCTTGAAATAAGTATATTTATAAATTTTAGGCAATGTCTATAATCCTGGCCACAATCCTAATTTCAAAGCCTTTTCTGAAATCCTTGATCTCTTCTCCCTCACCCAACACGTTTCTTCCCCTACCCACTCTGACGGTAACATTTTAGACCTTGTAATCTCTGACTGTCTTATTTCCAACCTGACGGCTACAAATTTGTCTAATGCTATATCTGATCACTTCCTTATCAACTTCAACTTCTCTATCCCATTCCATATACCTCCCCAGCTGCCTCATAATCCTAAGCCTTTTCGTCGATTAGCCTCCATTGATATTCCCTCCCTATCTAATGATGTGGCCTCCATACTTCCTCCCATTGATGCTTGTGCCTATCCTGACCAGATTCTCTCTTCTTTGGAGCAACTCCTTCTCACTTTTCTTGATGCCCACTCTCCCCTTGTCACCCCTTCGAACTCCCGTTGTCACCGTGCCCCTTGATACTCTATGGAACTCCTCCGTGCTAGGCAGTCCATGCGTGCCCATGAAAGAGTCCTTAGAAAGGCTCGCACCCGTGGGCAAGACACGACCCCTCTCTCGCTGGCGTTCCGACTTGCGACAGCTTCTTACGTGGCAAAATTAAAATCTGCTCGTGAAGCCTACTCACGTAATCTGCTTACTGATAATAGGAATGATCCCCGTACAGTCTTCCGCCTGCTCTTCCGTCTTACTTCCCCAGCCCAGGTCTCCCCACCCATTAACCCTGCTACTCTCTCGAATTTCTTCGCAGATAAGGTTACTAACCTCCGTGCCTCCCTCCGTCATCCTTCTGTCCCGGCTCCTGCCATTCTCTCTGACTTCCCGCCTCAGCCGCTAATCGTTTTCCCCGCTATAACCGCGTTGGAGCTTACAGCCCTGCTCTCACGTTCTAAGAAATTGGGCTCCCTAATGGACATTTTTCCGCCTAAACTGCTATGTAAAATTCTGCCTGCTATCCTCCGAACGCTTCTTCACCCGTTCAACACTTCACTTGCAACTGGTCTTGTTCCCTCTTCCTTCAAACGTGCCCACATCCGTCCGATTCTTCAAATGCCTCAACTAAACCCCACGGACCCTTCCAATAATCGCCCGATTCTGCAACTTCCTTTCCTCTCTAAGGTTTTGGAGAGAGTGGTTGCTTTACACATCAACAGTCACATGGTGGCCTGTAACATTGATGAAACCTATCAATCTGGTTTCAAGTCAGGTCACTCCACAGAAACCGCCCTTCCCAATGTGTTCGATTGCTTACGAAGAGCCGCGGACAGGGGTTGTGATTAGAGGTTTTTCACTACTGAAGTCACTGTTGGATCATACATATTGACAACAATGGGTGAAATTGCATCATACAAGCAGGAAATTTAGAATAGGGGAAAATTTGTGATATATGAACGAGTCCATTAAAGTCTTTTCTACGAATTGGATTCGAAAGAGTCGTAATTGAAGTTTAAGGGTGGATAGTACAAAGACATTAACACATTCCATGGATAAATATTTAAGCATTAAAACCTTATACTAGCAAATGGAATATCGTTATTCTTGATATTGGCGAAGACAGAAATTTGGAACGATCCTTGATGACAAAAAGATTGTAAGAAAAATTCATAATTTACATGTTATTTGTAATTCTAACTTTAAATGACGGAATGATTTATGCCATATAATTAATGAATGGTGAAAATTGCTGATATAGCTTATAATTGGTGTTTCGATGGGAACAAACATAACTGAAGGGCATAAATACGAAGGATATCAATTTATGCGATCAAAGCTTAAAATAATCCTCTTTAAGCTTTTTCAAAACTCAAAGATATCATGCATTGGATTTAGATTAGATCAGTGATTCCAAACCTGGGGCTATGGCAAATTTCTGGTGGGCCACAAAAAATTTGGGGGAGTGAGGGGGCCTCAGATCCAACTAATAGGGCAACAGAGCTTCATTTTCTTATAAAATTATTATAGTAAATTAAAAATTATCTAATTATCGGCCTTTTGACAATATGGCATATTTAACTATATGTTGAGTTTCTTCTTCGATATACAACAACGTTTTAATGATTTATTAGTTATACGTTTGTCAGCGTCGTATCTATGTTCCACACCCACGGCACCAATACTCTTTGCAGTTGCTAACTTAGTCAGTCAGTATCAATGTTCCAAGTAGTACCATCACTTCTGCTCCGTGACAATCTTGTTTGTGTGCAGTATTTTTTGGGGGGTGAGTATATTTTCAATCAGCATAAAATAACTAATATTATATGGCGACTCTAAACATAATATTTATAAAATATATACTACCAATAAGGATATTTTTACGTGCACACTTTACTGTGTCGTATTTCTAGTAGATATAACATCTCTAACGAATACTTTATTTCTCTTTCATTTAATTGCTAACTACAACATCGTCGCGTGCTTGCATTGCAGCTGCGCAGCGTTGCTTATAAGAAATGTTTATTGTTTCAATAAATATTACATTTTCTGTTAGTAAAATTTTCTTACATTTATGTTCATTATTGGTTTAAATGGTGTCCTAAGCATAATGCCAAATGTGAATACCAGCATTCATAAACTCTAAAAGTTATTAGTTGTTTCTTAGAGCGAAGTGTAACACCCCCCGCCCTGCAGCTTTGCGATCTAAAATTGAGTGGCATCAAATAGGGTTAAAATTATTATGTAGTGGTTAACCGTTGTAAACTGTTTAGCTAGTAAATAAATAATATCATATTTTATGTATTTTTGAAAATATATATTCGTACAGTATATACAATTTAGTTCACTATAAATTACATACAAATGTTCAAACATTTGCGTTTTCATCTTCTCAATAATTATTTCATTTTAGGTTTTGAAGGAAATTAGGAAAATATCGTTTTATTTACAACTCAATATATATATATATATATATATATATATATATATATATATATATATATATATATATTTATAAATATATTTATATATATATATATATATATATATATATATATATATATATATATATATATATATATATATATATATATATATATATATATATTTGTATTCCACAGATTACCCAGGGCTGATAAGGTGAAGAAGAAATGTCGACAATACTTAAGCAAGTTTTTAGTATACGGTTTTATACAGTCACTAAACAATATAACAAAGCCAGTGTGTTTTATATTTATGACAGAGCTTTCTAATGAAAGCATTCGCCCAAGTAAGCTTCTAATACATCTGGAGAATAAACACAAGGATAAGAAAGACAAACCCTTAGATTATTTTAAGAATCTTCAGGATGCTTTCCAAGTAAGGAACACCATTGATTCTATGCTTAGCTAAGGAAAAGCTAAATTAGACAAAGGTTTAATTGCATCTTACGAGATTTCCAAGCTAATAGCAAAAACTGGAAAATCCCATACTATTGGTGAAGATTTAATTTTGCCTGTAGTATCTGTGGTAATTTCTACTGTTATGCAACAAAGTTCCAAACAAATTATGGAGGTAACTCCGTTAAGCAAAAATTTAGTATCAAGACGCATTGATAAAATGGCAAAGGATGTAGAAAATCAACTAGTTGCACTTTTACAACTAAAGAATTTTTCATTACAAATTGATGAATCATCTGTAAGTTTTTAATCAAGCCCTTCTTATGGCATATGTTAGATTTTTGGTCGATAATAGTGAACTCAGAGAGGAAATGCTTTTTGATCACAGACTTGTGACTTATACTAAAAGGGAAACAATTTTCCAAGAAATATTGGCCTATTTCCAAGAAAATAATTTCCCAATGTGTAACATTATGGCTTGCACAACTGATGGTTCCGCTGCTATGGTAGGCAGATACAGGGGTTTCATTGCATATCTAAAAAAATCTGTGCCTAATGTTTTTTGCATGCATACACATCGTGGTTCATCGTCAACATTAGTTTGCCAAAAATTTGGGAGAACGACTGAAATATGCTCTTTATAGTGTAATCAAGGCTAACAACCTTACCAAGTCAAATCCACCTCAATACCCTATTTTCAGACAACTCATTGCAACCAATGAAGAAGAGTTTTAACGTTTACTTTTGCATACGAATGTGAGATGGCTTTCTCAAGGTTGCTAAGTGTGACATATTGTACCTCTCAGATATATTTAACAAGCTAAACATGCTGAACAAATAGCTACAAGGTAAAAATACAAATCTTTTAACTTCCAAAGAGGCAATCTGCTTTTTCCTTGAAAAACTTAAACTGTTTAGGATAAATATTGGGCGTAGGAAATTGTTATATTTTTCAACCCTCACCACTATTGAAGAAGAGTTGCATGAAGATGATATTTTAGTAAACATTGATCACTTGAAAAAATTATATAATGATATGAAAATTAGGTTCAAAGATCTCTTGGAAATGAACATTCCAAGTTGGGTGGTAGACCCATTTAAGACAAATGCCGCTGATGTAGACATCATACTGCAAGAAAGCCCCATTGAGTTGCAGGGTAAGCAAACTGTTTGGGCAAGAAGTAAAATTATATTTCATTGACTTTCCAACGTCTACCCTAGTTGAGTCAGGTTTTAGCCGAGTTTTTCACCTAGTATCAAAAGCTCGCACCCACTTAGAAATTGTAACTAGAGGTGATCTTCGTCTGTCTCTCACAACTATGGACCCTGACATTGAAAGACTTACGCAACTACATCAGCCACAAAGATCTCACTGAAAATAACACAAAAAAAGCTAATATGATATATTAGTTTTTATTTTGGTAGAGAATTCTATTTTTTGGAAGTCAAAAGATAATCATTAAAGGTTACTTATTTTTTAGGTTTCCATGGAAACTTTTCGTTTTGCTGCTATATCAGAAAAATAATGTATGATCTTAAATGGTTCTTTTATTGAACCCACAAAATATTTTTTTCTGTTATTAAAATATAATAAAGTAGAATCTATTTAAAATTAGTGAACACTGGTATTTTTATGGAAGGTATTATAATATTGAAGTACTATTTTTATGCTAATAATGCCAAGGGGGCCACGGAAATATTAAAGATCCCAAGGGCGGCCATGAACTAAAAAAGGTTGTGAGCCACTGCATTAGAAAACCGCTTAAAATTAAAACCCAGATGACGTAATGAAAATTTTATTTTGTCTTAGATGTCCTCGAGCGATAAAATATACGCTACAACCCGTAAATGGTACTCCTTTCTCTTTTTGAACAAGATTTTAGCTCGATTGAATGCAACTTATCGTAAAGAAAAAACAAAAGTAAATTAAATCAAACACATCTTAGTTTAATTTCTTTTATATTACTTGTACTTATAAGTGTCAGAATGTGTGCATTTGTCTCTGTGCGTAGAAGAGAGTAAAAAACCTGACCTTTAAGATGCTGTTAAATTTTAGGCATAACCAATACGCCTCGTTAAATCTTACATGGCCTCGCAAATAGATACAGAAGTACTAAAGCTCTTTGACCCCTTCCCTCCCCCAAACCAATTGATTGTGTAAAATTTTATAACAAACGGGAATTCGTTTTTACAATATAGTATTGGTCATTTTTTCTTAAAACACTTCCTAGCGGGTAGCTTTCAGGTCCCATTCGCTGGCTTTTTGTTTTAGACCTATTGTCTAAGAAGAGCGAGGATTCGATTTGCAAATAAACACTGTCAGATGGAGCCTTTTAGTTAAGTTACACGCTTTTAGCTAATTTAGCGTGAGCACCTTTAAGATTTTGTCGAAAAAAAATTAATAAAATCATGTTCAAATGGAAGAAGTTTTGAGATGAAAGACTTAAGAACAGCTTATTTAGGAAAAGCTTTTACAAATATAACTTTTGCTCATGTTAAAAGTTTTTGAAATAACTGGCTTAATTAAATAGTTTGAGAATAATAATAAATGGCCAAAGGTTTACATCTTATTTACCAACCGTAAAAATGGGGAGAGGTAAAAATAAAAGTTTAAAGTAAAGAGCAGAAGGCTTTTGATAATCCATAATAAAATATTAAGTTATAAATATATATAAATAGACATAAATACATATAAAATGCACCTAAATATCTAAATGAATCTACATACATATGTAAGGAGAGACGAGTAACACTAATCATGCCATAGCGAGGAAAAATAAGAGAATAATAGATAGATTGAGATTAATTAGTCAGATGACTGCTAGTGTCTAAGAAAAAGCCTCCTAGGTAAATTCTTACAAAGAGCCAGAATAAAAATTCTAAGTTTGAACGATTGAACAAGTTCAAAGTGCTAACTAAATATTTTATTTCGAGTAGAAACTAGATGTCAAGCAAAAGAAAAAATATATATATAAACAGATTGCAAACACAAGAATGAAAACTTAAAAAGAAACCGCAAATTTGTCCTAACATTATACATTATAAACAAACAGGAATTAGACGGTTGGACGTTTACTTAAGAATAATTCAGTCCATTAATAGGATTTTGCGTCGTTTTAGGCCATTTCTGATCGAAATTAGTTTGCTTAGAAATTTTTTACATGAAGTTATCCATTTTAAACAACCCTGAACTTAAATTTACATTAATTTCTTTCGTGTTATTTATGACAGCCGATTCTATGATTTTTCTCTCAAATTAATAATTATTTTTGATCTAATTTCAGTATTATTCCCTTCCATTTGGTGGTCATTTTTAGAGGACAAAAAAAACAACTGGCGTCGTTGGATACTTGTTTGACAAATATGAACCATTTGACATTTATTACAAGGAATACCATATAAGACAGCAAATATCTGATGGTGGTTTATTTTTAATTAATATAATTTAACTTTAAACCCCGATTAAAGATGAAAAGGCTCGCTCTATAATAGAACTAGCATTTTAAATTGCACATAAATGAATTCAATTGTCCCTAATTGAGCTAAAAGTGATTCATAATTAATAGCAAAGATGATTGGAAAAAATTAATACTTGACACCTTTGCTCGCGATGAAATTAGTAACTATTACCTCAAGATTGCCGTAGAAATGATATAAAAATGGAGAATTAAGATATCAGATAAATTTACGATGGTGGATGATGAATCGACGAAAATATGGTGTGGCTATACTCTGAAGCAGTCGTCATGACATTATGGCTTCTTGGTAATACATCGTTAACGGCTATCACTTACATTTTAATGTCGCTCTCCGTTTGTAAACGCGGCTTTCTTAGTGACTTTTTTTCATTCACAAGATAAAGGCGTAAAGCAACGAAGTGAGTTTTCCTGAATAGTACAAAGTGTTTCTAAAAAACTTATATAATTTTTCACTTTAATTACTTTGCCAATTCTCGTTCAATTAACCTAAAATATCTACAGTATATATCGAACAACATCATAATTTTAAGTCTATTTTTCTAATCTTTTCATGTATAAGCATGCCATTCACTTGGAAAGAAAATGTGTTTTTCCTGTTAGAGTATGCTCGAGGAGAGTCAAACAAGACTGAGCAGCGTGCATTTGAGAGCAAAGTATCTAATAATGCAACAAGAGAAATAAAGATTTGGACATAGTAGTAGTTAGTTGTCGTCAATTCCGGTGGTGACTTTACTTCATGCCCTTAAAAAGAATAAGTTGGGCATAGAGAGAAACTTGCACAAAAGATGCTTAGAGTGGAAAAACGGCAAGGTGGTAGGAGACGACCAGCCGCTGTGGAGTGTTGCAGGAGACTGCCTAGTCGTCGGTCTAATAACGCTCGCCTAGTGCGGATCGCAACAAAAGATTTTGCATTAGGAGTTGACTGCAGTAGTCTTTGTCCAGTCAAGGACATCCACAAGAATGTTGGTCAGGAGTTTTTGAGGGACCAGGGCGTGTCCACACGTTGGTGGGTCAAGGTCCAACACCTTTGGGGCTTCCCGCTGCTCCGAGTTCCTCCTTATTCGTTGTTTTATTCTCGAAGTTGATCAACATTAATTTTATTATTTTATATGATGAGCTTGCGCACCTCACGCAGACATGGCACAGAACGTTCAGAGCAAGGTTGCTTGTGTTGGGTAAAATGATTTTGACGACCACCAGCATCGAAAGAGGCTGTCAAGGGCGGGTCGCAGAAAACCCTTGCGAAGCCTAAAGAAGTGTATAAGAAAAGCAAACCTGGAAACGCTTGAAGATGAAACCGTACAAGCTCCAGCTCGTTCAAGCCTTATAGACAAATGACAAGCGAAAGCACAAACAATTATCTTTTATATGCAAGCGAAACCTGAAGAAGATGAGTTCGATGAACGTATTGTATTCAATGATGAGGGCACATTTCATTAAGATGCCAAAGTCAACAAGCATATTGTTTGTATTTGGGACAAAGAATATCCCTATATCACAGTTGTGCACAGCATGGACACACCAAATGCACTGTGTTCCGCGCCATCAAAAAACCTCGTTTTTTACGTCCATTTTATTTTGAGAGAAATGTGACCGGCGATGTTTATCTGCAAATAGTTCAGAACTGCCCAATGGATGAACAGACTGTGGGGTCTTGACGCGTGCCACGTTTCACGCGGAGTTCATGGAATCCACATACCTTTGAATATAGTAATGAAGACAATGTGCTATTGAAAAGGCCTCCACGTCACCTGACCTGATACTTTCCGATTTTTTCCTCATGATTCAGGCGGTGTTCATGGAATCCACATACCTTTGATTTTTTCCTTCAAATTTAAGAGAATAAATTTTATAATGCTCAACATTAAGTTTGTTCAGTTTCATTTCAATATACTATGTATTTTCTGGGATATATCCATCTCAAATGGTATCAAATATTTAGAAAGATACTTCATTATATCTAAGGCAGAATAGTTATCGATCGGGCCGCAGGGTGCCTTGCTTTCTTCTTTCTTTCAAACCGTTGCGTGATCATGGTAGGAGGAAGTGAGGACATTCCCTACCCTGAGAGAGGAGAGAACAGATTCATCTGCGCTAGTGCATATAAGAACAGTGCCCTTTCCTCTGTGGAGTAACCTGCCCTTCTCTGACAACCCTCCTCTTCTCCCCTCCTGCTCATTCACGACAAGCCACAGAGTAGATTTTACGCTCTTTACTGGTCTTGATTCTATAACTGATTTATCGAGAAATACCCTTCAATCAGAAGATAAAGTAAACAAAATAAACCCCCATTTCGGTTGGACCAGATGGCTGACGAGACAATTCTGATTTCCCCTAATTTACATTACTTCTTGCCAGCCTCCACATAATTATCATGTTACAGTTCAACTTACTTATAGTTGAAATATTTTCTTCATTTTACATCTTTCCATTAATAGCTTTATTACTCATCCACAACCACTACATCATTTTAATCGATATTGGGTTTTAGCTTTTTTATACTTGCTTCAATTGTCACTTTTCCTTCAAAATTTGCCTTATCTTAAAATTTAGATATGTTAAATAAATTATTATTAATTACATTGAAGTACAAATATAATAATGGGTAGTGGCCATAAAACCAATCCTAGTGTTTATGACTAATTATATGCTTAAAATATCCGTTATTCAACGTTTTCCAACTTCTCTCCGAGAGTCAAATCTCAATCAAATGCTTACAATTTATGGTGGATATTATAAGGAACAAATTACTTTCTTAGTCCATCTTACGGTTTTGCCAGATTGATTCCTGAATTACAAAATTATATAAAAAGGTTTATTCTCTTTACGATTCATGGGAAAAACAAATATAATTAAGCTTAAGTGATAGAAGGTCCATATAATGCGTCTAACCTACTCAGCGTTATGTACTAAACGAGCTGGAAATTCGGCCGTTACTGTGATTAAATTGCTACTCTCTCAAACATACTTAAAGGGGTACTAGGAAATTTACTGCTTCCAACAAAGGTTAGTTTAACTTAGGTTTTTATGTGTGTTGGTCTAAATTGATGAATGAGAGCTATTTGTCATTGGGCATGGTTTGTTTTGGTTATCTGGGTTTGGAGTTTTTATTTTACACTTTTGAATTGTTTGCTTTTACGCGGGTTAGGGCGGGTTATTTACTCTTGTTTGCTCTATTTTATGGTTAGGACTTGTTTGCTATGTTACAAGGGTTGGGTTGCTGGAGATTTGATGGTATATTTGATGGTTACGAGCTCTTTGCTCTATTATGTATGTTAGGCTAAAATGCTTTTATTTGTTAAGTAAGTTAGGTCTGCTTGCTTGGGTAAGTTAGTTTTAATAACTAATGAAGAATTTGTCGTTTTATTACGGTTCTTATCTTAGATTTGTGGTTTGTTGCGATTGTATTATGTTCATGTTTATTTCTTTATAATTATATTTTTGTTTAAGATTAGCTGCTTAACCTAAAATTACGTGACCTAACCTTCACAATTTCCTCATCTTGAAAAGGTAACATACGGTGAATACATTTACCTATCTCCCTTCAAACCAATATGTGCGCCTATAGTTGACAGACACACGCAACCTATGATTTTTTTTTATATTTCTTGTGTGCTATGTGTAGTTGTTACGATTAGTAATGTCACACGACGCTCAATCTGGTTCTATGACTCACAAATTGACATAATATTATTTTATGAGAGATTGAGTATTTCTGGTGTATTTAGTCCTAAATATATTAGATTGGACATTTATCAATAAAGAAATAAATTCAGTGGGTTTTTTTTCTTTTTACGTTATTGCGGTATTTCAAGGACTACTGTTGAAACATTTTTAAATGTTTTTGTTTCAAAACCCTACTGCCAAATTCCCCATTTTTTTATTTTCTATCATAATTAACTGTATGTATTTTAATTTTTAAACTTCGGTATTACAAAAATATTTGCCTTAACATTTGGCTATTTTTTTTCCTATTAGTAATTTTGCAACCTAAATTCTTTTGAAGAATATTATTACTTGGCGACACAATATAGCAGAGCCTAGAGGCAGTTATCTAGAACTATTCGAGAATTTATAAGGAATATAAATATCTATTATTATACATAGCTAACTTAAATTTGTCCGAAATATTTCGAAAACTGGGACATGACAAATGTGTGTAATTGTACATAAATACAATTGATAATAATATAGTATTAATTGTTAATACAAGTATGATTTTTCACTACTTATAAAACATATGACCATTTTCAGGTCTTTTGCCGGGAAAGTTTAAGTCTCACTTTTTTATTTCCATAAATTTAGCCTAAAAAAAACAAAAATTCTCCAAAGTGTGAAATAGAAGCTACTGGCTTATCTTTATCAAGGAAATTCTTTCTTTTTTTCCCAAAAATATTTGTCAAACTTCATCGAAAGATTTAAGCTATTTCTTTTATATTATCGTTTTTTTTTATTTCGTTTTGAGGGATATACGAAGTGAATATTTAAAATTTATTTGTTATAAATCTTGATATAATTCCAAGGCATATTTGAGTTAGACACAGCGCTCACTAAATGCCGGTATTTGCCCACATCTAGGGAACAGCCACAGAACTGAAGCCCCTATGGTTACTCCCGAATTCTTCCCTATACGATTACATTATGAATCCAGACCTCCACACCACAAACCCACCTCAAACAACTTTTTAATTAAAGACACAACCAACACCGAAGCCAACTTCGAACACTGAAATCACTTTACATTATAAAAAACTCTACTTTAAACTCGGGAACAAACTCCTTTCCATTATTACGACACCTATAAATACCCACGAACCACACACGCCCAAACCACTCCCACCAGAACCAAGTCATATCATTACCATGTTTTCAAACTTATTTTCCTTTAGTACAGCGAAGGTGCACAAAACAGGTCAGTCTCATTTTTTTAAACACACGTTTCCCGTTCACCCTGTATTAAAACCTCTGCATTTTCATTATATCACATTCCTCAATTATTCCTATTATTCTTGATCTTATAAACGTATTTATATGCAATTTTCTACTTAAAATTCCATGAGAATAGACTCCCTTATACTAAATTTGAATACTGCCACCTCTGCTGCACCATTTATTTCTTTAATCTAATATCTATATTTATATATATATATATATATATATATATATATATATATATATATATATATATATATATATTATATATATATATGTTAATATCCCAATATTTCAATGCTTGTATATTTATGTGTAACACTTTCTATGATTTAGAAGATAGTTCTATCCACAATGGAATAAAATCGCCTTATGTGTGGTCTTGTGACATTGATGACCCAGAACTAGGACTTTTATTTCCTTCCTCGTCTAACTCGAGCAAAATTGATTATGTTGCATCGTAAACTGGTTTTCCTTTTCTTTGGAGTACTTAGCGATTAAATAATGGAATAGTTAGATAATGCATTCTCATTTTGTATGTTTGTCAAACATTCCAAATTAAAGGCTTCATGCAAATGTAGCAATTGATGCTATGATCAGTTTGATCTCATAAATGCGATTCAAAAGTTATTTATTTGCGAATATAACAAAATATATCTGGCTTTTTCACATAAGTAAAGGCTTCTGAAAGAATAGAAGTAAATATACTTGATAAAGGGGAATCAAATAAATCAAAACACTCAATAGAGGAAACAAAAAAACATCTACTTCCTTGGTAGCTAAACTTGTAATTTAGATCAGTTTGGAGTACGTCGTCCGTATGCCTATGTACCTTAAATATTTTTACTGATACAGTACCATATCGTGTAAACACGAACTAATCGACAATTTTCAATATATCACGTAAATTCTTTTTCAGTTACACAGAATTATCCAAGATTAACTTCATTTGTTTCCAAAGTGTATTTGGTACATTCATTGTAATCTTAAGTTGTTCAAACTTTTTTATTTCTAAACAACATTGTTTGTATCCTTTTAGGTAGGTAGTTAAAAATTTAAAGTAAAACTTGGAATTACTTCAATAGAAATAGTTATGAATTCTGGTTCTCACAGCCTGACCATTAATTTTCGGATATCTTTTCTTTACACATTTTTATTATTGATTCATTTTCTCCTAATACATTCCGCCAACAGCCATCTTTAGCTTCTTATTAAAAAAATATAAAGACAACAATTTTGATAGAATATTGCAAAGTATCGGCTCAAATCTCGAAGAAAATCTTCCATTTCACAGGCCGCTGAATGGTCGGCCATTGAAACGGAAAGAATGTTGAACTGTCGACTTAAGGAGGATTTTAAAAGGGTCAATTGATGTCTTTCAGAAAAGAAGTGGTATGAAGGTATCATAGATGACACAGGGAAGCTTATATTTCCCCCAAGTTTGCAATCATCTAGAAATAGTTATGCAAATGATAGGATTTTAAGAAATTTAATACTCAAATTGCCTCTTTAACTGATTCGTATTATTTTGTTTATATATCATATGCTAAGTTTTGCTAAAATCAAACAACCTCGCTTATATTCAAAATATATAATTTAAACTTGCATTAATATAATTAATGCCCTTAGAAATGTGAATTTTCCATAAAATCTACTGATATTTTCTTTAGAAAAGTTTAAAAACTTTAATAAAGATATTTTATATTTTAAACCTTGCTTTTATCCATTTTGCTGTTTTATTAAGTTACGAGTAAAGTGATGAAACCCTAGATACCATTAATTTTATGTAATTAAATTTAAATACAAATAATAAACCCGCAAAAAGAATTAAGGTGTTATTCACGAAAGAAATGAAAAATTAGACAACAATCCAACTTTACGTATTGAAAACTTTGCCGGTTGTTTTTTTTTTAAAGAATTAGGAAAAAGAACAAAATTGAGGAATGATTTGAACAATCAACAAGCTTTATTATTAACTAATTTAAATCAAAAATATAGTATAATACTTCATTCTATTTAAAAGACAGAGTGATATTATGGATTACCTCAACTACATAAGTAGGAAGGTAAAATATGTTTTAACATACATTAATAAACCTTGTAAACTTTATTAAATTCTTTGCAAAAATCCTTCTTGGGAAAAAGACCTTGAGGGGTTTCTTTTTTAATGAATAAGAGATATGACAATATATCCTTCGTTCGCACTTTTTCAAGCCATCTTGCATCTTTCACGCCATCTTGCCTCTTTCACGCTCTGGTTCCACCCTCTCTGAAAATGCCTTGAAAGGAGGCTGAAGACGGGGATAAATAATGAGTGTGGAATTGAGCTGGAGGAACGAAAGTGCACTCCCACGAAAGATGTAGAACAAACAAAACCCATGGTGAGTGAGAAGGAGGAAAGATGGCAAAGGATGAAGGTGGATACAATAAAAAATAAATAATAATTTATAATGGTGGAGAGGAAAGATTCGCTGTCAGATTTTGAGAATTGAAAATGGCATAGCGAGAAAGAAAGAGTTAGAGAGAGACAGAGATAGAGAAAGAGAAAGAGAGACAAAGAGACAGAGGGGGATAAAGACAGACGAAGATACATGAGGATAGACTGAAAGAAATAAAAAAATCATTATTTTGTCGTTGAATGGAGAGGGAAAATGGGGAGCAGAGAGAGAAATATACCAAAATAGAGAAATAAAGAGACAGACAGAGCCGCATAGCGATAGGCAGAAAGAGAATTATCCAGTTATTCCTTGAGAATAGGTTAATGATAGATATACAGATACAAAGCTTTAGGCCGAGAGACAGGAAGAGGGATTTATTCAGTTTTTCGTCGATTGGCAAAAACTTGAGCACCTGAACGCTTTCAATGTCGTTTCTTCCTCCCTTAAAAATAGGTAGAAACAGAATTTATTTCACGGTGCTATTAATGACATAATTTTTTTACTTAAATTCAACTTCCGTAAGTTATTTACTAAGGAAACTAATTAAAAGGTTTTGAACATAATATAACTTGCAAGGACCACTACTTCTGTGAAAAATGTAATGATGCATTTCAATAACAAACCAAAGCGACACTAGAAAGTTTGTTTGTACCCATTAGAGAGGATTCTATTTTTTATCTGCTTCTTTTTAATATATGTCACAAAATGCTTGTTGACATAACTACGTCTCCTAAAGCCAAAATAATAAATTGGTGTGGAGAAGTTTCCCTATCTAAATGGATTATTATTCTAGTTATTTCTTCTGTTGCATAACGAATAAATAATAGATTTTATTATAAGAACTCAGGACTGTCAATCTTTTGTTGTAAACCTTTTATCTATATCAATAAAATTTAAACCTTACCATTAGTTTTATGATACCATTTTCATAATTACACTAAACCTATAGTTTTAAAAAATGGTAACATCTTCTGCTATTTGTATTCAAAATATAATTCTGCAACAGTTTTATAAATCCTAACCAGGTCACATTCCATATTAGTCTAAAGATAAATTACCCATGGATGTTGAAAACTCAGATTTGATGAAATAAATGTACAGAATGATGTTTTTTTATTTTTTGGCAGAGAACAACAATAAAAAATTGAAAATATAATTTCCTCTGACCAAAGGAAATAATCCATAATCGAAAAACGAATCTTGGATAGAAATCCAAAAAGAAGTAGTGTCTAAAATTCTAAGGTATCTTAAATTTGGGAATATTTTATATCCTCTTCCTTGGGTGCTTAAGAACTTTACCGTTTACCTCCACAAAACCAATAACAAATAAGTACTTATAAGTTTTCTAGCTAACATATCCTTGGTGGTCTTTGCTTCTACAGGGTTTTTTTTTAATATCATACATCTGAAGTTTAATAAAATCAAAGATATCGTTGTGATCATGATGGAACTTTCATAGTTTGTTTGTACTAGGGGTATGTGTTTAACCATTAAATGACTAATTGATCTATCTATTTTGGTAGAAGTTATGCCAGTGTTGGTGAAGCATTGATTTTTAACAAATTTTCGCTGAACTTTCAGATATTTATCGACTATTAAAATAAATTTTATTTTAACTAATTTTATTTGCTTAAAATGAACAAAATCTAAGAATAATAATCAGTTTTCATAATTAACATAATAACTTAATTTATTTGAAGATGCTTCTTTTCAAATACTGACCATTCTTCTCATAACATTCATTTACTCGTGACGAAATTGCTCTCATCACTTTTTTGAAAGTTCTACATCGATGTATATAAATTACTTCAGCGATATTATTTTTTAGTTATTGGATACATCTAGGATTATTACTGTAAACACGATCTTTTAAATATCTCCATAAAAAAATCCACTTAAATTCACTGTTTCAAGAAATGATGTTTTCTCTGGGGTTTCGTCTTAACAACTGCATTGTTTCATTCGATGTATGTGATGTTGCACCATCTTGCTAAAAAAACAGTTGTCGTCTATTTCGGAGCCTTCAAAATTTCGGTAAAAAATATTCTTCAAGCTTCTATCGGTATCTTTTGCCATTCACAGTGACTGAATTTCCATTTTCATTGTCATAAAAATACGGCGCAATGATGTTCTGAATTGTTATCGCACACCACACAGTATTTTTTTTCAGGATGCAACTTTTTCTAATGTATATCTTCTGGGTTGTGATCCGACCATATTCTGTTGTTCTGCTTATTATTGTATCTGCTGAGATGAAAGTGCGCCTCGTCAGACATTATCACGGGTGGTACATCAACTTCCCCATATTTTCGTCTAAATTTTTCTGCATATAATTTTCTTTTCTTGAAATCGTGGTCTTCTAATTTTTGCACAACCTGAATCTTGTATGGCTTAAGTTTCAGTTTTTTCTTCATTCCATCGTATGTTGTACTTTTTGACAATCCCACTTGTACTGATATTCTTTTCAATGCTAAGAATCGAACATTCCAAAAATCACTTTTTTAACCAAACTTTTTACGTTTTCCGTTATTAGCAAAAAATGATGATTTACTAAAACTGGCATAACTTCTAAAATAATCAATGGATCTATTAGCAATTTTAGAGAAGAGGACGTACAACTATTATCAACAATCTCTTAGTTTCATTGTGATCACAAAATTATTCTTGATTTTATTAAACTTCAAATGTAGGAAATGTAATGAAAAACACTTTAGTTTAGAATAAATAAAACGGACGTACCAATTAAATTAACCTCGTAAAATAGATCAAATTGAATAGAGCCATATAAATCCGTCAATCCATTTAATTCAAACTGGGAGCAAAATATAGGGAGCCAGTATGTAGCCCCTCCCCCCTTCCCAATTCTTTTTCAAAGTTATTCGTGTTTTCAAGTGAACCATTACTCGGACGAAAATGTTGTATAACTCACGAATATTCAATAATAAATGCCTCATAATACTTCTGTTTGATAGGTAAATTTTCCATAATTCTCCTCTTATTGCATTTTCGCGCGTGATTAGTAATCAGACATTGATGGTAGGCATTTCGACGCGAAAGGAAAAATCTTAAGAAAATGAAGAGAACCTCTTTTGGGGGGTTAGGGGGCTGTAAGCGATCAGGGATTTTTTTGTGTTCTTACCAGATATTAAAATAAGCCTTTGGAATCCACACGCACATCCTGTGCCTGTAGAAATGAGTCATATTTTATTATGCAGAGGCACTTATTTTAGCGGGTGATGTGGTCCCCTGCACATGTTTGTATGTCTTTATAATTGTGCACCAGATATTTCAAAAGGTCATTAAAGGATTTCGATGAAGTTTTGTTAGAAGTTGACTTTGACCCTAGAGAGAGTTGATAAGTTTTTCGGCCGAGTCACTTCGGCATACGGAAACTAAATCACTTATTATCATTCTTTAACAGTGCAAGATAAGGTCGTTTTTGTAATTTATGAAAAATAGAAAATATAGTGTTTTTTTATATTGAAAATATCTAACTGGTGACGTTTGCAAACCTTTACTAAATTTTTATTTTATAGGACTTTCTAGAGTATTTGGTTGTTGACGGCAGGTCTCTTTTCAAGCACCAGCAATAGCCAGCCATCATGTGGCAATTTCAGTGTTTTTAATAACGTTCCTCCATAATTTTAATATCTTGATGGATTTTCTGCCCTTGTTCGTCACTTAAATCACCTAAATTACTTGGAAATTATTCAAAAATGACTATTCAAAAAATGCATTTTTATGCTCATATTCCAAATTAACTCTTTGTAGTCCATTAAAAGTTTTCTTACTTCTTCGTAGTTATCTACCCTATAATTTCCTAAAGAGCTTTTTATCAATTCCACGAATGAGAACCAGGCATTTCTTTTGCGTTCATTCATGACATTAGGAAAACTGCTGACATTAATTAATGTTTTTATTTGTGGACTGTCGAAAATTCCATCTTTGATTTTTTCATAACTTAAACTTGGGAATTTGGAAATTATGTGTTAGAAACAGTTGCTGTTTGTAACTAAAGCTTTTACACATTGCTTCATGAGAACTAGTTTGATATGCAGAAGAGGAAATATGATTTTATCTCCGCTCACTAAAGGTGGATTAATATCATTTTTTTCTCCGACACTAAGTGATGTTCGTGATGGCTAGATTTGTTTGGAATAATGTTCTTCCTTAGCTCTGCTGTCCCATAACCAAGGAAGCAGGGATATTTAGTAGACCCTGCTTGTCACCCTAGCAGAATATTTACCAGTTTTAAGTCAACACATATAATCCACTCGTGCTCCCTATATTTGATAAGTTTTAAAACAGTTTCTATATGCTCATACTTTTCTTTTAAAGTTGTTGAGTGTCCAATTGGTATCGAGCTGTAGAGATTGCTATTATGCAGCAACACAGACTTAAGATATCTTTTGGAGCGGTCTAAAAACAAACGCCAATCACTTGCATTGTAAGATTAAAACCCTATCTCCTTTAACAAATCTAGTATGTCGTAGCAATATACTAAACTATGTTATGTCCTGAAATATTAAGGAAGTTCTTTTCCTCTGTTTCTGTAAAATGAAATATATGTGCTTGAAATAAGCATGTTTTTTTTTTGTTTAAGTCTTAAAGCTCAAATTTCCCCAACCTTTTTTGGTAAATTAGATCCCTTACAAGATCATCCACCTTGGCCTGGTTAAACCTTTGCTGATCCCTTTCACTTACAACTACGCTGTTGTCGAATTCGGTGTCTGACTCCCCAAAGTGCATAACAATATTTTCAGAAACATCTTCAACTAATTCCTGAGATGGCAAACTCTTAAATTATGAAATGGAAAATTCATTTGAATGTAGCACAGGTCATCTGCCGTTGTCAAAATTTAGGTACTCCATACAATGTTTGTTTTTCTTAGTCAACCCGAAGAATTGACAAAGCCGACGTAGAAATGCGTCTCAGGGTTAGTAGGCTTTCGCCTACTAGATTTGACAGTGATGCGTTAACAAAAGCGAATTTTATCAAAGATTGTTTATGTACCTAAGTTGCAATTACACTTAGGTAATTTATAGTACACAAATGACTAAGTTCCTTAGTTTTATGAAATCATAAACTTGCCATCGGAACTCCAAAAGGTATTTTTTACTCCGAACCCTTCGTCCAATGTCGCAGTCTTTCAAATCATACAGTGCAGGCTTTATGTGGAACACATGATTTATCTTGATCCTCCAGGTTTATGCCAAAATAAGCTAAGTAAGCTCTTTTCACGAAGTCCGTTATATTTTCTCCTTGATGTGGAAGTGTAAAATTTCCACATATGTAGCGAAATGAATCAGGAGAGTTTGTGCATATGAACTTTCTAGTGGTTGAAGATATTTTACTTTATTTCTTCGTCAATTTGTAAAGGTATTTCAATTCGTTATTTTCAAAATTTGAAATATATAAACAAACATTAGTTTAAATAGGTACTAATAGATAATTACAATTACAATGTCCAACTGCAAAAAGACTTGGCAAGTATTGAGAAAATATTTTTTTTAGGAATATGATAAAAGAGGAAGTGTTTTGAACAAAGTCAGGACCTGATAAAGCAAAACGGAGTAGAAATTCGTGCTCAGCGCACCCAAATTACTTTTAAATCTAAGTCAATAAACAAAGAGTTGAAATTTGTTTCCCAGTGTTATTAGTGTAAGCTAAGATTGAAAATAAGTTTGATAGAATAGTTGTGGGAGTATTTGGACCTACATTGTTATGTATTTTCATTAAATCTGGAAATACATTAATACGCATATATCAGTATGGTTTTTAACCGAATAAGTTGTCTATCTTTTGTAATTTTAACTAAATTCAATTCACAACTCCCGCATCATTTAGGCCTATCAGACGAGGGTTCTGAACCGCATATAAATGTGAGTAAACCACCATTTTCTTAAATGTCGCACCCTAGCGATTGCATTAGGAATTACCCCTTCGTTCAATATTTATAAGGAAGTATTTTGGGGAATGCTATCACGGAGTTACAATTTTGCCCCTTTGAATCCGAAAAGCCATTCGTTTCTTCCCATTAGGTGAGATTTTTGTGCTGAGTCAATTTTTAAAAAATCCGATAAATAAATCAATACATTTTTGTGACATTTTTGACTGATTTTTTGGTAATATTTCCCATCCGAATAGGTTTTCAAAATAAAAAACATCGTTTTTTAGCACAATTTATTAATTAAATTTACAAAAAATTGATCAGTGTACATTGAATAGTAAACATTAATAAAATTAATTAAATGTAAATTGGATATTAGGTTACCATTGTTCAGCATTCAAGGCAAGCACTTCCGTTGCTTTGATCTCGTAAAATTACCAACGGTAGGGATGTCTCTCCTTAGAGTTCAACAATAATTGGCCATCATAAATGCATCCCAAGTCTCCATCTCTTTCATGTTCTGATGGAATCTCTCCCCCTTTTCGCTGCTCATTGATCCCAGATTCTCAGATAATCAATCCATATTTAAGAATAAGTAATGCAATTTGATACCCAGTAGTCAGTATATTGGAGACAGGTTCTGTGTAGTTCCTGCTTTCTTGTTTCCAAGAAAATTCTTCACGACACGAGAAAAAGCCTTCCACGCTTTCAGTTCCACTTCGTTTATTGAGCTTTTTAAAATCTGAATCTCTAATGAGCCGACAGAGTTAAAGACCGTTAAAGATGCCAGCTTTCAACTTTTCTTGGTCAATCCAGGAAAGCGTGCCACAAATCATTAAATCATTCACCATCCCTGTCCAGAGCTTTGGGAAAATGTTTGGTCAAGCCGAGCTTGATGTGCAGCGGTGGGACTAATATCCTGTCTCTGTCCACCAGAGGGTTGTCTATGAAGTTCTTTGCTACTCAAGGCAATAATTACTCCCATGCAGGCCAGCCCTTCTTTGAGTAATGCTGAGACCGTTTCCTTCTATCCCACATACACATAAAGCACGATTACTTGGTGAACCCAGACTGTTATTCGCCAAAATGTTCACTATTTTTAGGTCATCAGAAATCACCACTCATGGTGATCCTAACGAATTTTTTCAAGCATGTACTTCATTGCTATATACATCTCCTTCATTGTAGTGGAGTGAGTGATGGATGTAGAGAGGCAAACTGGTTGCCTGTATGCAGCAGAATACTCCTCAGCAATTACTTGCTGCTGTCAATGAACAGTCTCTAACCTTTGGGTTATAAATATGAAACTCCTAGCCTTGCAGAAGCTGTACATATCTGCACAGTGAGCCGATTCCTCTTCAGTAAAAACAGGAGGTACTCTTGATATCTTCTGCCGTAGAAAGTGATGCGAGCACTCTCAGAGAAGAACTTTGTTTTCTCCAACCTGGATGCCAACAGTTCAGCAGATGACTTTGATAAGCTAAGATCGCGAACTAGATCATCTAGCTCCTCTTGGGTAAAAGGATGTGGAGCATCATCGTCGAAAACCACTTCTTCTTATTCATTTTCTTCAACACTGGAGTAATCTTCTACACTAATTTCATGAAGGTCTCCACAGACAGTTACTAAAGTTTTCTCACAATGAGCTAGAGAACTACATGTTGATTGAAAATCAGGATATTGGATGGTGTTCCGGTTATTTCTGTTCATTCTATTAAAGTCAATAGCCGAGAATTGGCAGTCATTGCCATGGTTTGTCGGCTCTCTCTAAACCATGGTATTTCGAAACTTCAGACAACTCTTCCTTCTCTTCATTTAACTACTCAGATACTCCTTGGACGTCTTTCATACCATGTATGGCACCCAAGCTTTATCCTGGTCACTAGGTTTCATACAAAAATAAACATGGTGAGCACGTTTTATGAAGCATTTGACTGGATTCCTGTTAGAAACAACAGTGTATTCGCTGCAGATGTAACAGAATACATCGAACATTTTTTTGCATGATCTTATGGCCAAAACTATTTCATTCACCTGCAAAAGAAAAATACCAGTTAATTAAAGATTTCCGCATGTAAGCTTGTCAGAATTTGTTTATTTCTAGAAATCAGAAAGACTTTTGCATCATATAAATAGAGAATACTCGTAAATGTAAAAATAAACATAAAAAAACATGTGGCGAAAAGGTTGGACTGATTGAGCAAAACCAGTACATCAAAATTGTCCTAAAGCAGCGAAAACCTAGAAAATAACGTTGGTGTTGGCTAGTATAATAGATAATAATTTTAAAAATTAAAATCATGGATGAACAATATTATAAGCGTTTAGCTTGGCTTGGTGTAGAATCTATTTCAGGATTGTTCGAATTTTGATGACAATGTCATCAACGGAGTTATGCGCTCCCGAAATGCTTTTTAGTTTGACTATGCATTCATAATGGTAATAATTTTCATGATGAAAAGTAACAGTTTAGAACCGTTAATAAAGAAGTAAAAAACTGGGTTTGAATCTTCATCGGATAGGAAAATCACATTTTAGAGCCTTCTCTGGATATATAAAATAACGTCATTTCGAATCGTTAACAGATGGAAAAATAAGAATTTTTTAAACCGTTAACAGATAATACCGTAATTAATATGAAAATAAGGTAGTTTCAAACTATCAACGGCATTTAAACCGTTGAGAGATGAAAAAATAACAGTTTCGAACCGTTAACGAGTGGGTAAAAAACACCCTTTGAACCGTTGACCAATAGGAAAAAAAAAAACAGAATTACAAACCAGGGACGACCTTAAAATCGACTGGATTGCAGCTCTAAAAGAGGGAAATGGTTGTAAGTTAGATGTGTATTATAGTAAATAAAGTGTGGATATGAACTAAGAATTAGTTTCATAATTCATATTTTTGCAAGATCACATTTAAAGTAATATATTATCGATTTTATTCTTAAACATATATAATGTAATGCTTTCCACAACATTATTTGTCAAACTATTTCAAACCTGTGTTAATTTATAAAGAAAGAAAGTTTGTGCTATCGCAGGGTTCAATTTTTCATTCACTAGTTATCGATCACTTATCCAGCTCAAAAAGTGAGCTGTAATTAATATTGATAAACCCGTTTAGTATTTTAAATATTACATTAAGTTGGACTTGTATCTGCCGATCCTTCATTGAAAGTAAAGTGAGATGCTTAAGCATTTCTTACTACGATCTCTTTTTGAAGCTCATGAATTAATTTTCTCCTCGAGTCTATACACGCTCCAAAATTACATTATCCTTTATTTGCATGTATGGAGACGAGAATTGTACCTCATTCTTGAACTGAAGTCAAAAGAGCGCTTAATGTAAAGAAAGAATAATATCTTTTGATTTAAGTGACAACTGTCTAGATACGAGGAGCGGTCAATAAGTTTTGCAATTTGGATATAAGGAAAAGTGTTTTATTATTTTTCAATATAACTACCCTCGACTGCAATGCACTTGCGCCACTTGTCCCTGAGGCTTCGAATTGCCGACAACCAGAAATCTCCCGACTGCTGTTCAATCCACTCCTGAACGGCGAGCTGGACATCTTTATCGTCCCAAAACAGGCGTCCACGCAGTGTAGCCTTGAGCTGGTGAAATAAAAAGTAGTCGCTAGGGGCCAGATCTGGACTGTAGGGAGGATGGCTGAGCTTCTTGAATCCGCACTCGCGCAGGGCAGCTTGTGCAACTCTGGCCTGATGGACTTTGACGACGTTGAAGTTAATCATGGGGCGTGATGTTTTATGAGGTATCTAGGGACCCAATGGACAGAGACCTTGGTCATGGCCAAATTGTCGTGGATAATGTTGATAACACTCCCATGTGATATTCCAAGTTCTCGTTCGATTTCTTCGACCTTCACCCGTCGATTTTTGATGATAATCCTCTCCACACGGGCTACATTGTCTTCGTTGGTCACGTCTGACGGGCGTCCTGGACAGGGGTCATCTTCAAGGGACTCACGACCATGGCAAAACTCCCTATTCAAGTGAGCAATGGTTGCATAAGAAGGGGCGGTGTCGATGTACACTGAAACCATGCGTTCATGGATCTCTTTTGCATTCTTGCCTGTCTTGGTCAAAAATTTGATCACTGCGCGGTGCTCAACCTTCTCCATTGTTGAAAAATTTGTGACTGACGATCTGCCATCAGCTACTGCTTCTTAAATAGACGGGGCAGGAGCGTGCGGTTGCAGGTCCTGACTTGTCATAACTTGTCCTAACACCCCCGCAAACAGCCATCCCCCTTCCCCTGTTTTTCCCTACTGATTCGCAAAAATTATTGACCGCCCCTCGTATGTCGAGTAGAACCCTAGTAGTCTTTTAAGATGCTACGCTGCAACGTTTGGAGAATTTCAGTTAATTCGAGATTATGACACCAAAATAACTTTAATGTTGACCCTAATTAAAATTTTATCACTTATATTATAATCTCTTTTGAGATTATTATGGCCTATGTGCCATTTTTCCGAATATTTTCCTAGTTTATCTGTCTTTGTGTAAGTTTTCACACTCACTATGATATTTTCTCCTAGTACAAGTTTCCAGCCCATGTTGAGCTATTTTCATGCAGTCTTTAAACCCTTTTAGTACACCAGCTTTTGCATGCGATATTAGCTTTATTAATTCTTTTATTTGGAACAGTGTCCAAAGCCTTTTAGACACATAGATAAACTACATGTATAGCTTTATTTTCGTCCAATGTTTTAAATTGTTCATTGTCAATTTCTATGTTCAGAAAGTCATCACTATTATATATTATCTTGCTCCTATAATCCAGTATGAAATAATACATCTCACTTGTGTTTATCGTTCCATGATATTCTTATAGAAAACTGCCAATTTGATATTATGAAAGCCTGAATGAAATCTATAATTTAAAATGAAGCATATAAATTTTTTTTCTGTTGCCATGAATGAGATACATTTGATTTTTATTGGATAATAATATTTAAATAATATATAAGATGGTGAAAACTTATTTAAAAAAATTCATATATAACATACCGAAGGGTAGGAGAAGAACACAGATGAAAATAACACCACTAAAAATGCGGTTTCGTGAGGACTTCTCAATCAAGTCAACCGTGCACATAAATTTATACGATTCCAAATGACTCCATTCCAAAACAGGACCTGCAAAGAAAAAAAGGATTAAAAATATGATTTTATTATAAACCGAAAATGAATTCAATAGAATGAAGGCGACTTTACTCAAAGAAAAAGAATGAAGGTTAAAATAAAAAGTAATAATAAAAATAAGTAATCTCTTATAAAAAAATAACTAAAACGAACACCAGAATAAACTACATTAGTTTTTTGCAGAGGTTAGAGGTGGAAGGGTCTATATTGTACCTCTATAAATGTTTGTACCATGGAATAGAGGAATTCGAAAATACGAATGAAAATCCAGCAAGAAATTTATATCTCCAATCTACTTTACGCTATCTTAAAACCCCATATATCCTTGTAGTTTAATTCGTAATTTTTAGGCAATCGTACGTTGTGTTAATTACTAAATTATACCTTTTGTCAGGCTGTTTAGAAGTATTTACGAGAAAATATACTCCACGAGTAATCAATAAATAATGTAAAAAATAATATTTCTAAATGATCAGCTTGCCGGGAATGCAACTTTGTCTTGATGAAAAGCCTCTTAAATATAAATAGTATTAACTGGACATTTACAGTTAACTTTTTTGTAATTGTATCGGAATGTAAACTCATGTATCCAAATTTGAATTTATCTCTCTACATTCGATGTCAATAAGGGTATGAGTTAGCAGCTCTTATTGAGCTACAATAAATCCGTTGTGTCTGTTTGTTTCTAAGTGTGCTTTTTTTAGCAAGTTATTAATGGAAGCTTTTTATTCATCTTTCTGCTCAAGCATTTATTCTTTAGGTCTTCTATTTCAATATTCACAATTTTTGGCTTCTATTCAACTATTCATTTCCTGTAAATACATTGGATCATTCATATGCCACTAAGTCCACCATTTTTTGATGAATTACAAGTTTTATCTTTTTTATCTCTAATTAATGAAACTCCTAAGTATGTCAAACAGAAAGACACATAAAATATACATAAATTCTGACCCTTATTCGGTTAAGTGTCTTGTCTACTCTTTGAATATGGATAGCAAGAGGCATCGAATAGATAAAAATATAAGAGGTGTAAAATACTTTTGGTCTGTTAAAAATTATGCGGTGTAAATCGATGAAATATTGAACAAATTAGATTTGACTCATGAGAAAGTTTTAAAAGAAAACTGGAGAAATCTCCGAGAGAAGGTTTTTGCCAAGCAATAAGATCAAGGACTGTATTTTACTCTAAATTTCGAGATATTTTTACAAGATCAGAAGTGGGGGGACGGCGGGTTCTCTGGTAACAATGTTTGGAAGATTGATGAATCAACCATCTCCAGGATTAAATCACATTAATTTCTATGTCGTGCGAGGAGGTTTCACGTTAACATGTTTGTTTGTTAGTTCATCCGATCAATAGGGTGTAAGTTTTTTGTCTGATGCTTTTTGGAGTTGTCCTCATTAAGGACAACTGCACAAAGTCAAAATTGAAATGTGTAGATAGAAATCACAGGTTTAGGCAAACTAGTTTGGGAAAACCGGTGGAATTTGAGACTGGGTACCGTGTCATTTCACCAGGTACCAGCTATAACTGTCTATAGGAGTCACTCTCTTGTTGGCGGGGAAGGAAAGAAAAGGTGGCGTGATTATTACGAACGTCATGCTGTAGTAGGCGTTATCTTCCTCCACGGGCCTCCGCCAATAAGTAAGTACTAAGTACTCTGCCTCGATATAATTCTTGTATACGCTCTCACTGGGATTAATCCCACTACCTAGGCCTTGGAAATCCAACTCCTAATCCACTAGGCTAACGAGAGCTAAAAGAATCTTACATCAGAGCTGAAAAGTACTTTTGGGAAAGTATTTAACTGTTAATTACAGACATTATTGTTCTACGGTTATTGGATCGCTATACAGTCGCGTGCGGGGAATATCCTGGTACAAATATTTATCCTGAACTTTTTTGTCCGAAAATTGGGGAGTTACATTTATAGTCTAAACAATAAGACGCTAAATATTTAGTCTGATCAATAAGGAGTTAAATTTTTAGTCTGGAGAATGTAGAGGTAAATGTTTAGCCTGAACAATGAGAAGTTATTTTGTTAGTTTAAATAATGAGGAGTTAAGCCTTTAGTCTAAGGAATGGGAAATTAAATTTTTACACTAAAAATGGGAGCGGTAAATTTTTTACTGAAGGTCACGGAATCGCCTTTGAGAGATTGTCTGTCTCCTCCACTTTAAATTACCAACAACCAAACATGGACGCCTTTAGCAATATAAATTCTCATTGGCGCATAATGTTTGAATAAATCTATTTAAATTACTACCCTTGGCTATAAGTTTCGAGAAAATATAACACTTGGTGAACGCCATCCAACGAAAGCTATGTGCTGATTAATTCAATACATGTCAAATAGCCGGATAAGTTTGGAATCTGATTTTGGAGGACTTGGACGTTGTATCAAAATATATTTCGGACAGTTTGTCTTATTTACGTGGAGATGAAATATGACCACAGATATATTTTAACATCTAGCGAATTGGAATGTGAGTTCAAGGAAAAAAATACTACTCTTGTCGGTATCGTAAACAAAGTAAAAGGAGAACTTCCACCATGTGTCTCAAACTTGCCGGTTACATTCTACTCCACAGAGGTTAACAATGATAGGGATTATGCTACTTTGATAATTTGTTTAAGTAAGGCTGGAAAAAAAGGTATGCATCTTAAGTTTCATGTAAAGATACATCCCTTTGAAAACAACACCGAATAAAACGAATAAATTCTCTTTTACATTAAAATTAGATATGGAGTGAACGTTGAAAACCAAATAGCTCGCCATTATTCTGTGAAAGGTGGTACTTGCTGATGGCTAGTTGCTGTTTTCTGTAAAATGTTAAATCTTGCCTGTATTACATAATTATTAGGTTTTATAAAGTGTATAACTTATACAGTGTGCATAAAAACAGACCATAAGAAGACAAGGAGTGTCCAAACTTGCAAAATAGTTTCAGCAGATTTTATTGAATCATGGAAATGAACAAATCTTAAAATCAACCAAGTTCTGATTAAATGAATAGAACACTTAGCGATGTCAAAGAAAAAACAACGTTGTACAAAAATGCGCCAATATAAAAACCTTCAAACAAGTGGGCCATAGGTGAACATTTCATGTGGAGAAAATATATAGTAAAGTGGTCAACATTATGCGCATCTCATTTGTTATGAACAGTGAAACACATTTAATCACGCCATATTTACATCAAGGAAGAATAACTCAAATACTTTAATAGAATTTTTATATATTTTTTTTGTTTGGGTTTTAATATTTAGAAATTTAGAGATAACTTTGTTAGTCTTTATACTACAATTAATTTAGTTACACATTAAATGTAAGGATATTCAAAATAATAAACATTCAATGTAAAGAAATATTAAAAACTTAGAAATAGAAATAATTATTAAAATTTTTCCAATAAGCAAGAACAGGGCTAAGGCGAAGCCGAGCGGAAAAACCGCTTCCGATTAGAGCTAAATCAAGCCACATTGCACTGGTAGGTCGGCAGATGGTCGTCCGAGACGGGTCGTATGCACGGCGGCTGCCATACTCTGTGGGTACCCGTGGTTCGGATCCGACGCTAAACTGAAAGTCACCATTCAAAAATAAAATAGGCTTCAAAATAACCAACTTCCAGTAATTAAATCCCTGCCAATTTATTATTATGATAAGTATACATAGAGAAGTCTAAGTAGTAGTCCATGGCGGCTTGTGTAGCATTAAAGGGTAATAATTTCTGTGTTAAACTGCAGGTCTCTTTTCGAAAAATTCGTTTCAAAATAGGAAAAAGACAACAAACTCTCAAACACATTTCAATATATTTCCTGCGGGTTTTTTTCTTAATATTGAAGCAAACGGTTTGACAGCGGGTACAAAATGAAGGGGTAAATATGAATTTGTATATATTACCTGGGTACCAAGAAAAAATTCACTAGAAACACTAGTCTTCGATACGAAAACAGATTTCACACCACAGAGCTAAATTTCTCGTCATGGCATTTTTGTTATAGAATTTTGTTAATTCCTTGAAATTAAAAGATGTCACGATAGCATCTTGACTGTGCTTTTTTTTAAATTAGGCCCGTACATGGCTCGAGAAATTTAAAGAGCACAATTACTTAGAGATTGAGGGATGGGAGGGCATTCAACTCTAATATCTTTTACTCTTTAATAGAAGCATCGTGTTCTCTGTAGTCACGCGAATCCCTCTCTGCCCTAATAAATAATAAACGAGAGCCCAGAAACAATCTCATTGAAATATTACAATCTCGGATGCCAATAGATAACCCACCTATTTATAGACCAAGCTTTTTCTATGCGGCTTTTTCTAAACTGCTGAAGCGTATCATGCTTACAAGACTCTACCCAATACTTAAGTCCCATATACCCCACGAACAAGCTAGTTTAAGATTAGGTAGTCACAACAGAGCATGCCCTGCTACTCACATCGTATAATGAGGTAGATTATGGACAAAAAATGAAAATCGGCAATGTTTTCATTCACTTTTCTATAGCCTAAGATAATATGGGCACGAGGAACTAAGGTTGAGCTTGATAAAATATTCACTTGCATGAAAACCTTAAAACTGCTAAAGATAATGGCAGGGGAAAAGAACTTACTATGTAAAGTATGGCAATATGAAGTCCCTACGGTTATGCACAGCAAATTACCCTCCTTTTTGATGGCTCTGGAAGGGTCAGTAGGCAGGTCTACGATATGCCTCCTCAGTTCTTCCTCCAGGGTCTCAAGGTCAATACAGACGCTTATACTAAGGTGCTGAAAATATAGTCAAGCCTTGGATGGACCAAGTAGCCGAAAAAATGCCTTACGTTTTCCAGCAATACTATGCTCCCTCACATAAGGCACGGAAGATACGGGAATGGTTGTTCAACAACGTTGCGCACCACTGGTTCCCAGACTTGTGGCCACCCAACTCTCTTGACCGCAACTCCCTAGATTATTTCGTATGGGCTTTGTTGAGTAGGATGTCCAAGAGTCTGCTCATATCGCTTTAGGATTTCTGAGAACTGCCATTGTGGAGGTGATATCATTCATTCACAAGCACTTCCTAAGCCGCAGGGCGTGCAACTATTTAAGGTCCCGCAGCTAAAGAACGTGAAGGCAGATGTTGGTCATTTTGAATGATTTAGCAAATATATATCGTTTCATATGTTTGTAAATTACCGTGAGAATATATTGCTTCATTTGCTACATATTTTTTTTTCTTTCCCCGTGTACAATTTGTATCGATTGACCTGAACGTCCTGTATACGTGAGGTTAGTCCTGGTGCCAAAACCTTTCAACATCTACATACATGTGACATGCTAGAAACCAATTTTTAAAGTATAGAAATGCAAACGATATAGCAGTTTACACCCGTACAATAAAATCAACGTACTAGATAACAACACTTAGCCAAGACATCCAAAACAATAGGGCAATTATCAATAATTGGTACCTAAAGATGAATACGATAAAGACTGCAACAACATATTTCACCTTACCAACCTCCAACCAGACCAACCCCTACAAATACATGTTACTAAGATTATTGTGCTAGTTTCTACTCAGGATCACAAAGAATACCTAGGAGTAGCACTAAACAGAACTCTTACTTATAAAAAACCCAGAAAACAAAACAAAACAAAAAATAGGAACTCCCTGATTAGGAAACTGGCTGGTATCTAATTGGACGGCATCATTAACCGTTCTTAGAATATCTTCCCTATTATTATGTTAGATCATAGCTGAATGTTGCACTAACTAACTATGCACACGAATCACGCTCATTAGCAAAGTTGACATCCAACTGAAGGAAACTATTCAATTCATATATGCCACTATTAAATCCACAATCAATTTGCATGCGAACGATGAGAGCTACTGCAATACTACACCTCCACAGAGACCAAAGTCAGAATTAACACTAACGCATCAGAGATACAGAGGATAGTACACACTTCAAAATAATAGTCGACAGAGCGCCCGCCAACTCAAGACTAGAGTCAAGAACTTTTTTTCGTTTTCAAATGGGAAGCTTTGACAGCAACAGCGTTTAGAGAAGTACGAATGGAAGATTCTTATCGAAGCAGAGGCCTGTTTGCTGATCCCACAGATTCACTGCTTAGATTCCCCAATCTCAGTATATCCTTAAGGGCACTGCTCTTGAATCCACCAACACTAGTGACCTCAAGTTCTCGAAACAGTGCATTGAGGCGCAGAAAAAGGCCCAAAAAATGCTAGGCTACATAAAGCTCCAGTTTGGATATCGAAACAAGGAGAGTTTACTGTGTTTGTACAACTCACTTGTCCGACAGCACCTGGAGTATGCCGTACAATTCTGGAGTCCTTCATTTCGAAAGGACATCGCGAGATTGGAACGCGTACAAGCCAGAGCAACCAAGCTGATTCCCTCTATCCGACATAAAAGTTATGCGGATAGACTAAGGGAATTAATTCTGTTCTCACTGGAAACCCGTAGACTGCGTGGTCACCTCATCGAAGTTTTTAAAATACTTTGAGGGTTCGAAATTGTTGACTACCGGGATATTTTCACACTGAGTGAGAACAGAACGCGCAATCACGGTTTCAAACTTGAACTGAAGCGTTACAACCGCAATCTGTGTGGAAACTTCTTCACTTACAGTATCTGCGGTAAGTGGAACGCACTTCCAGTGGAAGTTGTCAACAGTGAATCTGTTGACCAGTTCAAGTCAAGACTAGACAAGGTCTTGAAAAGTGGCCGTTTAGGGACGCAAAACAATTGAGCAGCCATGTGCCCGCTCGATTGCTAGTCCCAAGGTACCCTCTTTGAATTGACCGTAAGGTCTCCTAGGGTACCTTCTTTCCTTGTAACTCCTTGTAACCTACATCGATGGTGTCATCGAGAATCTCTACATGTCAGCATGCAGACATCTCCACAAGACGCCGACCACCTTGTGTTGTACTGCCCAGCAATGTCACTCAGGTAGATACATAAAAATCTATGAAGTTGACGAAACTTTCACTGAGTGGATTACGAATGTAAATTTAGAGATGTGGGATGAATCAAACACTTTAACTAAAAACTTTCTGGTGAAGAAGTCCTCGTTTTTTCGCTTTAATTTTTAAAATATATAACAAGTGACAGCCAAAAATGTTTATAATTCTTTAATTTGTTAGTCATTAAAGCTTAAAGGTATAAATATGTAAGTATCATTACAAAGAACACTATTTGAAATTTTGTTAGCTAGTTTAGGTAACTTAGGCTTACGGTGGATAGTCTATCACAGCCTATCTATGCAGATATTAGACAGTTCTGTTTTAGGCTCTCAAAAATGGCATAATTAACTCTTGAACAGCGCAGGTTTGTCCTGGAATCAAAATATTAGAAATGGCTCCATAATCAAATCAATTCGTCACTTTCAAGCAAGATATGGTAAATGATTAGACAAAAATAATCCACAGAAATTATGCTAAGTGGAATACACACAGCACGATCCGAGATTTAGATAAAGGAAATTACGGTCGTAATAAAGGTATGAGGACGGAAACAAATATTGAAAAGTTAAGGACTTTACTTGATGCTGATGAAACAAGGTCAGTGAGAAAGCTGACTGCTGAGACACATTTGAATAGAGAAGCTGTTAAAAAAAGTCAATGACATTAAGAAACATCTATCCAGAATAAGCAACGAAGGCTATTATTTTGCCTCAGGGTTAAAGAAATGTACGATGATAAACAATTAGTATTTAATAACATAATTTTGAGTGATAATTGTCACGGTTACCAGAAAGGCATGCCAAATAAACAGAATTATCGGAAGTGGTCACTAACTAAGGCAAATAATAACTTTCAAATATCTTTGCACTCCCCAAAGATAACAGTCTGGAGTGGACTAAGTGGAAATAATATTTATGGGCCCTATTTTTTTTTTTGAAGAGCATGAAACAGGACAAGCTGTCAATTAACACCGCCAGATATATTGACATGCTCAAATTACATTTGCCATAGAACATATCCTGAAGAATGGTTTCAGCAAGATGCTGCTACAGCTTATACTGCATATGCCACTATGACATGGTTAAAGGCTTGATTTCCTCAAAGACTAATGTCACATAGGAAAAATTTCCCCCGATTGACCAGGTCACCTGACTTGTCACCCTTAGATTACTTTCTATGAAGTTTTTAAAAATACAGACTATTATGAGCTGCACCATTTAATATTGCAGAACTGAAGAATGAATTTTGATAAATCATTGCATCCATTAATACAATTATTTTGCAAATGCTATAAGAAATTTTGCTAATCGAATTGATAAGTGCATAAAGTCCGGTGGTGGTCATTTCGGATGTTAAAAAGCTATCTAATAAAATCTGAAATATTGTTCTTTGGGCTAATATTTATGTCTACCTTAAAACTTTAATGGCTAACAAATTATAGCATTATGAAAGGAGACATTTTTGGCTGTCATCCGGTATAATCAAGGCAGATTTCCTTACGAGATAAAGGCATAAAGTTGTAATGAGAAATCTGTAAAGAAAGTAGGGATTATGTGGAAAGTGAAAATGTGCAGAATGTATGTAGTTGCAGGAGGGCACGAATTCGTACAGATGACAAGTGTAATATGATTGGCGAAGATAAAACTGACATCCACTTTCGGAGTACTAAACTATTCAAAACGGACAGCCCGGTGGGCATGTGGCAGGTTGTATAACATCCTAGTAAGTTAAACATGGCTTCAAATAGTTAAATAGTGGATATTTAATCAAATTAGAGTACATTTTCATCACTAATCTTTTGCTAATTTTCATTTAATGAATAATATAAGTATTTTCTTCACAACAAATCAATTAAAAATAGCCATTATGACTTCCCCACTATTAAACTTTTTACTGTGCAAAGTGATTGAAAAGATAATAATCAGGATGGAAAAGGAAAAGTGAATATGAATGTTGCTGCAAAATGGCAGATGAATATTAAGGATGCTGAAAAATAGCAGAAAAAAATATGAATGATGTTGCACAATTGCAACTGAATACGAGGATAAAAATGGCAGGTGAGTATGTAGTATGCTTCAAAATGGCAGAATAATATGAAATATGCTGCAAAAGGGCAGATAAATATGGAGAGTGCAGTGAAAGGGTAGATGAAAAAATAGGCTGCAGCTAAATAGCAGATGAATATGGAGGTTGCTACAAAATGATAGGTGAATAAGGAGGATATTTTAAATTAGAAATGAATACAGAATATGCCGCAAAATTGCAGATGAATAAATAGAGTGCTGAAAAAAGTCAGCTGAATATGTAGGAAGCTAAAATGAGAGAAAAATGCGGAATGTGCTGCAAAATGGCAGGTGAACATTGATGGTGCTGAAAATGGCTGCTAATTTTGGAAGATGCTGACAATGCTAGATGGATATTGAAAATTAAAAAAATGTCATAGGAATAAGGAAGAGGCTGAAAATGGCAAAATAATACGGTGAATGCTGCAAAGTAACGGATGAATGTGGACCATGCTCCAAACAAGCAAATGAATATGGAGGCTGATTCAAAAGCCAGATGAATACGGAGGCTGCTGCAAAATGGGAGATAAATACAGATGCTGCTGAAAAATGTCAGATGAATATGGACGATCTTGTAAAATAGCAGATGGATATAAGGAAGATTCTGCAAAATTAAGGATGAATGTAGAGGATGCTACAAAATAGCAGATGAATATGAATGGTGCTGAAAATTGCAGATGGATATGGAGGATAATAAAATGTTAGATGAATAAAGAAGACGCTGAAAATGGCGGAAGAGTACGGTGGATGCTGCAAAGTGGCGGATGAATATTACGATGGTCCAAAATAGCAAATGAATATGGAGGCTGCTTCAAAATGGTAGATGGATACAGAGGGTGCTTCAAAATAGCAGATGATTACGGAGGATGATGCAAAATGGCAGATGAATATGGGCGATCTTGTAAAATAGCAGATGGATATGGAAAATTCTGCAAAATTAAGGATGAATGTGGAGGAGGATGCATATGGAGGATGAATACAGAGTATGCTGCAAAATAGTAATAAACATGGAGGATGCTGTAAAATAGTAGATGAATATGGATGATACCGCAAAATTGCAGATACATATTGTGATGGTGTAAAATGGTAGATGAATAGCGAGAATACTGTAAAAGGGGGGGTGAATATGGATGATGCTAATAATGGTAAATGAATATGGGGAAAGCGGCAAAATTTCAGATAAATGTGAATGGTTCTAAAAAATGTCAGCTGTATACAGAAGAATCTGAAAACGGCAGATAAATACGGAGGATGATGTAAATAGCAGATCAATAAGGATGCTGTTGAAAAATGGCAGATGATGACAGAAAACGCTGAAAATAGCAGATAAATGTGGATGCTGCTGCAACAAATCAGGATGCAGCATAATTGCAACTGAATACGGAGAGTGCTGCAAGATTGCAGATGAATACGGAGGGTGCTATAAAATGGCAGCTGAAAATGAAAAGTGATTAAAAATGGCAAATGAATACGGAAGATACTGAAAATGGCGGATCAATACAAAGGATGCTGCAAAAAGGGCGATTAATGCGGAAGAGGAGGAGAAACGATATATGGAAACAGAGGATGCTGCGAAGTGGCAGATGAATAAGGAGGATGCTAAAAATAGCAGATAAATATTGAAGATGCTGCTAAGTGGCAGGTGAATAAGGAAGTGCTGCAAAATGGCAGGTAAATATCGATGATACAGTAGAATGGCACGTGAGCGTGGAGATGCTGCAAAATGGCCGATTAATATCAAGGATACTGCAAAAGGTCAGCTTAAAATCGAGGATGATGCAAAATGGCAGGTGAATGTGGAGGATCTTTCAAAATGGAAGATTAATATGGAGAATATTGCAAAAATTCATATCTCAATACTCTAAGCTTAGACACAGCTGTAATGTAAAAAAGATGTAATGTTCCATGTGTATTATTAAACTATGCAAGCTTTTTGTTGACCAATCTTGAGTACACTTCAGAAATAAAAATGGATGATTACTCTACCATTCCATCAAACCTTAACCATAACCTTTGCCGTTCAACTATGAATTTGGTATATGAATTTGTTTTTCATTTTGGTCAAGCGATTCAATAGATCTCTTGTTGCCCACACTCACTCTATTTGGTTCTTGTCATGGGACTGACTCGTCCAAAGAAGACTTTTAATATCGCTTTGGTTTTCTCATTTCTTTTTATTATTTGCAGTATGACAGGGAGCCTCATTTCCCATAAATAAACAACTTTCTCTTTCAAGCTGACCATTTGAGAACACTAGTAGAAGTCCCTATATAAGAAGAGAAATAATTTTTTCTGAGATGATAATAACAACACAAATGACCAACTGTGACCATCCAATATTCCAAATAGCTCCACACACCATAACAGAAAAGCCAGCATATTTCAATGTTGCTTTACTCTGTTTATGTTTAACTCTGGAATGTGTAATCTCGAAACTCATACCCGTCTAATGTCTAAAAATTAAATAACTCTTGATTTGTTAGAAAAAAAGATTATGCTCTGGCAAAATTCCAAATGCTTATCAATCATTTCTTCTACAGAGTTAAAAAAAGCCTTCCTCTACTCAGCACGTCCATAATATTGAAGAGAGTGCAGGAAATTTACTGATGTTCTTTAGCTAATTTGGAATCTTTCTGTCACTTCCTAAACCTTTAACCGAGGATTGTACTTATTGGATAATTGAACAGCACAAAGACATATTCCAGGAAACCAAGGATGACCAGGTCGTGACACAGGTGATGATTTACTCTTATTTTTATTTGAAAGTGAACTATAAGTTTCCTAACGGAAGAAAGGGATATTCCAAGATCCAAGAAAGATACTAGCTCAATTAGCCTAAAGATGATACTATCTAGATCTCTCGGTAGAGAGAGAGAAAGCACTAGGAATAAGAAAATAACCCTCTTAGGAAAATTAGATTACAAGCACTCAGGCGTTTATTTAACATGGCTTCAGTAAGGCATATATATATATATATATATATATATATATATATATATATATATATATATATATATATATATATATATATATAAGGCTCCTCCCTGAATTAAGCCAAATTGAATTGACCGAAAACCCATTCATTAAGAATGAAATCACGAAATAAAAACTCAATTTGCCGAATGACGTCAAGGTTCGTCCGCCACACAACGACTGAAAAAAACATCTGGTGAAACGCAAAACCGTCTAGAGCCGCTCTCGTACCGCTTCTTCTTGGAGGATGGGGGGGGGGGTAGCGGGAAAACCAACAAGGGCATCTCCAACAGAAATTTTGTGAAAAGAGGTGTGTGTAAAGAAATTGTGAATATATGGGAAATGAAAAATGTGTTCCCCTTCTCTGATGAGGGAAGAGGGCACGTAATTACGGGGGTTGGAGCAAAACTACATACCCTTGGTCGTTGTGGAAAAAATGTTCGTAAAGGCGGACGTTAGGGCTAGGAAAAATTCTAACTACAGTACAAGGTCAAAAGACCAGCTCCAATAGAGTTCACACAACTCTCCTGATGACGACACACTCAACTTCAGCCCTTTCCGACAGAATTTAGTCTGTTTGGAAAGGGCAATGCATTAGAATAATTATAAAATGGGATTTTGAATTCCATTTTCTTTTGTCTCGCAAGCATAACCGCAACACAGACAAAATTGTCACGAACTAACTCCCTCGAGGTCCCGAATCACATATCTGTCCAGACGAGATCTGTCGAGAAAACATGCTCCATCGTGACAAATGAACAATCGACACACCGGTCTTGATTCGAACGGTTAAATGAGTGATTTAGCGATTAATTATATATCTTATATCTTCATAAGAACAAATTAAAATTCATCGCATCGGAATCCTTGTTGATTTCGTAAAACCAAAGATGAAATGTTAAAGTTATTATTGGGTCTCAAAACTTCTTTAATTACTTGACAAATGATATTGTACAAGATCAACTGTAATTATGTAATTCCGTAAGTGGATATATTGTCAACAGTAGCAAGGCAACTTAATTAACCTTAATTCTCGAGCGAATTATTTAACAGAAATTTATAACCAACTCCCCTAACTAGTTGACTCTATCGACCGGGGTGAAAGGGCAGTCATAGGCCCCACTCTGACGTTTCTACGGAGGAAAACGCCAATGCGGACATCTCGCACCGGGCTCCAAAGATCCTTGACTCTTTTATCGACCAATGACCTTGGGATTTGTATATTAAATTAGAAAAAAGCGCGACTAAAGTGTCGCAATGAAGATTTGGGGACTTGTGTGAAAAGTGGTGAAAATATAGAAAAAGAAATTGGTAGGGGGTTTTACCCCCGATCGTCCTTCATTTAAGATGAGTTTCTTTTCTCAATGGGGACCTACTGATTAACGTGTGATTCGAACCCCAACGATCTTCAGCATATGGCAGCCGCCTTGAAACCAACCCGAATCAAGACTACATCTGGTTGCTAAGCACACACGATGTGTCTTAACTTCGATAAAATTAGAAACGGTGTTAAGCCGTAGCCTGTGAAAATATAGTGATAGAGATAGATCTTTGTTGTAATTGAGCTTGGTTTTCTTATACGCCATTTTAAAAATTTTCTTCATCGTTGGTATTTAGCAATAGTCAGTTATCTTACGCACTTAATCACTTTTTCAGGATTGAACATTAGTAGATAGTGTCGTGTTTTGGTGAATAGTGGTAGAATGTTCGTTTCTAGGTTCTCTCTGTATTTCTTCAGTAAGATGGCCTTTTTCAGGCATATTAAGGTGTTCTTTAATTTAGTTCTTCCTTAATCGTCTCTCCTTCTGCCATATATTAACTAAATGATTTTTTAATTGAATGTTTTTTAAAAAGGTATGAAATTCTATCATATAAATCCCTTATTTACTTTGTGGTCTCTTTACTTCGTATTTGCAATTAGTTTTATGGCCTTATTCTTAATTCTTAGCAGTAAAAGAAGCTGTCTTGGTTGCTGTTACTAATGATATGGATGGGTAAAAGAACCTAAGCTAACTGCAGTCCTTTTAAGTTTTATAAATGTTTTTTTTCTGCTGTGGGTTCCGAAATTTGAATGCTTAAGTTATTCTTTCAGTGAGCTACTATTTTATTGATATGCTAAATATATCATTATGTATTGATGTGGATAACAAGAACTACCGTATCAGGTTGAAAAGAAAGTAATGTCCCATTTTCTAGAACTGGGGTTCCCAATCTGCAGAGTACCGCGGGCCGCAACGACAAGTCCAAGAAAGCCCGAGGGCCACACCAATAAAAAAGTCTGCCAAACAAAAAGTCGCGTGCTCTAACTTATACTGATTTATGACCTTACTACATTCAAACTTTGAATAATTCCTTAACTAACTTTGGGAGGACCTTAGTAATTCTATCATTAGAAAGAGAATTTAAAACAATATAAGAGTTTCATATTTCGTTAGAATCGGCCGAATAGTTATGATGTTATGGCCAAAACAAAATAATTCCCAGGCTAATCTTGGGAAGACTTGGCAATTATATCATTTGAAAGAGAATGTAAAACGACATAAGGGTTTTAAATTTCATTAGAATCAACTGATTCGTTACGATGTTATATACGAACAAAATCCACCTAGTTACATGCCTAACAAGCAATATAAATGCAACCACAATTTTAGGGATAACTACAACTAGATCATTGTTTTTAACAATGCAGCGTAAATAGGACTACTTGGACGATTAGGCCTCTAGCAAGCCAATCATCCCCTCAAGGATCTAAAGTTCACATATTTGAGTCCCTTTGCAAGCTCTTATAATACGAACTAAATCCAATTATTACATGCCTAACAAGGAATATAAATGCAACCACAATTTTAGGGACAATTACAACTAGATCGTTGCAATCTTGGATCGAAGGGAGCATGACTGTTGCAACCTTTCCAATCCCTGTTTTGTATTTTCAGGGCTTTTTTTATGTTTGCAAAGAAAACCAGATATATGAGTACAATAAAATTAAGTATTTACTGAGCTTGGTTCCGTTTAACCGGCAATAAGTCTTGAAAACAATTATCCGCCCAAGAAAGGCGAGGATGCTCGTATTTAGGTGTCTTTCGACGGTGTAAGTCATAGAGGACGAAACCACAAAGCTATGGTGTTAGAGAACTAACAAACACTTAGGAGCAGCGCAACTTATAAATGAGATGGATGCTTGTTGAAAACTAAAACAGGACAGAACTTGGAACTACGACGCAACTGAATCATTCGCTTGTGCAGACGGTGCAGTGCCAATCTTGTAAAGCAGACGTGGCAACTTTATGAATTAACCAATTTGAAAAATATCACAAACATGTATAAACCAATAACATCTGTTTTCCTGCGGCCTACAATTGATGCACGCTCGCATTATATTTGATTTTAAGTTCATTTTAAAAATATTAAGTATCTATATATTTTGGGGGTAAATTCCACATATCTTAAAAAAAATACTATTAAGGAGTTATTACTCTCAGAATTACTCCGGTAATTCCCTTACTTTCAGGATAAAAGGTCTGCTTTACTTTAAGGCTATTATATATCATTTTTAAGGTAATTTTGAAATGAAGGGTGGATGTTTTCTCTTATTATGGCCCACTAAGCCACCCATACATATAACACAAAAAAGTATTCCCATCCCCCGATTTCCACGTATGAGTAATGGAATTAAGAAATCTATCTGAGGAGCTACTTACTCGAGTAACCGGCCGTTCAGCCAGCCGACTGACTGAGGAGAAGAAAATGCGCCATAATAAGAGAAAAGATCAGTTGTTTATTGTCATATAATTTTCTGGCTAACCTTGGGAGTAATTTAGCAATTATATCATTCGAAAGAGAATCGGCCGATTAATTAGGATGTTATTGTCAAAACAAAATCATTTATTGGCTAACCTTGGGAGGACTTTGGCAATTATATACTTCGAAAGAGAATGTAAAACAACATTAGTGTTTCGAATTTAGTTCAAATCGACCGAATAGTTATGATGTTATTGCCAAAACAAAAATAATTCATGGACTAAACTTGGGAGGACTTTGGCACTTATATCATTCGAGATAGATTGTAAAACAACATGAGTCGCAATGTTATTACATAAATAAAGAAAAAAGTAAAACGGAGACAGACCGACCGACTTAGTGAGATGTAGTGTCGCCCATATCTAGACACCCACGCGACTAAAAAAACATTAGGGTTTCAAACTTAGTTAGAATCGGGCTGATAGTGATGATATTACCAAACAAAAAACAAAACAAAACGGGAACTGACCGACGGATATAGTGATAGATGGAGTCGCAGACGACTAAAAATGAAAACCACATTATACAGAACAAAAAATTCAAAGAAATTATTAATGAGACACCAGGTGACATTTCTGAATGCAAAGCTTATCTCCTAAGCTAAACTAACCAGTTAACCTAACCTAACCTAACCTAACATAATCAAACCAAGAGTCAAACTATAATAAAATACGCTCTTAAGAAAAAAGATGTATCAACACACGCTTGGAATGATGTGGTGCCGCTTGCAATGATAATTTTGACAAGTGGCTGCGAGTCGCGCGGAATGGCCTCGTCGACTGCAAGTGGCCCGCGGGTAGTGGGTTGGGGACCCCTGTTTTAGAATAAAGTTTCAGATAGTATTTATTAAATTAGTGTCTATTGTTATCGTTTAGGAAAACTACAATGCGTAATTTATACCTTTATATATCAGATTATATAAATATTGTTCATAATCTGGTTTGATATGCATGACAATTTTCGTTCCATCTGAACATCACATTAGACATATCTTTAATTCGAATGTTAATGGTAAATATCAAAATATACTCAAAGGGGTACTTATCACTTTAAAACGCTTATAGAAAGACAAAAATATAGAGATTATCAAATCCGACAAAACTAACCAAATTATCATGATGGACAAGACTCAATATTCGCAAAAATTAAATTAACTTTTAAGTGATAACACTACCTATGAAATTTTAAATTTAAACCCTCTGAACAACAAAAAGAAATTCTTTAAGGAAGACATCCGAAAAATTCTAGGTTTCAAGTCTGAATTAACCAAGAAATATAAAACTATCAACACTCCCTCCCCTATATGTATGGGCTACCGAAGCCCCACAAAGAAGGGATTCTTTTACGTCCGATTATCTCATGCATAGGCTCCCATAGTTATAAGCTAAGACGGGTGGTCAATAAGTTTTGCAATTCGGATATAAGAAAACGAGATATGAGGAAAAGTGTTTTATTATTTTTCAATATAACTACCCTCGACTTCAATGCACTTGCACCATTTGTCCCTGAGGCTTCGTATTGCCGACAACCAGAAATCTCCCAACTGCTGTTCAATCTATTCCTGGATGGCAAGCTGGACATCTTCATGGTCCCCAAACCGGCGTCCACGCAGTGCAGCCTTGGGGCTGGCGGAATAAAAAGTAGTCACTAGGGACCAGATCTGTACTGTAGGGAGGGAGGATGGTTGAGCTCCTCGTATCCACACTCGCCTCGCGCAGGGCAGCTTGTGCAACTCTGGCCTTATGAACGTTGACGACGTTGAAGTCGATCATGGGGCGTGAGGTTTCTAGAGACCCAACGGGCAGAGACCTTGGTCATGGCAAAATTGTCCTTGGATGATGTTGATAATAATTCCATGTAATATTCCACGTTCTCGCTCAATTTCTTCGACCTTCACCCGTCGATTTTCGAGGATAATCCTCTTCACACGGGCCACATTGTCCTCGTTGGTCACGTCTGACGGGCGTCCTGGACGGGGGTCATCTTCAAGGGACTTACAACCATGGCGGAACTTTTTATTTTCGCGAGCAATGGTTGCATAGAAAGCGGCGGTGTCGCTGTACACTGCAACCATGCGTTCATGGATCTCTTTTGCATTCTTGCCTTCCTTGGTCAAAATTTGATCACTGCGCGGTGCTCAACCTTCTTTATTGTTGAAAAAATTGTGACGATCTGCGATCAGCTACTGCTTCTTAAATAGCTGCAGGTCCTGACTTGACATAACTTGTCCTAGCACCCCCACAAACATCCATCCCCCTTCCTCTGTTTTTCCCTACCGATTCGCAAAATTTATTGACTGCCCCTCGTATCTAAATGGCTTGTCGGAATTTTATCAAAGGTTGTGGGTAGAATCTCTCTCTCACTTTATCTACTCAAAGTCCTGGCAGATGAAGCACTTGATGTATTATCGAGATTCATTCCAAATTAAAATATTAACCTAGCTTTACCTTCTCAAAAATTATTAAATTGCTGCGCTTATATGTAACAGATAATGTATTTTCAGTTGAAAACAAGTTTTTCCGCCAAAAATATGACCTAAGCATGTGTAACCCTCTTTACTCCATCCTATACAATCTTTTTATGGAAAAATACGAAACGTTCCTCCTCCCCAGAATCCATTCCCAACTTCTTAGCTGGTTATGATATGTAGATGACATCATATCGATATGGCCCTTAGATGATATTAATTTTAATGAATTTTTCAACAATCTGAATTTGTTACACCCATCGATAAAATTCAAAGTAGAATGAGAAGAGAACAATTACTTACCATTTCTGGACATAAAAATCCACCGCTCAAATAATCAAATACAGTGCTCGGTCTATAGAAAACCTACAAATTCAAATAGTTACATGCACTTCTTCTCATTGCAAGATAATTCTATTAAGACATCCGTCCTTTCTTTCCCTTTTCTCTGAGCCTACAGAATATGCAACCCAATTTTCCTTCAGGATGAAATTAACCGCCTCATCCGCAATTTCATTGAACAAAAATACCCATTTTAGTTCCAAAACAAATGCCATTCTAGAGCGCGAAAAATTTCTATGCCATCTCCACACCCCATAAGGATGAGTTAGAAATATGTATTAGTTTGCCATATTCGCCAGCCTTAGCTACCTTAAAATACTATGCGAACCAAAACGAAATAAATATTACCTTTAAATATCCAAATATCATTCAAAAATCGTTGACCAAACTGCATGTTACCAACTAAGATGCCGGCGTATATCTTTTACCCTGCCAGAATTGCAAATTATCATATATCGGTGAGTCTGGTCACTTCAATTAGAGTATAAAGAACATCAAGTCTCTTTGTGCAACATGCAAAATTACGACCATATTATTGACTTCAATCATTCAAAAATTATTTATAAATCAAACGACAATATTGTTAGAAAAATAGCTGAATCACTACTCATAAACAAAGTCAATAATTTCAATTTTTCGGAATGGCAATAAAAATTTAACAAATATATTTTGAATTATGTGGCCAAACTTATTTAGAAACCGCCCGAGCCATCTTAGCATCTTTGCCCCTGGTTTCACGCTAATACTTATATATCCAGTGTTTTCTCTGGTTTCATTATGTTCAATCTTTGCCCCAGTTACATGCCTAAAATTTTTATTTATGTTTTCCCGTTTTGCTTCCTCTGGTTTCATTTTGTTTAGTCTTTTAATTTGTTCCGGAACCACGCAAAATGTTTATGTTTTTTCCCGTTTTGAATGCTCTGTTTTCTTTTAGTTTCGTCTTTTAATTTGACTTTATATACTTCATATTCATTACTCTTTGAATATATATATGAGTGGAGTGAGGATCTGACAGAATGAAAGAAAACTATTTTTAAGGAGTATTTATTCCGCCTAGGTTGAGCGTAACGTTAGAGGAAACGGGCCAGTCCAGTGAGTGGCATTTTAAAATAAGTTTAATATTCAATTCCAACTTGTCAAGCAACAAGTTGGAATCGAACATTAAAATTATTTTAAAATTCCGCTCACCGGACTGGCCCGTTTCCTCTAAAGTTACGCTCAACCTAGGCGGAATAAATACTCCTTAAAAATCGTTTTCTTTCAAATATATATATATATATATATATATATATATATATATATATATATATATATATATATATATATATATATATATATATATATATATATATATATTTGAAGAAAAAATAAAATAATAATTTTAGATGATACTACGCCTCTGTAAGATTCTACGTCAATTAGACGATCACAGCATTACTGTTCATCCAAGAACAGTCAACAACTGACTATTGGAAAGTGGACCACACACATATTGCCCAAAGGACAAGCCTAGGCTTATTCCAACGATGACGCCAACGTTATGGGTGTGCTAAAATTCACATTGTGTGAACTATCTCAATAAATAGATCACCATTTGGAGTAACTTCACCCCGGGAGTAACATAAGCTACTAATATTCGGAAAAAGGGGCGCCACCTCCTTTTTAGTTTAGGGTTGGAATTTTTATCCTTTATGGTTTTGGGGGGACAAGTAATCGTGACTATGAGACGATATTAGAATAGCAACATTGCCCGTGGAAAAATTGAGGTTTGATAGACTAATTATGTGACTGCAATGTTTAAAGAACGCGATAATACCTATTATCAGGATGCCGATATTCGAATAAATTAGATATTAAGTTTAGACTCGCGCCCATCTGCTTAAGGCACGCTTTAAAGTCTGTGGCTGACCCCTGCGTACTCACGTTTGCCTGCCCGCCAGCCTACTCGCTTGCTCGCCCAGCCGCACTAATGTAATGTGAAAATCGTTTTCTGTCCGTCTTTCAGGATACACTACTCAATTACTCATAATTAAAATAAACCTTATATTTTATACCTACCAACTTTCATTTGCGTAATTTACCTCAAGTAGAGAATTTAATTTGTTCAAGATAGTTTTTATGTCCGAACGACACCGAGGAGTTTTTGGTAGTATAATATAAAATAAAAATAATTTCTGATTTCTGATTTTACTACTGAAAAATTCATAGGTTCTGGATGTCCTACTATTTAAATATTATTTTCTATTATTTTAAGTGTTTTCTGACGAATTAAAAATTGCTATTTTTGATGATCGTGTTTAAAGCTTGAGAAAGAGTCTGGTGAAGAATTTAAATCCGAATGTCTCCTAGAAGACGGAGTAATTACGGAAAAAGATTATGGTTTGGGTGGCAATATCTGCACACGGTACAAGTTGCATTAACATTTTAGATGGTCAATAAAGTACGAAAAGTACATAGAGGTACTACATATGAACTTGTCTACTACCTCAAATATAAGAATATTATGACGACAGGCCATGGATTTTCTAAACAGGACTTAGCCACATGTCACACTGAAAAATCCGTATTCCAATGCTTTGGCCAGATTGCAACTGATAAAAGAGTTTCACCGAGAAGAATCATGGACACTCTATAGAAGGATTAGTGCAACGCTACCTACAATCACGATGATAGTTATCGTCTCGATTTCAGTGAAGAAACTGATACACAATCTACCTTCTGTCAAGACACGTACGACGAAGCAAAGAGAGACCATCGACAAAGGCAGAAACATAATTAGGTATTCCGGATGAAATAGAGATGCAGGAACAAAAGGAGACCAGACATTGTTTTTACCACTTCAAAGACACCCAACGATCGGCAGAAGAACTATGAGTGTGAATAAATCTGGCATATTTTCGCAGAATGCTGTGTTGTCGTAGCCAATAAATATCCAGTGAAATAAGAGCAGTTAGAAGATTTGTTTGACATCTCTCGGTGACACAAATCACGAAAATGAACAAGCAAAGCAAACACCTAAAGGGAGAGATATCAAGAGTATTTCCACTGTCTGACAAACATTATAAACGGGTGATTTAAATCGAAACGAATCACGCCGTTTTTTATAATGTATTAGCGAATTAAGGTATTGTGTAATTGTTTCTACACCCTGAAGGAAAGGGAAGTGGATGGCCAGGATAAGCCAATTTTCAAAGAGGACTAGAAAGGAATAGAAGGAGGACCTAACTTTGGGGCATTAAAAGGGAACTATATATGTATTGACAGTAATGCGCCAATCAAGATCAGAGAAATAATTTTCAAAAAGTCCCTGCTCCTTTTTATTGAACGAGAATCGCTTGTTGTTTGGTAGAAGCCAATTATATAGTTGTGCCTGCTACAAAGAAGAAACTACCGAGGTTGTTGAATTTCTATTATGGTAAAAGTTAGTACAAACCGATTTCAAAAGCCACCCCTACAGGATATCTCATGTTACAACAATCATGATTTATATATTTTCTAGTTTGTAAATATCCAGAAGCTCTCTCCCAAACTTAATTACCACCATTCCTCAACACTCCGAATAATTATATTATATAACATCTGACAGACCAAATTTCTTAATGATACAACCAGCCATCCTGTCAGATAGTTAATTAAGCTCAAATTTCTCAACACTGCCATAGTCATATAGATCTCGAACACAGCTTACTTAATTAGGGATACCCAACTGATAGGAGAATTCTTTTGTCATTTAAACGTTTGCCATTACTCTTTATGATATATATGTTTGTTTGTTTTTGTTTTGTTTTTCTTGCTCTTTTTAATTTGATAGAGATTTTTAGTTTTATTTAAAGTGTATTCTCTGTATTTGATAATCTAATTTAGTGATTTCTAATGTATTTTATCTATCTGTAATTTTACATATGAGGCACGAAACGTCCAAATAGAATAAATGGTCAGATTCAGCGTGCTGGTTTATATATATATATATATATATATATATATATATATATATATATATATATATATATTGATTGATTGTATATATTGATTGTAAAACAGACGTTTCCTTAAATGATTTTTCTGTCTTAAAATTTGCTAAATCTATTTTATCTCTCCGCATTAAAGAATCACTCTGTATTAAATATGTACAACCACACAAATTTAAATGAGGACACGTCATCCTTTCCTCTTTTTATAACTTATCCAAGCTGTATTCATTCTTTGAATTCCTTCCTGTTTTCACTCGTCCTTGTGATCCGATGATGTAAGGTAATGTTTCAGTGTCTATATTTTAGTTTTACCTTTTGTTTGTCCTTAATTGATACTATCTCTTTACAAATATTTTGCTGTTCTTTACCTCACTATTTTGTTTGTTCATTAACGTAACGTTCATTTTATATTTTTAACATCGTTTTTGTGACTTTCTCTGATCTGTGGTTTTTAACTTTGAACTTGTGCTGTTATTTATGTTTTTAGGCTTAGATTACTCATTTAGAATTTGTTTTTAGCTCCTGAAGATGGGTTTTGTAATAACCCGAAACGTTGGAATTAAAGATGGGACCCGCCTTCTTCGTTTTGTCCTTCTTACTGAATATAAGACTTAAGCTTTGTAGAAGAGATCTAAGTGAATACACACACATATATATATATATATATATATATATATATATATATATATATATATATATATATATATATATATATATATATATATATATTAGTGAACGATTCTGGGGCCAGCTAAGTCGTATAAGGAACAACAAGACAAGGCCAAACACGAACATTAATTTGGCAGAGCTTGCGGCAAATCCTTTTACCATCTTCAGTGCTATCTATAATTAAGAGACATACGACCGTTAAATATTAATAAATTTTAATAGTTACATTTAATATTTATTGAAATGGTCTATATCAGAATTAATTTTTCTCTATGGGACATCTATAATTTTATTTAGATTGATATAACTTTCATTCTTTTAAACTACTCTATAACTATGCATCTGGCAGCCATTCTCCCAGTACGATGTGTATGTAGCCTTATTTTAACCGATTCCAAACTGAACACAACGAAAAACACATTAGGAAATAAATAACGAAGCGGAAACTCAAAGTACTGAAAAGTGTTAAGTTGGCTTCGTGGAGACGGGACCCTTAAGTTTTTGAACGTGAATACCGCATTCTTCTGTATCCGAGAGACGTTGCTCGATTAACTATTGTACCATAAACTACTTGTGTTGATAAAGTTATCATTAATCTAGGCACTAGAAAATAATCCATAAATTTAAATGTTATCCGTCTTTCTTCTTTCCGGGTAGGGAAAGACATAAAGTTTCTGCATCAAGTGCAATTTAGTCGTAGCATTTAGTATTCCTAGAGTTCGCTATCACTTTCTTAATCTTCGTCCTCTTGTGCTCTTGATTTTTCTATGAGATCTGTCTGCATTTTTACTATTCTAGTTTCGAGTTCCTGAACTTCAGTTCCGGTGCTCGATAAGCGAAATTCTGTTTCCAGGATTAACCTTATCATCCTTTCTTTTTTTGGTGATGGAGCTTATTTTTATTCCAATTTATTTTTATCCTTCGTTTTTCAAACTATTCACGCTATTTCTATTATAATTACCTTTTCCTCTGTTTATCCTTCTGATAAGACTTTTCCATACTGAGTGCTACCTTTATTTGTCACTGTTGACTCATTTCTTATTCAAACCATTCAAAGAGCTACATAAAAACATACGCATTGAGTAGTTGTATATTAAATTAATAACTCAGAGGACTAATTAAAACTAAAACACGAAATAAATAAAATTAATTCACTTAGAAGAATAACTAAAAACTAAATTAATACTAAAATATGTAAATAAAAAGTAATTCAGCTTTTAGGTGAATAATTAGAACTAAATTAACTCGTCGGATAATAATTAATAGTATTTTAAGGATTCTTATGAGAAAATAAACTAGTAAATTAAAGACTCAGAAGAATAATTAAAAGCTAAATACTTAAAGGAGTATAGTCCATTAGGGCAGTAAACAAAAAATATAAGAATCATCGGTGTAATTAAAAACAAAAAATAAGTAAAAAGAAGATCTAAAAACTAACCCCTTTGAGAATTTATTAAAAACTAAATTAAAACTCAAAGGATTAATTAAGACTAAAGTAAAGAGTTAGAGGAGTAAATAAAAGCTAAAGCAAATACATCAATAATTAAAGTTTAAATACTCAGAGGAGTAATTAAAAATTAAACCACTTGTGGAATAATTAAATACTAAATAATTATTGCGAATACTTACTGTATGCCCAGCTCAGTGCGTACACGCCACTCGTAAGGATAAGGACACACACATATTTTGCTTCCACCCATTCAACTGCAAAGAAGAAAAAGAACAATGTTACACCCAATGTTATCTCCTCTTGAAATACAACAAATAGAACAAATTACAAAAACGAACAATTGAGAAAAGGTACAAAATGGTAGATGGTAGGAAAATTGAGAAAAGTTACTCATTAAACTAATAGGGGTAGAATTCTGAAGACTACACGATGGTAAAAGGCGGGAAAATTGAAAAAAGGTGCACTTGGGTACAATGGTGTAACGAGGCATGTAAATTGAAAAACGGTACACATCGGTGGAGGGGGCATTATAAAAAGTAAGTACACTATGGTACAAGGTAGGAAAATTGATAAAAGACACACATTGTTACACTGGAGGGGAATTCCACCGACTACATGGCAGGAATACGGGCAGCTCTTCAGACTGCTTGGCAAAGAAGATGGGAGACGGTCGAAGGGAACTTAAAGTTGCGTGCCATTGCGCCGCGACTGTTCCCATGGACCTATCCCCCAATGCCGCGGCGGCTTCGGGTTGCTTTCTGTCGTCTCCGAATCGGACACACTCGTGTGACGCATCGCTATCTGATGGAGCTCTCGCCTGCGCCCTATTGCAACGACTGCGTCGTCCCCCAGACTGTTCGGCACATTCTTGTCGAATGTCCCAGTCTGGGTGATCTTCGCGCACGATACCTGTCCCAGTACCGGGATGGGCGGGGTCGCTACCGCCTGTCCCTTGTGCTCGGGACAGATTCGTGCACATTTACTTGTGGACTTGTTGACTTCTTGGTGGAGGCCGGCCTTCTCCCTATTATTTAAGCAAGGTTTGTTTGTTTGTTTTGTTTTGCTTTGTTTTTTGTTTGTTTTTTTCCTTTAGTTGCACGCTCCTGCGCCGGGGGGACCTCTCCCCGACGCACCAGCTTGCTTCCTTTCCCCCTTTTGGGGTGTTGTTGTTTTTTTTCTCTCTTTAATTTTATTTTAAAGTAGCCTAGAACTAGGCCAGTTTTAATACGGCGACTAATGCCCAAGTAGGCAGTCGCCAGATGAGCTCTTAAATTAAAAAAAAAAAAAAATGGAGGGGAATTCGGAAGAGTACACAATGGTAAAATGCAGAAAATTTGAGAAAAGGTGCAAATTATTAAATATGGGAGGGAAATTCTAAAGAGTACACAATGGTACAAGGTAAGTAAGGCGGGAAAATTTTGAAAAGAACATAATAGTACACGGGAGGAACATTGAAAAAAGGTACGCATTGTTATAAGGGGGAAGGGGGAATTCTGAAGAGTACACAATGGAACCAATTGGAGAAATCCATACCAGTAATAAGCTTTCAAGTCGATCCAAGTTAGCAACGTTGAGTCTCTATGGTCTTTGTACCAAATTGTACTTAGAAAATTATAATAGTCTCTATAGTTTAGATATAAGGTTGGTTGCGATTGCGTTTTCTCTCATTTCTGTTATTCATATTTATCCATCCTATTTCTCCCTGTCTCTGCTTTTTTTCATTATTTCTCCACTTTTATAGCCTTCTTTTTAAAAATTTTAACAATGGCGATTTCTGTGAGAACGGTTGGGTGACTTTGTTATTCGTAATCTTGAGGACAATATTTGTATTGTTCGTAGCCTAAAGAGTGAATAAATTATAGTCTCGTGACAGGTTAATTCATTGTTCGATTTTAGAACGAGAGAATTGGAGGTACGCATTCTTGAGGGCGGGATGATTTAGGGCTTGTAGCACTGTAACTGAAAGATAGGGTGTTTCTAGTAATGAGACTAGAAAAGTGAGTGTTCGAAGACTTGCCAGGGAAGAATTCAAATGTCGTATTCTTTAAAACAAAGAATGAAAGAATTTTTATTCATTAGCTTCAAACCGGAGAATTTTGTCTTTGTAGTCTTCAGAGTGGAGAATTCGGTGTTCTTAATTTCGAAATGTGAAAATAGAGAGACCAATGTAATATTGAGATGGAGTATTCGGGAATGATAATCAATAGAGCGGAAAATATGTTATTCGTAGTTACGAGAACAGAGAATTCGGTGAGACAAGTCGTGAGGCAGAACAATTCTTTGTTTGTGTTATTGGCACGTATAGCATCAAGACTGCAGGGTTCGGTGTTAGTAGGCTCAGGCTCGAGACCAAACGATCGTTGGTAGGATTTCTTTTTATGAAATTTTAAATATTTTAACAATGGCAATTTTTTATTTGTTTGTGATAAGATTGTAATAAGTTCAATTTAATAGTTACTCATACACTCTTTATTTCAGGTGTTATTAGATAGTTTAGAGACGATTTTTTGAAATTTGATTACATGTGTCTAGACCCATTTTGCAAGAATCATTTTCTCTTGAAATGGCCCCCAAAAAGGAACTTTCAAAAGATTTGAGTCCTAATCATCGCCGTGAGAAAATAATTGCAGAGAATGGGTATCAGCCAAGATTATTTAGCTCTAAACTCTTTAGATCTTTGTCAAATCAAAACGGATGTAGTTATAAACGCTCATACTAGAAGGAAAGCCATTTTCAAGCTACTGGATCTCCTTCCGTCCCAAGATAAACCTAGTCTACAATCTCAGGAAATTTTCACAGTAAAGCTTAAGAACAAAAGAGCCATTTATAACCACAACAACTATGAAAAACGTTTCTTGTGGGCTCAAGCATACATGAAAAGTGCCTTTAGTAAGATTATCTTCGTAGATGAATGAAGATCACGCTGGATTGGCCGGAAGGTTGAGCAAAATAAGAGTTTGTCAATAGACATCTGCTGAGACAATTCACTAAGCGACAAGAAGCAGGAGGATATATTGTTTTGGCTCCACTGGATTCGAAGTATTACAGTGAGTTCTTGGAAAAAGTTTCCTATCATTTTTCAAGATACAGCAAGTGACAATGAGGTTGTTACTTGTCTTCTTGCCTACCAAAAATTCCGACCTAAGTTCAATACAAAAATAGTACAGTATCCTAAAGTGAAGCGCTTAAGTATATGGTTGACAATTAACAAAAGAATTACCTTTAAGAAGCCATCCAAGATGACGCAATGAAAATTTCTGTGATTGCATCAAAACTTTGACGTTATCAGAAAGAAATGGATTGTTCAAAGATTTTCAGGAGAAAAAGTCCTTTATTGACAAGCTGATTTTATTTCTTAAATGTACTTCATATTAAGCCTTTAAAACTTGTTATACTTTATGATTGTATCTTCTGTTTATAAATATACATAGGTTTAAAACGCTATGTATAACTGCTAAGTAAAAATCTGCTAAAGATCTTTTGAGAGTATAATAGTCATTCCAACAATAATTTGTCTAATTTTCTCCCACATTTGCCATTTAGGTTTCATATATTCACATTAATTTTTCTGTTAATGATAGTGTTAACTCCCTAAACAAGATTAGTTAAACATGCAATCATTTTAAGAAAGTTTTGGCTAGTTTTACTATTTGCATTCAATCTCTAAACACTTTAATGTTCTTTGTCGTTATCTTTCTAATGACTACCCACACTCACTTTCAGGATTAACCTTTGAGTAAGCTAAGGAGAGTTAGGTACCTATCATGTGCCTCGCGTAGTTTCTCTTTTGCTAGTCGGCCGATATTTGTTCTTCATAAGTTCACTTTCCATAAGTGTACCATTTTTATTTTAACCTTATTTAAAAAAAAAAAATCCGGCAAATTTCCTCTCGTTTTTTTTTTGTCCTAATCATATTTTTAAAAACTCATTTGGTGAAAACAAAAAGTTAATGACCCAGAAAACACATAGAGACTAGGGATAAAAAAATACTTGCATTAAAAGGAAGAAATACTCGTACAATTCCGCTCAATTCTGATATTATCTGTATTAGCTGGTTCAAAAATAATAAGTTTATCGAATTTGAAATGAGGATAGAGGATAGTGTAATGACAATTTCCGGCGGAAAGAATTTTCTATTGGAATGCATTTCTCCCTAAGCGGGAGACAAGCCAGCCTTTCCTACTTTGAATAGATTAAAACTAGCCTGCCACGAGGAGACAAGTTTCAGTCAGTGTTAATCTCAATCTCCAATCCACTCCCTTGAAGTGCCAAGAAACTTGAAGTAACGCCTGCCTCAAAACATGCCTACATTCCACTTTGATACCAAAACTACTTTTGCCACAAACATCTACACTATTCTATTATTGACAAGCGAAACTACTTGAAGCCTACTCCTCCATTGCTTTCTAAGTTTCCCACGCGTTTCTCTTATAACTACATTATACTCAAATAAAATTTAATTCTCTCCACTTTTTTATTAACAGTGAAAAGCATAGTTATCAATTCCTATTATATTAAGCTTTTAGGATGCATAAAGGGAAATGATATATGTATATTCAGTACAATGATAGTAAAGTAGTCTTTATTTAAAATTTATGTTGAAGTGAATAATTCCATATTTTATGTATTACTATATTCTCTCGCATATTCATTTACTATCGTGAATATTTTTAAATGCCAAAATCCAATCTCTTACTTGCAATCATCCAGAGTAAAGAATATACATTCAAATTCTTCCAAAGTTAGTCCAAGCATTCCATGCCCTCGTCGCTTTAGTAAATGAATCGAATGTTTGGTAAATATGTCCTCCTGACATACAACTTAGCGCCATCAGTACAAGTGGTGCCTACACTACTGATATTTGTGAGCTACAAGCCATTGGGCAGCAAAAGCTACTCATTTAAAGAACGGCAGTCTTTTACACAATGTGTTGCGGAAATGAAACCAAGATTATTAGAGCAATAAATGTAGAAGTGTTTATTACAATAATAATAATGATAAATCGTGGCAAAATAATTAAGTTGCTTAAGAGATAAAGGGAGACTCTTTCAAATAAGAATAGACAGTTATACCTCTCTGTCTCTCTTTCTTTCTCCCCCAAGAATCTTAAGACATAGATTTTATAAAATTTAGGAACGTTGAAATTTCGAGCGCAGGAGAAACGGATTACATGAGTATAGGGCAAAGGAGGGGAATGAACCGCTATTTGAGAAATGGATAATTAACTGAGTTGAAAAATTTTAAAAATTTGATTGCAATGTAAAAAAATTACGACAATGTTAAAAGAGAGCAATTTGGTAGAAATAGAGTTGCTCGGATGGTGGTAAAATAAAGAGATTTATATGTTGTTCGAAAAAGTTATGTAGTTTAATCCAATTCAGAGACTTTTCGTTTCAACATAATTGCTCTACTAAAATTTTGATATGTATTTCAGCATCAATTTTTCCTTTCTCTTCGCATAAACTTCAGTTTTTCTCTAAGATCCTTTCCTAATAGACGGTGGCATTTAGAGGAGAGTTAAGTCCTCTCCCACTTCCTAGTACACAAGTTGTAATCTGCTAGGTTCACTCGGTCAAAGTATCTTCCGCTTATTTTAAGGCCCAAACAGTGGGCCGGATTTTTCCATATGCAAGAGAAATAAGAATTTTATTTTTGTTTTCAGACAAATTTATAAAATATTTTGATCATAGAATTCAACACGCTACTGTAGACCGTGCACCAAAAGTTCAGCGCAAGAACAATTCAGAACAGGACAATTCAGCGCGGGTTTATTCACCATTAGGTTTATGTTAGGTTAGGTTAGTTGCGTTAGGTTGGTTGGTTTCTGCGTCCAAAGTCCCCTATCCTAAAGATAGTTTACGTATGCCAGCACTGTGTAGATCACGCTAGCAAATAATATCGTTGACGTATTTAAACCCATAAAAGATTCAATGCCACTTGAAATAAAAGAATTATCGAACTAGTTTGAAGATACTTGGATTGGTCGCCCTTTCCGGTGTGGTAGAAGATACCTTATTTTTAAACCAATATTGTAAAGTATCTTTGTTTGTATTCAAGGAGATCCACTGAAAACAAACAATTCACTAGAAGGGTAGCACCGCACCATTCAAGTGTCACTTAGTCATAACCAGCCAAAATTTTATAAATTTCGAATATTTTAGATTAGAACTGGATCATAGGCTAAAGATGATTTAAAGGCTCAAATTTATTTAAATACACAAAGTAGTGGTTTTGTAATAGATGAACAGAGATACATCTTCAAAAATGAGCGGACACTGTTTAAGGATTGAAGCACATGGTACTAAGAGCGCTTGTAAGAAGTCCAAATAAAAGTAGTGCACTACGGTTGGCTAAAGAAATTAGTTGCAGCTGAAAGCTGAAAAAATAAACTGTTAATTTCTTCCGTATATGGAAGCCTTTGGTCCACCCTGAAATATATTTACTCCCTTCACCACAAACCTCTTTAAAACCTTATAGTTAATTTCTTCCCATATATAAAAATTGTTTCTTCCAAAAATCACATAGAGCCGGATAGCAGCATGGGACTTTCGCTATCCGAGTGTATAAGCCGTAGAATTTTCCCGTTTGGATTCCGGTTTCGATTTTCAGCAAGAGTAGAGCAAAATATGCCTGGGCTGTCGCAAGCTATTCCCAAACGCAGTGCACCGAGCCTGTTTAAATGATAACATTTCCATCCACCTAAATCATCAAACGCACAGTGTATTCGAATGCCCTTGTACTCCACACAACTCATCAGACTTCAGGTTATAGTGTGGTATGCATAGTGCAGGGAAAGTAGGCCTGTGGCACCCATATTGCAGGATAGATAAGCACAGTGAGAAACCCCCACAAATGGGTGCTCAATGGATCTATAAAATCCTAAGACTGAACAAACACATTAATTAATTAGGTAATATGACATGAAATATGTAGTAAACCATTGTAAAAATAGAGAAATATCTATATCATAACTGGGAGAAAATGCCCTCGAAGGACGACCGCGAGAGGAAGCCCCTTGGAAATATCCCTCAATTCTTTCAAGACCACGTGAGCCAGCGAGAGAATTTTAGAAATTCGAGGAAGAATCAGTCACTCGCTTAATCACTCGTCCCATCTGTGTTTGCTTTCAGACGCCAATCGTCCCCCCCTTTCCTGCGATAACGCCGTGTGCAGCCCCATTAACCCTACCCCCATATCGCGAGGCAAGTTTCATCTTCTGAAACGACGCGTTATCATTAAATGTGTTTGCTTAGATTGGCGCTAAGAATCCCGTAGGGACCGCAAGGCCCTAAGGCGTCTATAAGAGCAGCCAACTGGGTATTTAACCCGAAGCTCACCATCTCTCAGGGTATTTAAAATCCCGCCATCCACTCCGTTCAGACCTCCGTCTGTTTCCCGTGAACCCCCGTAACCCGTCCTTGAAGATCTCGTCAGCAGATCTACCTTCGTTGAGCTTTTGCCCCTATTCAGAGCAAGCTATCGAGTCTCCTTCTTCCCGGAGAGTTGTGCGACCCTCTCATCTTCACCACCCCTTCAGGATTTCCGTTCTTTGGAGACTGAGACTCCCTGCCGATCGGCAGAATAGTCTCGAGTTGAGATTACGTCTCTCTGGAGCAGAGAAAATCTTATTCTTCATCACGAAGTAATCCGAACCCATCTTCGAGTCCTCCTCGCCAGGACTCCCAGAAGTATTTTCTTTAAGATTTGCGCCGTTTTCTCCCCCCCCCCCTCGAACTCGCCCGCGCTTGTTGAAGGTAAAGCGATCTTGTATTGTCATCCCCAGATTACCTCTTTAATCTTTACTTAATTCATGTAACTACCATAAGTAATTTGTTTTCCCTTTGTATATATATATATATATATATATATATATATATATATAATTGCCACCCTTTTCTTATATATATATATATATATATATTAAAATTATATTTTGGGGTATTGTCTTTACATAACAATTGAACTGCAACTTGGCAAGCCATAAATCTAAACTCGGTCAACCATAATTCGCCCTCTTTATTAATCGCCCTGAACTATCTCAGGCAACCTGTGGTCAGCTGTCTGCCCGTACTTGTGTACGACTCTGAGCGCCGAGCTAGTCTACATAGGGATACCTGGACAATAACAGTCCATTTTTTAGAAAAGCATAAGAAAAGCAAGTAAATAACTAGTTTCCCACGCGGTCACACACAAACACACACATACACGCTTCTATATACATAAGGGAGCAGCTGCGAGACCTAAAATGCAGACGCATGGTAATGGGAAGCCTAGTAAATACAAAAGTCGTATATGCTTTGGCGGGTCGAGTTCTTGTAAAGGTGTCTCAAACGAAAAATAAGCAGTCGTATTTTGATAAGATCTGCCAGCCCATTCTGAAAATGTGTAAAGATACTCGAGAGATTCACACACTTCTGAAAACTCCGCCCAACGGTCCGCGGAGAGGCTAACAAGTGAGTTTACTATCGTTAGCTCCGCCTCGCGCCTTGAAATGAGAAAAGGTGGGTCACCCCCTCTCCCATTTCCTTTAGCAAGGAACTATAAATTAACGAAGTTAAACAGTGAGAGAGGGCAGTTAAGTCATTCAGCTGGATAGGCTCAATTAAAGATATCGGCCTTGTGCGATTAGTATTACTGACATTAAGGGTCTCGTCCCTCGCTCTTAAGTCCTACTACCTTTGCCTCGGCTACCCTAACATTAGTAAAACTTACATTCCGCCGCATAGAACTAGATTTATTTCGCTTACCCGTAATACGGTAGACGCTATTTCAGGAATAAAAACCTACTTGTCGTTGCTTTCTCTTTGAGTCCTTTCCTTTAACACCAAGGTAACCAAAGCACCTTCTGGCGCCTAGATTAGAGCAAAATCTACGTGATACCTTTGGAGTCAGAGCAATCTCTCACCCGTAGACTGGTAGTCATAACACGGGCAACTACACCAAGGACCATTTCTCACTGCATTTGGGCAACCGTCTTCCCCCATAGACTGGTGACCCGTTTTAGCCGGACAGTGAAGGTGACAAGAAAATGGACACATCAGACCATCAACAGGCAAGGCAAGAAGAGACAGAGATAGTGAACAACATCTTCATCAAGCCATCCATCTTTAACAAGGCTGTAGATGCAGGTTGGTTTAAGATTGTGGAAGCCCAGTTTGACATTTCAAGAGTAAGTCAGGAGGATACTAAATTATTTTACGTTTTGGCTGCACTACCTCCCGAGACTGTCGACCGTCTTCCGGCTGCAATCCTATCTACTCAAAATTACCAGCTCTTAAATGTTGAGGTGATTAGGCTTTTCGAGAGGACTAAACCCGAGCTCTTCGAGAAGCTTATTGCCTCCTCCACGCTCACCAGTCGACCTTCTACCAATTTAGAAGAACTAAGAACTGCTCTACAGGTAAGAATTGGAGATGAATTCGAGATGGACAAGTTTATCATCCCTGCCAGCCAACATCGCGCCCATAATTGATACCTAGAAGGAACTTACTCTAGCCCAGTTAAGAAAGCTTGCTGATGAATTAATGCATTCTATAGAGTGCAGTGTCTTAAAGTTAAAAATAGCAGTGGATCCATATAACGTAGTGCCACTTCTTTGTCCGATAAGTGTATTTATTCCCCATCCTAATAATAGAAGTGATAATTATATAAATAATTTGAATTCTATGGGAAGTGGGCGATCAGTGCCCGTAGGTGCGTACCGTAATGGAAACCGTTCCAATTTTGTACAGCGTAACAATTATCACGGTGCCTATAATATATCGATAGGATTGCAACCTCTTCGCAGAAACCAAAGACCTGTTGTATGCCGTTCACATTTATATTTTGGTGAGAGTGCAAAATTCTGAAAGCCCTGGTGCTGGTGGCCACAAATATGGGAACTCGTTCAAATACAACTTTAATCAAGGCGATCTACGCCAGCCTAATCAGAAAACTAGCAAGGCATACCATTGCAAGTGCGACCAGTGGTATGCCGTCCGTTCTGACCGTCGCCGCTGAAGTGAATAAATTAAAGTGCGAGTTTCTAATTAATACGAGTTCAAGTGTGTCAATAACTCCGGCTAAATTGGTGCAATCGGGTGAATTACGCGAATCTAGTGTGAACATTACGAAAGCTAATGGCAGAAAAATAAAAGTGCACCACGAGGTACACACGGATATAGTTATCCCTAGTATTTGCCAGTCATTTAGGTGGTTGTTTGCGGTTGCAGATACCACTTCGCCGTTATTGGTAATTGACTTTCTGAGGCACTTTAATCCACTGGTGGATTGCGCGCGAGCATCCTCATCGAAAACCAAACTAAGCTCATTTCAGAAGTGAAACAATCCTGGGAGCCTGCGGTACTTTTGATCTTTAATGACCTACAGCAACTACTGTCCAATTGCAGTGCTGTGTTAAGGAGGTATGAGGCTTTTTACAGCCACGCGCCCAAGAATCCCTCCCCCATCTCCTTTCCCACCTTCTCCAAACTCAGGGACGTATACGATTGTGACCGGTAGTGCACCATCGACATTCGCGCGGCCGAGACCTCTTTCAATGGAGAAGCTTCAAGTTGCCAAAGCAACGCTCGAAACGTTGTTGAAGGAGAGAGTCGGGCTCCTGTCAAAATCAGCATGAGTCTCGCCGATTTACATGGTCCTTAAAAGGTGGTCGGCGACTTCCGCGCGCTAAATGCGATCACAAAGCCCGAAAGATATCCATTTCCAAATATTCAAAGTATAGCAAACCACTTCCATGGCAAAACAATTTTTTCAAGGTTGTATCTGGTTCGTGCTAGCCATCAAATCCCTATGAACCCGCCCTACAGAGAAAACTGCTGTAATAACGCCGTTTGGTTTATGGGAGTACGTTAAGTTACCCTTTGTCCTCTGGAATGCAAGCTGCACATTCCAACGACACATGGATAACTTATTTCATCGATTAGGGTCGTTTATGTATATATAGACGATATCTTGATATTTTTTGAGAATCCGGACGACCATTTGTAACATTTAGATCAACTTTTCAAAATCCTGGTGGAGAACGGTCTGAGGATCTCCCTGGGAAAAATGCGAACTGGCAAAGGAAGAAATTGATTATAATCAATTTCCTCCTTTACCAGTTTCGCAGAAGAAATTTGTCCACCGGCCAAGAAAATGAAACCATTAGGGACATGCCTTTAACGAAGGACTACAAGGAACTAAGACGATACTTTGGCATCTTGGGATACTAAACAAAGATGATTCCTAATTTTGCAACGATTGCAGCCCCATTGACCGAGTTTGCACGCCTGCGACCTAAGGCTCGTGAGCTGAAATGGAACGATGATGCACGAAAAGAATTTGAAAGTACTAAGTCGGCTTTGATTATCTCCGTCAAGCTCTGTCACCGGCTGCCAAATGATTCCCATACTGGCTGGTGGTAGATTGCTCCCAATATGCGGCAGGTGCTTCCCTTCATCAAATGGTATATGGTTTGCAGCGCCTGGTGACATTCTTCTCGAGCAAACTAAGCAGGACACAGCAAGCATACTCCACCTACGATAGAAAGCTCCTAGCGGCGTATCTTGCAGTGACCCACTTAAGGCACATGATTGAAGGCCGCCCTGTTCCTTATGCACAGACCACAAGCCACTAATATCACCCTTTTAGTCACCATTACATGCCAAAACGGACAGGCAGCAACGCCATTGGACGTTTATTTTAAGGTACATCAGCGATATCACCTACATGCGTGGTCAAGACAAGGTAGTTGCTGACTGCCTTTCGAGGAACGTCCATTTGGTCCATATTGACTTATTTTACCTCTGCTCCGAGCTTTGGCGGCAGCGCAGGATAATGACGAGGAAACGAAGAATGTTCACTTATGTATTGTGTGAAGTAACATCAAGATATCCACGACTCTTCGTCTATACCGTGAAGAAGTACTATCTTCAGCCAGTTAAACAATTTGACACACTCTTGGATCAAGGCATCACTTCGTTAGATTAAGTCTCGATACTTCTGGCCTAATATAGACAGGAACATTCGCTCCTGGGCGAGGGAGTGTCTTGCCTCTCATGTCAGTCCTCCAAGATTTATTGCCACAGAAAATCTCCAATCCCGATCCTTCCCATTGATATTCCATTTTCAAGATTCCTAACGGTGCATATTGATAATTCCCTATTTAAGGAATTATTAGCCCTCGTTGGTTTTCATCGTTTCCGCACTACGACCTACCTCCTTTCCACGAAAGGGATGGCAGAAATATCGCACAGGAATTTGAAATGTTCAATAAGGGCCCGTCGGCAAGGCTAGCTGATGGCCCTTACGATTATTGCTCCTTGCCTAATGACTCGACATTTTCGCCTTTCACAGCAATCATATGGACTACACTGTTGTGCCCGAAACCCTTGGTTTTATCCCCCACGTCGAAAACCGATTCAAATCCATTAAAGAATTAGCAACAAACATGGCACAAGTCGATTTCACAGAGGCATCCCTAGGACACCTGCATTCGGTACCCAAGCCTTTCGTACACAAGGATCTTTGTGAGGCAACCCATGTGTGGTTCCGAATAGACCGCGACCGCAAACTGCTAGGAGCACCATATGCTGGCCATTTTCCGGTCGCCAAGCGCGACGACAAGGTATACAAATTGGAATTCCATGATGGTAAGAGGGACACTGTCTCAGTGGACAGGCTAAAACCAGCGAGGCTTCCTTCCCCGTGTGGTGATAATCTGTTGAGTAATCAGTGACGCCCGAGAAGTCAGGCAAGAGCCAGAAGGATAACCTGTCACACTTCTTTTCACGAAGAGAATGAAGCAGAGGACAATGACATCGAAGGAAGTAAACGAGGAACCTCTACAGACACCGAAGAGAACAACTACGAGTTACGTTTGCCAGAGACTCATCGTTTCTCTATTTGTGAATCCAGTTAAGACCATTTCATTACCACGCCTTATTATACAAAAAAGAGAGAGGGAAGCAAAAATGTCCGTACGCCTCGATATTTTGTAACTTTCCTGCGAACCAAAGTGTATATACTTCATGTATCATAATTGCAACTTCTGTATTGTGTAATTATAGGGGCTAGTTATTTCACCTAGGCCTAATAAAGTAGATGCTATTTCAGGAATATAAACCTACTTATCGTCACTTTCCCTTTGATTTCTTTCCTTTAACCCCGTGGTAAACAAAACACCTTCTGGAACCCAGCCTAGAAGGAAAACTACCTGAAACCTTTGGAGTCAGAGCAAACTCTCACCCATAGACTGGTAACCCTAAGACGCGCAATAACACCAAGGACCTTTTCTCACGACATTCGTGCAACCATCTTTTCCCTATAATAGAACTACCGAAGGATTATCTACTTACAGACTCACCTCTGGTGAAGCCAGTGACCGCTGGCAATTCCATGATGGCGACACCTGGCAAATAACTCCAATCCTGCCTAGTTATTCTTCACGCAGGAGAAAGACACATAATCGTCATACAGACAACGCTCTTGCTGCCCCTCTCGTTCTACGCCAAGTGCCAGCTTTCCCATTAACCTCCAAAAAGCTCTCCATCCACTCGAACTGCGAGCGAGCTGACTTAAGGCAACCAAGAAGAATTCCAACATGACCTTACGAATAAATAATATTAATTGTGAGCGTGTTTGCATAACCAACCGTTCCACCTACATGGAACGAGTGGTTCTCCTCAAATTCACTATGAATACACGCATTGGTTGGCAGCAAATGATAGCACCTCTTCTTCTTAACAAAGCTCGGGGTTTTGTGTAAATCGGCCTGACAGTGACTCAGTCACTGTCATTCACATCATTTATGCAAATTTCATTGTGCCTCCGTGGAATGTATCTAGATTTAAAAGGTATGGATGCTACAAGTAACCGAACGTGGTCCAACGACCATTTATTTAAATGCATTCGTAAATAGCATGCTGCATAAATCTGTGTAAGACTAATTCTTATGGAATTCCGAATAAATGGTAAAGTAAAGCACATTTATCGTTGATCTTTTCAAATTCTGTATGTGATTTATATTTTATGGATTCGTTAGGCAACACAAAAATTCAGTTAGCCTGTATGTGATTTATATTCTATAAATCGGCGTGGGGGTATAATTCGCAATATTCAAAAGCTGTAAAGTACGACTATATCCAAATCTCTCACACTATAATAAACTTAAGGTGGCTTTAGGTAAACTAAAAGCACTGTAGCATAATTTTTTATAAGAAAGATTTTAGTTTAAATTATTCCAACTATAAAATAGTTTAATTCTTTAGGAGAATGGGATCAATTTATGATAAGGAACTTAAGGGTGACAAATCTTGAATTGAACGAAAGGCAAGTGCTTATTCTCGAATTGTAAATATTTTGAAGGTCTCTTAGAAGATTGTAACTTACCTTAATTTTAGTTTACTTCATTTAAGAAATTCTTTTCGTTTATCATAATTTATCTTAACTTTAGTTCAAATTAGACGTGATTACAAGATCAGTGTCTCAAACAACAATTTTACCTTTACTTAACCTAACCTAACCTAACCTAACCCATTTCATAGCATATGTAATCATATAACTAAACAAAATGATATTTGAATGATCCTTTAAATATTTTTCTATTCAAAAAACTTTCCTTAGTAATTTGCAATATTTTTATTTTCCTTACAAGTCACTGTGTGAGTCGTTAACAGAGCGTAAGTGCCGTTTATTGTATTGTGACCTAACCAGGTGCCGAATCTTTAATTAAGTGACTTTAGGTGTTTTATCTTGAATTAAACGAAATGCAGATGCTTATTCTTGAATTGTGTATTCCCTATCCTAATAATAGAAGTGATAATTAAATAAATAATTTGAATTCTACGGGAAGTGCGCGATCAGTGCCCGTAAGTGCGTAGCCTAATGGAAACCGTTCCAATTTTGTACATCGTAATAATGATCACGGTGCCTATAATATACCGATAGGATTGCAACCCCTTCGCAGAAACCAAACCAGGTACCTAATCTTAAATTGATCCGAAATATTGATATGCAGTTGTAATGCTACACGGCCTTAGGCGACAATTACTAATTTACGAAACTCGCAACTCAAGTTTCTGGAAAGGAGTCAAAATTTGTTCATACAAATGAACCTGATGTTAAAAACTTACTGTACTTCCTCTTCCAGGGGAATTAGGTGCCCTCTTAGGCCGTTCTGAAGTTAAGGGATAACGCTAGTAAAAAGCAGTGATGAAGAGGAAGAAATTGAATAATAATAAAAAAGGATGGTAACAAGAAGTAACAAGGAAAGAAAGTAACCTAGAAGACCTTACGGTCCATTCAATGAGGGTACATTTGGCCTAGCAGTCGAACGGGCACATCTCTGCTCAAATGCTTTACGTCATTAAACGGCCATTTTTCAAGACCCTGTCAAGTCTTGACTTGAACTGGTCAACAGATTCACTGTTGACAACTTCCACTGGAAGTGCGTTCCAACTACCGCAGATACTGTACGTGAAATTTTTTTCACACAGATTGAGGTTTTAACGCTTCAGTTCAAGTTTAAAGCCGTGATTTCTTGTTCTACTCTCAACAAGTGTGAAAATATCCCTGTAGTCAAAATTGTCAAACCCTCGAAGTATTTTGAAAACTTCGATGAGCTGACCACGCAGTCTCCGGGTCTGCAACGAGAACATATCTAATTCCCTTACTCTATCTTCATAACTTTTATGTCTGATAGAGGGAATCAGTTTGGTTGCCCAGGCTTGCACGCGTTTTAATCTCGCGATGTCCTTTCGAAATAAGGGACTCCAAAATTGTACCGCATAATCCAGGTGTGGTCGGACAAGTGAGATGTACAAACACAGTACAATCTCCTTGTTCCGATATCCAAACTGGCGCTTTATGTCGCCTAGCATCCTTTGGGCTTTTTTCTCCGCCTCAACGCACTGTTTCGAGAACTTGAGGCCACAAGTGATTGTTACACCCAAGCCCTCTTCAGTCTCGTGGATTCAATAGCAGTGCCTTTAAGGATATACTGAGATTGGGGGTTTCGGTGGCCGATATTCATCACTTTGCATTTGTTCACGTTAAACGGCATTTGCCACGTGTCCGACCACTCCCCAATCTTCCCAAGATCTTCCTGCAGGCGGGCAGTATTTCGATCCTTTGCATCGTTCATACCAAGCTTGGTATCGTTGGCAAATTTGAAAATCTTGGCAACCATGTCACCGTCCATGTCGTTGACGTAGATGATGAATAGTAGTGGGGCCAGGACAGAACCTTGAGGCACCCCGCTAGTAACGGGGTAGTAGAAAGAAAAGCAACACTGGTGAAATGGCTGGTCAAAACAGCAAATCCTGTACTAGGTTTGAGAGTGTTTAAAATTCTGTAATGCTAGAAGAGAGAGTTTCAAATTCTGTACTGTTATGGAGTTTTTGAAAAAGCATATGATGCTCCACATTTTGATAAGGATCAGGAAAAAACTAATTTATATTGGGTTCAAAATTATAAAAGTCACTTTGTAAAGTCGAAGAGCTACTCGAAAGTGTTTAAAAAGTCCTGTGACATTAATGGATAAACTCGTATCTATTCTATAGACATTTAGTATCATTTCCTATTTACTTATTAAAGTTCGCGAATGGTATAACATAATTAACATAACATAATTTCACGGATGACAAAAGCCACAAGGGCCTATCAAAGATCATCTGCATCCGTCAAAACCCACCCACAAAAAGCACCATCACCAGGAAAAGACAAAATGAAAGTACCCCACAATATAATATAACAGATGACAAAAGTCACAAGGGCCCATCATAGGTCATCCGAGTCAAACGGTCTCTTTTTTAAGGCACCCAAACTTCCGCAAAAACTACATCCAGAGGATTGCGTCACACTGCCTACATTATCTTAAAATCCACTTATCCATATTATCTTCTAGCCTTGGAGATTAACCTAGGACTGGAATTGTAGTTCCTCTCAATGCTCCTGTGTTCTTTAGCGTTTAAAAGAAACACACGATAGAATTAACCATTAAATACAAACTTAGACGTCGTCGCAGTCAAATATTTATGTATAAATATGAGTTAAAATCGTCGGAAAACTTTTAAAATCATACAATAATATAAAATGACTCTAATAGCCACTCTATAATCAATAATCCTCCCTTCCCAAAACTACATCTAAAACATAACCATAGGAAAACACAAAGCCTCATAAAACAGCCAAATACATTCTACTATGAGATATGAAGTAAAATGTGCTTCCTAATTATGATTTCTTTTAACCTCACTTCAAATTAATAACAAGGTTAGAACGTGTCTATCGCACATTTGACTTCTTTACAAGACTAAAGTGATCTCTAGATGAATAGAGCGACTTGAGAAGTGCAAACCTAATTAAACTTAAAAGATAACTCCTAATTAGCATAATTCTTGTTTGGTTAAGAGCTAATTGAAGCTCAAATTTGCTCTAATAACGTGAGTTTGGGTTTATTGTGTGGAATTTGGATATATTTCCGCATGTTATGAATAGTGTTTCACACAAAGGGAGAGCTGAGGAAATAGTATTTGGCATAATGCGCATGTGTATAAATTAACTAGGTAGAAAAGTGCCAAATAATTTTTCCCCAATCACCTAGATCCTTCAGTCATGTTAGATAAAACAAAAATATGGTATATATATATATATATATATATATATATATATATATATATATACATATATTAGGAAATTAACCCACAGGAATATGAAACGATGAATCTAAGAACTTTCAAACTATATTTGCAAGTTCATTTTCAAGGAATAGCATGAAAATAGAGAAGACAACCGAATATAGGGTACAAAGATACGTATGGAACACCTATCACATATTACAAACCAATAGACAAAAAACACAAAAACATGACAGAAAAATACCAGAAAAAAGAATAATAGGCAACTAATAACAGACATGTGCATATCTAAACGATATGGTGCGATGAAAAATAACAATATTTTAAAGGATTATCATTAGAGCTAAAACATTTGGTATAAGAGTTAATCCACAAGCACAACAAAGCCATGTGGTGGGGGAGGCAATGCGACTGATATTACACTAATAAAGAGTGGCAACAGGCTGCATTATAAGGTTATTTCATTTAGTACAAGGTTTTTTAAAACAAGGTCGAGTTTAAATAATCCAGAGGAAATGTTCATATTAGGAAAGATGCCAATTAAGAAACACTCGACAATATTTCTTTTTGTGAAATCAGCGGAATAAAAAAAGAATTTGGCAGAATTCCAGTCAATGGGGTGGTTATTTTCGAATAAATGTAAAAATCAGGCGCTGTTTATTTCACCTCTTCTAATATTATACTTATGTTGGCAACTTCTAGTAGGTGAAGATTTAGCAGTTTGCCCGAAGTAAGGTAAATTACAAATAGAATATTCTATAGAATATACTCCGCCTTTTTGCCTTGTATTATTGGGGACTAACATTTTATATCAATTGGATTCATATCTAAAGTTTACAGAGATATTAAGTTGCTTAAAAATACGGGTGAGACAAAAAATGGTTAAAAGTACGGCATGATAAGACAATTTTTGTAATATTATATATATATATATATATATATATATATATATATATATATATATATATATGAATGCAAGGATAACTACAAGAGAAAATAATTTAATAAGGGTATATATAAACTAGTAAAAGATAAAGGACCGCCTCTAAGACAAGAAATCACCAATGAGGAAGTAGGAGAGGGATGGGTAAATTCTCATTAAGATTTAGCTATAACAGGCAGCAAGGTCAAATCGAGAGGCAAAAAAAGTGCCAAAAGGGTTAAAACGATAAAAAAAATGAAAATTGCAGCAAAAAAAGAACATAATTCAAAATTAATTTCTTTAAGAATGAGTTTTTTTTCATAACAACGTCAATTTTAACAAGGCCATGGAAAATGTTAAAGTTATTAAATTGGCTTATACATGAACATTCAAAAATGTTTCTTTTAATTGAGTCATTTGAACAAAAAATAACTTTGGCTGAATTCCAATTAATTAAGTGGTTATTTTCAGAACCGATTTGTCAATTTAATTATTGCATTGACTTTGTATTAACATCATTTTATTTCTCTTCCTCTCTCCTTGTCCCTCTCCCATTCGTTTTATTTTACTTCTCGTGTCTCTCCTAATCTCCCTCTTTAGACTATCGCTTTATGCGTTAATCGTTTTAACCCTTTAAGCTCTGTTCTTCCCTCTTGTTTGACCTTGCTACCTTTGTTATAGCTAAATCTTAATGCGAGTTTAGCCATCCCTCTCCTACTTCCTCATTGGTGATTTCTTGTCTTAGAGGCGGTCCTTTATCTTTTACTAGCTTATTTATACCCTTATTTTCTCTTATAGTTTATTCCTTGAGAATGAACTGAATAAATTTCGAAATTACTTGGAAGCACCTTTACATTTTTCCTGCGGGACATTCATTCATTGCGAACCTCATGTGATACTTTGTGAGTTATTCATATATATATATATATATATATATATATATATATATATATATATATATATATATATATATATATATATATATATATATATATATATATATATATATGTGTGTGTGTATGTGTGTTGAAAACTCACAAAGTATCGTGTGAGTAAGCAAGAAATGCAACAAAGCCCACAAGGAAAATTAATACGAGGATTCCAAGTACTTTCGAACTTTATTTCGACTTCTTTATCAAGTAATAACAAAAGTATTGAAAATTGTAATATATATATAAGGAAGATGCAGAGGAGAGGGAACGCCCACAAAAAAGCAAAAAAACAATCGACAAAATGAATTAATATGAAATGGAAACCTTACGAGGAGCGAAGATAAATACAAACTAAAATCATTAAATCAGGTAAATTCAAAAGACTAAAGGTTGAGAATCTTTAGTCTTTTGAATTTACCTGAATTATTCTGGGTTTTAAAATTCACAAAATTTCGTTTCCTATATTTATTTTTGAACTTCACCATTTCGTTTTTTGATATTATAAAAGAATTATTAGAAATAACTGATAAAAACAACATAAGTCATTTGTCCACTAAAGAAAAAAAAAATTATTAATTTTTCATCCATCTTCAAAAATCCCGTTATACAATTATAGACTTAGTAATAATTTCTAATAATGAAATAAAATTTTAAAAATACAACTAATTACGCATACTTCTTTTTATATTTCAGCCCTTTGAAACTGATTTTTTTGTCATCTTTTAGAGATTAAAGAACTATTTCGCCCTGAAATATATAAACCTCTCAATTGTTCACGAAAGTGAAAGAAATGCTCTCAATCTAGCAGAAGATGATAAAAGAAAAGTGAATTATAACGAAGAAAAAGGGAATATATAAGAGAGATGACGTAGTGAATAATGATAAATGGTAAGAAACCTAACAAATTTATTTAATCTTGAGGGGTAAAATGTAGAAATTACTCTTTCTTAGCATTTCAGTTCGGAACATATTTTTCGGACCCCATAATTAACAAGAAGGTTTTCTGTTTCACAAACCTTCCTACCACTCTTCTTCTCACTACACACCAGGTAAATTTTTAGTAATTCAATCAATGCTCAAACAACACACTCATAAAGGGTTTACATGGGAGAGACTCCAGTTCACTGATAATAACTTCCATTTGTGAGAAAAATTGAAACAAGTTCTGCTGACCAAAAATCGCATTCCCTTATTTATTCTGATTTATGACCCATAAACATTCAATAATTCCCGGGCTAACCTTGGGTGTACCTTAGCAATTATATCATTTGAAATGTAAAACTACATTAGGGTTTCCAACTTTGTTAGAATCAGCACAATAGTTACAATGTTATTATAAAAAAAAGCAAAACGGGGACCGACTGACATAGTGAAATATACGAGGAGCGGTCAATAAGTTTTGCAATTCGGATATAAGGAAACGAGATATGAGGAAAAGTGTATTATTATTTTTCAAAATAACTACCCTCGACTTCAATGCACTTGTACGCCACTTGTCCCTGAGGCTTCGAATTCCCGACAACCAAAGATCTCCCGACTGCTGTTCAATCCACTCCTGGACGGCGAGCTGGACATCTTCATTTTTTCCAAACCGGCGTCCACGCAGTGCAGCCTTGAGCTGGCGGAATAAAAATAAGTCGCTAGGAGCCAGATCTGGACTGTAGGGGGGATGGTTGAGCTCTTCGAATCCACACTCGCGCAGGGCAGCTTGTGCAACTCTGGCCTTGTGGACTTTGACGACGTTGAAGTCGATCATGGGGCGTGAGGTTTCTAGGGACACAACGGGCAGAGACCTTGGTCACGGCTAAATTGTCGTGGATGATGTTGATAACACTTCCATGTGATATTTCAAGTTCTCGCTCGATTTCTACGCCCTTTACCCGTCGATTTTCAAGGATCATCCTCTCCACACTGGCCACATTGTCCTCGTTGGTCACGTCTGACGGGCGTCCTGGACGGAGGTCATCTTCTAGGGACTCACGACCATGGTAGAACTACCTATTCCAGCGAGCAAGGGTTGCATAGGAAGGGGCGGTGTCGGTGTACACTGCAACCATGCGTTTATGGATCTCTTTTGCCTTCTTGCCTTCCTTGGTCAAAAATTTGATCACTGCGCGGTGCTCAACCTTCTCCATTGTGGAAAAATTTGTGACTGACGATCTGCGATCAGCTACTGCTTCTTAAATAGACGAGACAGGAGAGTGCAGCTGCAGGTCCTGACTTGTCATAACTTGTCCTAACAGCCCCACAAACAGCCATCCCCCTTTCTCTGTTTTGCCCTACCGATTCGCAAAACTTATTGACCGCCCCTCGTATATGCACAACATATTTGAGTTCGTGAATAAAAAGTTAATGTTTTGTTGAACTGAGACTTTAACCTTTTAATTCTTTTCTTTTTTATTTTCTTTTATTAATTATTGTTTAAACTACTGCTCAAACATGTTCTTTATTTTAGTAAGTCACCTTCAATTCTTGTGCCTTAGGGCTGGTTACCAGTTAACCTATCAAGTGGAATGGCAACTTATCTTGCAATGTAGATAAAAATACTATAAAAATCTAACTTCTTGTTAAGTTTTGATCCAAAAATCAATATCCATTGAATTATTAATTAAATTTAATCAGGCATCTTTTACCCAACAATTCAAACAACTAGGCTGCCTACCTCTACTGGTCAGGACCTACAGCATAGGCTGGAGGATCAAAGGTTCTCTATCTTAATCTCCTATGTGGTCGGAGTGAGCAATACATCAACCACATCTACAAAATATATTTATCTTGCAGTTATTTTTACAATTATACCTGAATTTCAGGTTTAAAGGTCAAATCCTGTATTACGGTAAACCAGAGTCTCCGGTTTATCCAATTCAGCATGAGAATTCAACTTAATCGATACCTTCAAATAGAATGTTGGTCGTTTGTTTGCTTGTTTATTTTACTAAAATCCATGTATTTGATGGAAAAATACAATTATAATCTTTACTTATTATTTTTATGCTACGTAAATTCACTATTGTTATTAAATTTACTCCTAGGAATATTTATTCCTGGCATTTACTGTATCTTGTCTCAGAATCATCCCGGTCCCCAAAACATTCGACGTTTTTATTCACTCTGCAAAGATAGAAAATTTCTGGTTCCCTCAGGGTGCATTTCGTTCTCGGGTGCAACCCCTCACCCTAAATCTTATACCCGTGAGAAATTTCGGAAAAGCAAGCGAGTACCATTCACCCGAGCCCCTAGAAGCCATTTCCTTCGGGAACCCCGCTTACAAACATGTCTCCAAATTTAACATTTAAGTTGAATTGGAAACTGTTCATCGCTTGATTAACTGTCTCATTCGGTTTCGGCAAATGAATAGCGAGTCATCTTTAACTCTCCAATCCTAATGGTTAATAATACATTTTCGGCTGTTAAGTTATGCTATTAAAAGAGGCAAGTAGGCTCAACAGGAATTATGAACAGAGTAACAAAGAAGAAAAGCCTTATCGAATTTAGGGAAAACGCTCAAATATTTTGGTTCGGAGGCGTATTTTGAATGAAAGATTTGGATCAATCCTAGACAACGACTCCCAATCAAGGTTAGGGGTCATTATCTAGGATTAATATTTTGTAGTGGTCAGTATCTAGGAATGATCTTTTGGGGGCTCATTATTTAGGCTAAAGGTTTTAAATAATTAATAATAAGATTAAGATAAGAAAACATAAAGTAAAAATACTACTTAGGATTGAATTAGTAATGATAATATTGGTAAGATAATACTAATTAATAATAATTTATGATAAGATTAAAATAAAATGATAAAGTAAAAATAACACTCAGGATTGAATTTGTTTAGGATAATATTGGTTAGGTTAGTTTAGGTTAGGTTAAAATAACATAACCTAACCAATATTTTCTTAACCAAATTCAATCATAAGTCGCATTTTTACTTTATCTTTTATCTTAATCTTAATATCAATTATTATTAATTAAGATATGTTAGGTTAGGTTAGGTCAAATAACCTAACCTAAACTAACTTATGTGGCAGGATCAATTCGGTTTGAGCGGATTTGAAAATATATGCCATCATATTTGTCTTTTTTTCCCCCATGGTTTAATATTTTACTTTTTTGTTAGTTTAAATGCTTATTAAATTTGCTTGTTTAATAATTTTCTTTGGGGGGGTCATCAATTATAGTTAATATTTTGGGGGATTATATTCTCGGATTGAAATTTCTTGAGGGCATGAATTAGGACTGGTGTTCTCGGGGGTCTTTCGTCCAGGATTGATCCCGAGATTTTTTTTAGCAATGACCTATGACAGTTTAAAACGCTTCTAACCATTTTTTTGTACCTCAATCATGTTCGAAAAGAACTCATACATTTTAAATTGTTAAGTTTCAATATCCCAAATTATGCAATATTTTAGAATTGGAAATTGCAATATAACTTGAAGAATAAAATTAAATTTAAATGCAAACCTTTTTATCGGAAAGAAAAACTGAGATGACAGCAAACAAACAAGAATTAGCTCGAGATAAAGTAAGAGTTAATTAATAACAGTCACACGTGTAAGCGAATTATGAATTAACAAGCTCATATCTCTTAAACGCCTGCAAAGCTATAACCCAAGAAGTTATATCTAACATGATAATTTCTTGATGGTTGATTTCCTTTTACTTTTGGGGTGAAAGTTCACTAAAGTCCTACCATACGAGGTTAACGAATCGAGATGAATATTGTCAATCTGCCAGTTCAGTAGAACATTCTTTTACTATGATCAAACTGAGTCATTCCTTTCGTCTTGATTCTATAGTTTGTCTCCCAGCATTGAGATGCTGGGGCTTAAAATGCCTTGACTCTCTGTTTTTGCGTCAAGTTTGCCCTGTTTGTTAATGTCTAGCAATAATTGGCTGCTAAACTGTCATCCTTATAAAATAAAGCAGAGAGAAAGTTTCCTCCAACCCCTTACGAGTGAGGGTGAGCTATTCAGAGGAATAGAATTCCACAAGGAGTGGTTTTCTCTCGCTCTAGTGGATCCTTCGACGGAACGAGGTAATCTAAGTTTCTATCCCCTATCCTATGTGAGAAATTTAGTCTTTTCGCTGCTAGATTAAGCCAAGTCAATTGAATTTTATGGCAGAACATAACAGAACAACCGTCTGCCTTGCCACCACATATATCGTTAACATATATTTCAAACCTATGCGTTGGGAGATGTTTTTCTTCGTTGAACATGTCTGGGGTAGCGCAAGTATCTCAGCCAGCGAGAGTAAAATGCTGACGATGGAAAAATAAGTAAAACAAACAAGAAGATAAACTTTTAAAAATTCAACACGAAGTATAAATGAAGGTAGGAATACTTTTTAAAAAGACAACAGTAAAATTGGGAGTGGAGACATAGATATGGTCTCGGAAATACAATAATTACAAACTAATATTTTAAAACGTGTGAGTGTCCAAAGACCAGTAGGCATTCTACTCTTTAGGGTGTATTACGTAGGTGAGGGCAAGTTTTTTGGTTAGCAGGTTTAATTTAATGGTTGAATTGTTTGTTGTGCACGGTTATTTGAGGTTGTTTGTCTTTACTTGTTATACTCGAGTATTAGGAGTTGGTTGTTCTGTTATGATTCTAAACCTATATTATTTTTGAATGTAAGCTATAAACTGTGTTTCACGCTTTATTGCAGGTCAAATATTTGGCTGATGTTTTGAATATTAAACATTGTACAAAAGTGAACCTTGGTCCACTGAAATATTCTAGGTAGATACGTACGAAGTTAATATTTCAATCGTATTAATAATGCTCCTTTGCATTCAGCCAAGGCTACAATTTCGTACTTTGCAATTTTGGGAATCACAGGCCAATCACTTATGACCTGGCTTCCCTGTTCTCCTGACTTAAACCCTATAGAACATTTCTGGTCGATGATTAACACATTGACTGCCAAGCCCATACCATGAAAAATGTTGTTGCAGCCAACCTGGCTTCAATGTAAAAAATTTGACTTAAAAATAAACGGATAAATTACAAAATATTTTACTTACAGGCCACTGACATGCACCAAAATCTTTCTCAGCAGCCACACTATTCAAAAAACATATGTATTTGCCTTCACCGGCAAGCAACTGAAAGCTAATATTGAAAGTTATTTGGCACTCATGTGGCATGCACATATGCATGCCGCGGCTGAAACAGAAACATATGTGCATGCCACGGCAGTCAAAGTGTTAAGAAGAAGGTATCCAGTTTTCATCGACGGATGACCTGTGAGAAAAGATCAAAACAGTTGCTGGTACTATAACATCTTCCCGGATTAGTCGGATAAAAGCTTCTGTGGACAAAAGACTTTTTCATGTCATTTCTAAACAAGGAAGTTACGTAGACAAATAAAGTACAGCGGCAACAATTTAATACTATTTGTTTCATATATTTTGCTGCTATTCTTCGGTAGCGTGTTTCATTATTACCATAAAATTATAATATAACGATAATACTTTGTTTCATTACCTTTAATTGGCATTTTCGTACACCTGCAATAAAGCATGACACAGTTGAAATCACATCAAATCACATAACTCACATAACTTTGTACAATGTTTAATATTCAAAATATCAGCTAAAATATGACCTGCAATGAAACGTGATACACAGTTTATATGATGTTTAAGATTGTTTATGTATTAATTCTTTCATTTCTTTTTCCCTAAGCTAACCTAACCTACATCATTAAATACACCAGCAAGAATATGATAAAAGGCCTAATTTATGTTTATATCAGTGACCCAGTTCTCGACTCTTTAGCGAATTTAAAAAGAAATCGACCGAACACGAAGTATTAAATAAGGCGGAGAGTAAAGGAAAGACATTCAATATTTCCCAGCGCCTTCGTTTTGGTGTTTATGGTGGAAACACATATACACAATAATTGAAATATATATATATATATATATATATATATATATATATATATATATATATATACATATATATATATATATATATATATATATCTATGGATTGACTTTAGAAAAACTATAAGAATTGTCTTTTTAACCTTTATGAAATTTTCCTCGCCCTCTTTATAGCCTTTTTCCTCATCTAGCGAACAAAAAACCGTATATTAAAATATACTAAATATATTCTCATTAATTTTAGTAAATTTTTCTTCCGCTCTGGTTTCGCATTTTAATTGTTTGTCTTCGATTGATTAGTTCAGTGTTGCTTCCATACATTTAATTATTAGAAAAAGAGATTCGTTATTTTCTATTACGAGTTTGTTCACCATTTAGAACGAGGACGAAGTTTGAATGAACAACAGTAGTAAAAAGGCGTTTTAAATGCCCTTTGAAAACATTAAATACCTGATTAAGTAGAGTATCATGAAATCAAGACAGAACATAAATGAAACCTTTACGATTAAGAATATTTATGAGGTTTCGAATAATATTCGCTGCATGCAATAGAAAAATGCTATAGGCAGCCACTTTCGCAAGCAGGGTTCTTCAGGAGGAACTTATTCTGTTTTTCTTTCTTGCGGTGTGTTGGATTTATATATATATATATATATATATATATATATATATATATATATATATATATATATATATATATATATATATATATATATATAAATATATATGGTGTCGCCCAACCATACATATATAAGCTTTGCGATCTTAATATGGAGTAAAGAGACATGACCATAGACAATGGGATCAGATAAAATGGATAGTTCTTCCATAGTCAATTGATGGATTGCGATTATTGGTAAAGCTTCTGAAGTGACTAGGATTAGTCAACTTGAATTTGGGGTATAAATACTTAAAAGAACGAAATATTAGTGGACTAGTTGAGGTTATTAGAAAATAAAGAAAAGAAAATTTAAATAGATAACCTAGATAAGTGTGTGTGCTCAGCTTTATTTTCTACTTCAATAACAATGGATTACAAAAAATTCTTTATAAGTCATCTAAGTTTTTCTACTGATTTAGAACAATTTTATACGTCTAAATCCAAAACTGGCATCCGTTTCCTCTGATAAGGTCAGGTTTTTGTACTAAGTTGATTTTTATATTCGATATTATCAGGAAATGGATTACATTTTTGAGACATTTTCGGTTGATTTTTGTTAATATTTTTCATTCAAAATAGGTTTTATGATAAAAAACATCGTTTTCTAAAATAATATTTTAATTAAATCTTACAGAAAATTATTAGTGCACATTGAATAACAGATATTGATAAAGGTAAGTACATGTAAATTGGAATATTAGGTCATCATTTTTCAGGATTCAGGGTATAAACTAACGTTTCATCTAGTATCAAGGAATCTTGTTTACTAATGTCAGGAGGTTGTCCAAAGACAGGTACTAGAATTTGATCACAATGAGTTACAATACGACGTTCTGATTGAATATCAGGATACTTGAGGCTGCTTCGTTTCTTTTTGTTGATCCTAGTCAATTCAATAGCATAGAACTAAATGTCACTGCCATGGTTTGTGTGCTTCCTCCAAACTATGGGAATTCGAAACATCAGAAAAGTTTTCTTAAACTTTGTCCAACTAAGCAGATACTCTTTCCATGTCTTTAAAATCATGTGTGACACCCATGCATTATCCTCGTCACCAGGCTTTATACCAATATAAGCATGGTAAGCACATTTTAAGGGAGTTGTGACTAGATTACAGTTAGGACGAGTTTGTGACAGCCTATTTTCCACGAGCCGAGGCTGCTTCTAAATCCATGAAATCAGCTGGTGAGACCACAGTTTACTTACTGCGATTGTTTTAAAAGGCCTACCAGGTCAATTTACTCCGTTTAGCACACTTGTGAGGCAGAGGGGAAGTGAGCTATCATTTTGGGAATTTAAATCCCACCTCAGAAGCTATAAAAAGAGCCAAAAAAGCCATGCTGCACATACTGAGAAGAGTGAAAACGTCAAACAATGTGAATTTTAGAGAAAATTCATACGTGCTATTCTTGTGGTAAGTTAGGACACAAGTCCTTGGGGTGTAAGTTAAAGAAAAATAGAGGTAGGTGGTGCAAAGGATGTAAATCCAATGCTCACTGTTCTGAAGAATGTAGAAGGAATAAGCCTACCGGTACAGCAGTTAAATCATGTATGCCTAAGCCTGAGCCTATTAATAGTGAGAGCGATGACGATTTTTTCTTTCAGGATAGGTTGTCCTGTTGATAATAGTCTTGAAGAATGTAATAGTCTTGTTGATTGTGGCGCAACAGCTCGTATACATAATTGCTGATAAATCGAAATTTAAGTTTTTTGATGAGAATTTTAATGCTTTTAAATATATTATTGAACTTGCAGATGGTACCAAACATAATAATATTTTTTGATGGGAGAGGAAAGGCTAAAATTGTTCTTCATGATAGGAATGGTACAAAACAAAATGTAATTATTGATGATGTTCTGTATATTCCAACCTTTAAACAAAATATTTTCTCAGTTTAATCAGCTATTAGTAAAGGTGCTACTATGAATTTTAATCCTAATTTTCAGACTTGATAAGTCCAAATGGTGCCTCTTTTCAAGTAAATAAGAAAGGCGAGTTATATTATCTAAATAATGTTAACTCGTATAAATCTCGCTCTTTAGAAGAATAACATAAGGTTCTGGGGCATTGCAATGTGGAAGACATTTCGAAATTGGAAAATAATGTTGAAGATATGAAAATTAGTAACAAAAGTAATTTTGATTGTAAAACTTGCCATGAAGGAAAATACATTTGTCTAGGAATAGGCTACCAGATGAGGGAGCTAAAAATTAAATGGAATTTGTGCACTGTAATCTAGCTGGACCAATGAATGTTGAATCAAGAGAAAATCTAGGTATTGCATTGTATTTGTTGATGATTATTCAGGGTCAGATTTTGTTTATTTCTTTAAAAATAAAAGTAGTGTTCTTAATGCTACTAAGAAATTTCTGGCTGATACAAGCTCCTATGGTGTTGTTAAAAGATTTAGGTGTGACAATAAAGGCGAGTTTACTTCCTCAGGATTTAAAGCTTTTTTTGTTGATAATAAGATTAGACAGGAATTGTCTTCTCCATATTCACCCCCACCAAATTGTAACTGCAAAGCGAATGTTTGAAATGGCTAGATTTCTTCTTATTGAGACTAGGCTACCCAAATTTCCTTGCAATTATGCAGTTAGAGCTGGTGATTATATAAGAAATAGATGTTATAACCCTAGAGTAGATAAAACCACATTTTAAATGTTAACGTCTAAGAAACCAAAGCTTTAAATGAAAATATTAATGCCCAGCCCTCTGGCTACGCACAAAAATAATAATAACATTAGTCTACAAGGTTTTTGGTCTTTAGGAAATGGACATCATTCCTGCAAGAAATCGGTCTTCTGAATCGAAAAATTACCTTCATTTAAAATCTATCAGGTCTAGTTTTTAAGTTATTGAACTTCCTTTTATTATATATATATATATTAAGTTTGAGTCAAAGTCCATACGTTAATAAGTCTGTGTAATTCAATATCCATATGTATATAAGTATATGTGGGAGTTAATGTACATATATATATATATATATATATATATATATATATATATATATATATATATATATATATATGTCATAAGTGTGTATATGTTATAAATTAGTCACTATGTATGTGTATACGCCCACATTAATGGATTCTTTACTTTATCCTAATCTAATTATTTTCTTTTTTTCCTATTTTTCAGATGTTGTAATGAACTAAGTAATAGAAAATGAGCAAGATGTCCTCTTCCATAAGGTGTAGCCTTAATTCTCCAAATGTGTTATGGAAACACAAAAGTGAAAAGTATAAAGACCTTTTTACTAAATTGTTATCAACCTTTCGTGATATTGACGCGAATATGAGCACCAAAGTGCATTTTCATTTTAGTCACCTCGATCGTTTTCTTGAAACCCTCGGAGATGTTAGCGACAAACAAGGCGAACGATTTCATCCGGACATCAAAGAGATCGAAACTCGTTACCAACGACCTTGGGACGCTGTGATGATAGCAGACTATCGCTGGTTTTTAAAATGAGATTCTCCTGTTGCTCAACATCAAGGGTGCGCAAATAAGCGTAAATTTATCCATGAATTTTCTGCCAAAAATCTTTGCCACGCGGCATTTTAAATTTTTAATAATTTTTACTTGTGCTTTGTTTGTTTATCTATTATGCTATTCTAATTGTTTCATATTAATTGCCTCTTGTAGAATTAAAATAGTTTAAATAAATAAACAGTCTTGTTTAATTGCACTTAAAATCACTAATATCAACTCATGTACACCTTTGGAAATATTTACATGGGCAATTTTAGCATCTAATAGAGCCAAAATAGAGATGAGGAGAGACAGAAAACTAGACCTGATGGACGAAAACTGAAGTAATTTTCGAATTTAGCAGAAGCAAAATCACTTAAGAATTCGTTGAAATATTTCAGGCATCAGACAAAAGATTTTGGGGGGGGTCCATTGTAATTAATATGTAATATATTTTCAACGTGTGGTAAGGAAATAATTCCCCATCAAGAGTAGATAACCCTTAAAATATAAATTTGAAGACAATATCTATTAGTCAAATAAACCCTAATATTAAATCAATCTTCCTCTTCTCAAGAGAAAAGAGACGGTAACGAGTCAGCACTAGATCAGGATTTATTTACAGGCATTACATTTAAATGTACTTAAATCAATTTTTTAATTATTATACATTAATTCTAATTCTAATAATAATATGGTTATGTTAATTGAAACCACCGACCTTTGTTTCCCAAAAGTTGTCCCCAAATCAACCATTAAGCACGGATGGTCCTTCAGCGCCACGGAAGAGTTGGGTGGCAGAAAAAGGAGGAAAATTTGTGCAATGATACTTAATCTATTTCTCTTCCTTTACAATAAAAAAAATTTAATACATTTTCATGTAATAATTTCATTACTATCTTGATATTACTCAATTTTTGTAGCACTGCTTTATTTATCCCTTTAACTTTTTCTTTGGAATCTCATATCACTTAAAGTAATCAATTTCTTCCTATCTTTACCATTAAAAGTGACTATAAATTATATAGAAATTCTAGGGAATGTTGGTAGGCAGCGAATGACAGTTGTAAAGGGTAATTGTAACTTTTAAAATCTAAATTTTAATGACGAAAGAGCTGATAACGCGGGAAAGTGAATATTTATTTTTTAAGCGAAAATTATCTAAATAGTTAACGATCCAACGTTCGAGCAAAAAAAAATCTTAATTTAATTATAACAAATGAAAAATTTTTTGTTGAAAGTGTTTCCGACGGCGAATTTAAATAGAGGCAAAAGTGATTACAATGCTATTCGATCTAACCTAAAGGCGACTTTCTAATTAAAACTCCGACAAAGTATTATTCTTAATTTTAGAAATGCAAAATTTTATGCTTTTCGTAGTAAATGAGACAAGTGAATGAACGGAAGTACTCGACATTCACAATATAACTACGATCTAGAACTTTTTTTAGAAAAATAATTATTAGGTACGAAATCAAATGTTCTCTAAATGATTAAAACACGCCTCTTCGACAGAAAAGATCGCCATGGACCAATAATAAAGTTTGCCACGAGAAAGAAACTGCCGGGTGACAGGCAAAGGTGTCCCTTTTTAATAATGCTGTAATTTGTTAGCCATTAAAGTTTTAAGGTAGAAATAAGTATTAGCCCAAAGAACAATATTCGAAATCTTATCAGCTAGCTTGGTAAAATTCGAAATGACCATCACTGGACTCTATGCACATATCAATATGATTATCAAAATTTCTTATCGCATTATGCAAAATATTGACTTTGATGGATGCAATGATTTCACAAACCCATTATTCAGTTCTGGGACATTATATGGTGCAGCTCAAAATAGGCTTTCTTGTACAAAACTCCATAGTCTTTCTTTTCCTCTTTTCCACTGCGAAACATTCTTCCATGTACACACGCAGAGTACCAGTGGGTTAATTGCACCACTGATCCCTTTTCAATCGTGGATGAGGTCACCAACCAAACATTGAAATTTATATAAGGATCGGTATGACAATAGCTGGCAACCATGAGGACACTAGGAGCCGCTCTTATTTAAAATTAAAATGTTTAGGAGGGCTGTACTGCTGTATCTTGCTACCAACCAGCGAGCAGTAAACCTCTGGTGATTCGACGGAAAGCCACCCTTTAGCCGTCTCGGAGTGGATATGTTTGAATAGGAAGAAAGGTATGAAGAGACATTAAGGTTGTAATAATGTGTGTGGACAGAACTGCCTCCACTCACATTACAGATTCAGAACACCACAAAAACGACTAGTAACCTGAGCACCCTACTAATTTTTTTTCTGTCTGCTTTCCCCGGGATCGAATCTGGTGCCTAGTCGTGACGTCAAACATCAACTAGGTGGGTGAAAACTTGTAAAATAGGAGTGGATTCCCGATCAATAGCAATAAGGGATGAATGAAAGACACTTTAAATGATCTTGGAATCTGTCGAAAAAACATAAGGAAAATCAATCCGAACAATATTTTTAAGCGCCTATCACGCGACAACCACAAGGACATAAGTCGCTGCAATTCAAATTCCGCCTACTAATAGGCTACCTTAAAATTCAGGCCAAAACAATACAAACACCAAACAAAAAATGCATAACTATATGGAAATTGATTTAGAGGATGATATTTCAGATTATCGCGATTAATTGGCTTTTAGCGAGCATAAATCGCTGATACAACGGCAAATTGATCTACGATTAGGAGTCAACATCAATAAAAATTGACTAACTCATAAGAAACTGACATTGTGTAGGAAACAATTCAATCTATGACATTACTATTCACAGCAACATCTCACCAATAATATCGCAATCAAATTAGGATTTTTATTGAGAACTAATAAAAGGCCAATATCTGCCGCTTTTGTTCTGAGTATCAGCTCATCTATTCTTGCTGAATTTTTCAATATGAAAAACCTTGGACAAATATGAGAGGAACAAAATTGCGCGGGTTACTTTGTCACTAAGGACATCTTTTATAAATAAAAGTGAATAAAATGACATCAAAATGTCACAGTATCTTCATATAAACATGCCGGTACAAATAGAGCAATTTTCCTAGCTTAATTCCACACAAAATTATACAAAACATGCTATTTTATTACTTTCTGAGAAAGATCACCGTCCCTTTACTTCGCTTGGTAAAAGATTTACATGATTAAATAGCCTCTAGAGAGTTAAAGTGGATTACTCCTTCTAATATGTGATTACTGTGTTTCATTACTAATATGTGATTACTCATTATAATATAACACAGGTGTTATATTAGTTGATTTACTTTACTATTATTATACAAATCACTGAAGGGGATCAGTTGGAAAGCATCATGTTAATAAGGTCAAACGGCGCAGTGAGCGGCTTTACATTGAAATTTTAAGGAAGAGGGAAAAGAAAAGTTAAGCGAGAAGGAAAACATCCCCGGTTTTTTTAAGAATCACACAATTGTGAGAGTTGACTACAACATTGGGAAGAATATTTTACAATTTTACAGGTGCAAGAAAGGACATAAAAAACTGCTATGTGTTAAACTGATAAGCAGAGGAGTAACGGTCATCAACTCGAAAGTTCAGTGGTTGATCGACATTAGATGCAAATTTAAAGAAATAGATCAGCAATCCCACCAAACGACGATGTGGAATATTTATCTCAATATCAGGAAGTAAAAATTCAATCTGGCTAAAAGCTCTAGCTAAGAGATATAAGTTGAATTGTGATATAGACGGCCAAACACAGTGACATTAGTCAAAAATGGGGTAATATAAATAATTAAAGAAATTTCTAACATCATCAGCAAAATATATTTAGCAACACTTTCGCATAAAGACAATTAGTTCTTTGAGAAATTGTGGACACAAATGATCGCAAATGAGACTACGTTGTAATTTAGGAATCAATACTTATGCCAAATAACCTCGGTCAGGAACAATTTGGAATTTTAATGCCAGTGACAAAGATATCAGAGTCAGAAGGGTATAACATTCCCCAACGACCACACAAAGATATGATCCTCAAGACATCATGGCTGAGTAACTCGATGATCCTCTGTTGATCCTGTAGATAAGGAATATCTGCATACAAAGTAGTGTCATCAAAAAAAGCAATTATTTCAGACTTTATCTCAAACCACATTTGGGAGGGAAAGAGAATAAAAAGGATGGACGCGAGGACACTGCTTTGTGAAACACTAGAAGAAACTGGACTAAACTATATGAAACGAATATCAACTGACACTTGCTGTCTTCTGTTAGTCAGAATATTAGACAGCACTTCAAGGAAATGGTACTAATACCAATAGATCAAATTCTGTACAAGTGTTTTATGGTTAACTCTATCAAAGGCTGAATTATAAAATCAAGAGACAATTTCATGTTATGTGTGAGAAAAGAGAAGGGCATCAGAGATACTCATACTTTTTCTAATTTTAAACTGATTTGGTGGTAACAAGTTATTATCATATAAAAAACGAGTTAGACCCTTGGCTAACAAGTGCTCAAATATCATATATAAAACAGGGGTTATAGAGATGGGTTGAAATTATTAGGCAGAATAGAACACGAAGACACTTTATGAATTATAGATTAATTTGCAAGAGGCAAGCATATTGGAAAAGAAACTTGACGTAAAAGTATTATAAAAACAGCACTTTGTTAGCCAAATTAGTGGCAAATTTCTTATAAAAAAGAAAAATATCCTAAAGGATTACAATTATCAAACAACTCCAGGTCATTCAGGATCCTTTTCAAGCTCATATTAATATCAGGACGACAAGGCAAATGTTTTTTGTCAAGACGTAAGCAAGAAGGTCAGCCTTGCCTTTAGAACTAAGGCAAATAGAACCGTTTACAAGAAAAATGTAAGTAAGCTCGAGTCTACACTAAAGAAAGGTGGACACTAATAATAATCTAGCTGGGAAGTAGCAATAGATTAATTTTAAGCTGATCATTATACTCACTCTGGGCAGAAGAATATTTTGCTGTTCTGATAAGAGGGGAAACATACGAGGGGCGGTCAATAAGTTTTGCGAATCGGTAGGGCAAAACAGAGGAAGGGGGATGGCTGTTTTGGGGGGTGTTAGGACAAGTTATAACAAGTAATGATCTGCAGCCGCACGCTCCTGCCTCGTCTATTTGAGAAACAGTAGCTGATCGCAGATCGTCAGTCACATTATTTCAACAATGAAGAAGGTTGAGCACCGCGCAGTGATCAAATCTTTGACCAAGGAAGGCAAGAAGGCAAAAGAGATCCATGAACGCATGGTTGCAGTGTACATTAACACCATGCCTTTTTATGCAACCATTGCTCGCTGGAATAGGGAGTTCCGCCATGGTCGTGAATCCCTTGAAGATGACCCTCGTCCAGGACGCCCGTCAGACGTGACCAACGAGGACAATGTGGCTGGTGTAGAGAGGATGATCCTCGAAAATCGACAAGTGAAAGTCGAAGAAATCGAGCGAAAACTTGGAATATCACATGGAAGTGTTATCAACATCATCCACGACAATTTGTCCATGACCAAGGTCTCTGCCCGTTGGGTCCCAAGAAACCTCACACCCCATAATCGATTTAAGCTTCGTCAAAGTTCAGAGGAGCTGCTGCTCCTTTACAGCCAAAACCGGCGGGATTCGAGTCACGCATAGTGACAGGTGATGAAACGTGGGTCCATTACTAGGATCTCGAGACCAAGCTCGAAAGCATGGCCTGGAAGTACAGGGGCTCTCCGACCCCCATCAAGTTCCGGACCCAACCCTCAGCCGGGAAGATCATGGCCACCAACTTCTGGAATTCTGAGGGAGTGTTAATGATGGAATATGTGCCTCGTGGAAGGACCATCACAGACCAATATCACGCCGAGGAACTGGCGTCAGAAGCGGAGCGGCAAGTTGACACGGGGTGTCCTGCTCCTCCACGACAATGCCCCTGTCCGCAAGCCAAGAGTTGCACAAGCTGCCCTGCACCAGGGAGGATTTGAGGAGCTCACCCCCCGGCCCCCTACAGTCCAGATCTGGCCCCTAGCGACTACTTTTTATTCCGCTAGCTCAAGGCTGAAATGCGTGGACGCCGGGTTGGGGACGATGAAGATAGCCAGCTCGCCGTCCAGGAGTGGATTGAACAGCAGTCGGGAGATTTCTGGTTGTCGGCAATTCAAAGCCTCAGGGACAAGTGGCGCAAGTGCATTGAAGTCGAGGGTAGTTATATTGAAAAATAATAAAACACTTTTCCTCATATCTCGTTTCCTTATATCTGAATTTTACAACTTATTGACCGCTCCTTGTAGTTGTCTCAAGACTCACGGGAACGCAAACGAGACCATTTACAATCATTGATCTGCTTTCCAAGCTCCTTTTGTCTAAAACCTTAACTAAACAATTGCCTTGTATTTACGAAAAGTTTCGCATAATTCCACTTAGAATTAATCTTTCATTAATTACAAGAAGAATACCAAAGGGCGTCTTTACATGGCAATCAGCACCAAAAAATGGTACGCCACATCTGGTAGGAAGAAAGTAGTCTGGACATCAAATAGACAATCTTGAGTGATCAGAGTTGCCAATTGGTGGAACCATCCAAACGTTCACTGATGAAGGGACCTCGTTAAGGGGAAGTTCTAGAGTCTAGATAATTACCGAACTCTAGGTTGGATATCCAAATATTTGGTCACAGCCTGAAAGATTAGAGAAATCTAAAGCAGCATGACCATGTTGATGGTGTGTGAGATGGAGTTCAATATTTACTGTGATATGCATTAAGAACACCAACAAAAACGAAGAAGCTTATGAATCAGATTCTTGAATTGTAGTCATAGGACTCAATAGACACTCATAAACACTGTGACGTACAAGGTGCTTTGGATAATTTGAAGGGGTTAGATTGTCACCTCTGGCAACACTGAATTACGCGCACACGTGTTGTCTGACATTAATTCGCTCTTTTTTTTAACACAATAGAATTAGTTGTAAATTTTATGTAAAGGAAGTAATGCCATAGCTGAATTCAATCGAATCAAAATTGGTAAAAAGAAAGCTGTACTGTTTGGTATTTACGCCGTGAACTCCAATAGGAAGACATCTGGTGTCAATCTAAGGGCGATGCAGAGGACCAAGAAAGATTGTGATTACGAGGGTACTACGAGGGCTCGGCAACTATGAGGGTCACATTAAGCTCTCGTTTATCTCTCCGTAGAGCCTTACGTTCAACAGAAAGGGCTATATCAAGTGCTTGGACCAGTTGCTGTTGCTCTAGATCCAGAGAATAGCCATTGAAGGGTCTTACGTATGTCAGCAGGATTCAGCACCATGCCACACAGGCAGGAGGACAGAGTCTTGGCTGTCAACAACTTCTTTAGCCACGTCACTCATACACATCTGGCTTTACAACTCCCCAGACTGCAACCCCTATGTGTAAGGGATGGTTAAAAGAAAGACCAACAAGTCACCGTGCACCCCTAATATAAAACTTAGATCCAAGTTCACCACAGTTTTCACCCACTTAAAAGGGGAAACGTTAAGAGGGTATGCAGCGGCTTCCGATGCAGCCTGGAGGTCGAGCTTGGGGCCGACAGCAATTTCATTAAATATAATGAATAGTAGAATCCTTCAAGGCTTTAATCGGTAACATTAGTAAATATATCTTTATAAATAAACTTTTATTTTCTTTTATGTTGAAGTTAGGCAAAAAATTACCCTGTAAACCTTGTATATCGGGATTCGATATAGATAAAAAAAATATAATAGTTTTTAAAACGGTTGAAAATAGAATCACTTCATGGGAGACACATTCAAATTTAGACATCCTCTATTCACTGGAGGAAAAGTGTATGGATATACATATCCCCTACATTTTAAGGATATAGTTGCATTTCAGAAGAATAGTTTTTTTGAAATTAAGAATAGGAACCCCATATACGTGACAGAAGTTTAAAATAAGTGTCCAAGAATCAAAGATTATATAAAATATAATCGGTGTTACTGAGACATCTAGCAAATTGGCCTTACGTTTTCGGATGTTAAAATACATGGATTTACAAAATTCTTCTCTACGGCCGGGATTTGGATGAATATCTCCACCAGGGTCAATCAAACTATAAAATCAAAATAATTCACAAATCTTAATAGCAACATCAATAAAAAAGGCAGTTTCAAGTGTCAGTAAAGCAAAATTATTATACAAAAGACATGTACATAGGATTCGATGACAAAATAAACCTCACTCGCAAAAGGGGAAGCAGAATCAATAAAACAGTCACATGGTCTCGCAAAATCAATGCCGTAAATAGCAGTCGCTCGGGTAAGATAAAGAATAAATTGGTGTGATGTATAGTAGTGAAATAGATATAAAGGCACAGATAACAAATGCAATTGACTGAATAATTCTCATCAATAAAGCCCATAGATAAAAGATCTCAAAACCACCCAATATCGCTGAAAGCCCATGAATCATGAGTCCGAAGAGAAATAGTGTGTTTGGTTCCTGCGTTACACTCCTGCTTTATCACTTTGTCAAATTTAGCCATTATAGTAGTGGTGTTGAAAGGGTATTTACATTCAGTGATTAATTTCATTTTTCTTTAAGATTTATCTCTCAATTAATTTGTAAATGAAATAAGATTGTACAAAAGTATATAACAGGATATATACAAATTAAGCTAAAAACATGAATAGGCGAGGTTGTATAAATAGCCCAGACAACTTTTGTTTTATCTGTGGAAGATACACTCCAAGCAACCAGCAGAAAAATTTAGCTAAAAGAGCGGAAACTGCATTTTTTTTTTTTTTTTTTTTTTTAGAGCTCATCTGGCGAGTGCCTACACGGGCATTAGTCGCCGTATTAAAACTGGCCTAGTTCTAGGCTACTTTAAAATAAAATTGAACGAAAAAAAACACCCTAAATGGAGAAAAGGAAGCAAGCTCTTGCGTCGGGAGGAGGTCCCCGTCGGCGCAGGAGCGTGCAACCTAAAGGAAAAAAACAAACAACAAAAATAAATGCAAAAAACAAAACAAAACAAAAAAAACAAACCCTGATAAATAATAGGGAGAAGGCCGGCCTCCCCCCAAAAGTCAATAAGTCCACCAGTCGATGTGCACGCACTCATCCCGAGTACAAGGGACAGGCGGTAGCGACCCCGCCCATCCCGGTACCGGGACAGGTGTCATGCGCGAAAATCACCCAGACTGGGACATTCGACAAGAATGTGACGAACAGTCTGAGAAGCGAAGCAGTCGTCGCAATAGGGCGCTGGCGAGCGCTCTATCAGATAGCGATGCGTCACACGAGTTTGTCCAATTTGGAGATGACAGAAAGAGACCTAAAGCCGTCGCAGCATTGGGGGATAGATCCATGGGAACAGTCACGGCGCAATGGCACGCAACTTTAAGTTCCCTTCGACCGTCTCCCATCTTATTTGCCAAGCTGCCCGTATTCCTGCAATGTAGTCGGTGTGAGAAAGAGCGAAACGCTGGTCCGGTCGCAGAGTCCTTGCGGACTCTTTGGTGCCCTCATCGGCACGCTCATTCGCCGCAATTCCTACATGTCTAGGAACCCAGCAGAAGATAATCTCGACATCTGCCCGGCTCTCCAAAACCAAGGCGTCACGGATATCGCGAACCAGGGGATGCGGAGATTCCAATGCCCCGAGAGCACTCAGGGCGCTTTGTGAGTTGCTATAGATCACAATCCGGCCTCCGAACCGGGCACGTCGAGTAATCTCCCGTACCGAGTGGTGTATTGCCACCAGCTCGGCCGTAAAGACAGACGCAGCGCCTGGTAGAGCGCCGCTGACTTCAAACAGAGGGGAAACGGCGTGGAAGCAAACCCCCTCTTGGGACTTGGAGCTATCCTATACACTGGCACCGTTCCAGCGTGACACGATGTGTGCTCCAAAAAGGTCGAACGCAATACTCCTGGCCCAGTACAAGCTTTGGGAGCAGAGGCGTGGCGACAAATAGCCAAATGTGGTACCGTTCAGGGTGGCGTCCTGGGCAGAACCAGGGGCGCCACCGGCTCGAAAGCTATATATACCTCTCGAAGGAGTTTCCTGGCCCTAAACCAAAAGGGCTTATGGTATGACTGGCGTCTCTCGGCGGAATAGGCACCTTTGAGATCAGCTGTGGATGCAGTGAGAGCTTTTGGCGACTGAGATAGAGGCTGGGCTCGCATGTACAGGCGTGTGATGCACTGCACGCGGCGCAGAGCGAGTGGCATCACCCCAGCATAGACCAACAGGCTCTCAATGGGGGAAGTGCGGAAGGCAGCGGTCGCAAGGCAAAAGCCGGTATGATGGATCAAATCCACCTTCCGCAATAAACGCTCGGCTGTGGATGCATAAAACTCGCATCCGTAGTTGAGCTTCGAACGAACAAAGGATCGATAAAAAAGTAGGGCAGTAGCCCTATCAGCGCCCCAAGCACTGAACGTCACGGAACGGAGAATGTCCACGGCATGGGTACAAGAGACCCTAAGTTGAGGCGTCTGTCGAATACAAGACCAAGGAAACGGTGCGACTCAACCACATCCAGGTGCACCCCATTAAGAAACAAATCTGGGTCGAAATGAAGCCGTGAATGGCGGCAGAAGTGCACCACCTTAGTCTTGGCCAAAGAAAACTGAAGCCTGTGCGCTTCGGCATAGCGAGAGACGCGGTTCAATGCCTGTTAGAGTCGAAGCTCTAGAGTTGGCATCTGGGCCGCGCCAAAAGAGATTGAAAGGTCGTCCACGTAGAGCGTAGTGAGAACATCTTCCGGCACCACCGAGGTAATGCCGTTGATGCTCAGGGCAAAGAGTGTGACACTAAGGACACTTCCCTGCGGGACACCCTCTTCCTGCTCCTTTGGGCCGGAGAGGGCTCCCCCCAACCGTACGCGGAATCGACGATCTCGCAAAAATTTAGATATAAACATTGGGAGGCATCTTCTCGCCCCCATCGTGTGGAGAGTCTCCATGATACCGTATCGCCATGCGGTATCATAGGCCTTCTCCAGATCGAAAAAGACCGTGGCGTAGTGCTGTCTACGAAGGAAAGCCTCGCAGACGGCATTTTCCAGTCGGAGCAGAGCATCCGACGTGGAGTGGAACTTGCGGAAGCCGCACTGTGCGGAAGAAATATGGCCTCCGCTGTCTAGGAAAAAGGCTAATCTAACATTTACCAATTTCTCCATCAACTTGCACACGCAAGATGTTAGAGAGATTGGGCGGAAACCGGTCGGAGTAAAGTGATCTCTCCCCGGTTTGCGAAAGGCAAGCACAGTAGCGATTTGCCAAGAGTCTGGGAGAAGACCTTCCACCCAGATCCTGTTGAACAAATCTAACAGAAAGGCCATGCCTCGCTCACCTAGGTGTCGAAGCATGGCGTACGGGACATCGTCCGGACCATGGGCGGTGTCTGCGCACGAAGCGAGAGCGAAACGCAACTCGCTCACAGTAAACTTGTCGTTGAAGGGTTCTCCGCCTCTGTAGGTAAAGTCCAGCCGGCGGCCTTCCGCGACATCAAGACGTGCATTGAATGCTGGCGGAGCAGCATCACGGCTAGAGAATGCTGAAAAAGCGGTCGCTAAGGATTCCGCCACGGACGTGGGGTCCGAGATTGCGGTCCCATTCTCCTGAAGAACGGGAGGGGGGTCCTGCGAGAACTTGCCTCGAATCCTTTTGACTCGCCTCCACACCTCAGCTAAAGGGGTCTTCCCGTTAAGTGAAGACACGTATGCCCGCCAAGAAGAGCGGCGGGCGTGCTTCGAAATATACCGGAACCTAGCCCTAGCCCGACGAAATTCAGCGACAGTGAAATCGTTCGGGTAGTGCTTATAGCGCATGTAGGCATAACGCTTCTGTTTGAGGGCCGTCTCACACTCGGCCTACGCGAAAACTGCATACAATTATTATTTTGGTTGTAAAGTTGGTGACCAAGACAAGCCCTGTGCGCCTCACAAATCTGATACTGTGTGTTATACAGGGCTTACACAGTGGTTAAATTAAAAGCATAAAGGTATGCCTTTTGCTGTACCAATGGTGCGGCGTGAGCCAACAAATCATGTTTTTGATTACTACTTTTGTATGAAAAATATTGCGGGATTCTCAAATAAGAACAAGTCAAAAATTGTATATCCAGATTGTAAGTCAGCTATAAAACCAGTTCCCCATGATATGGAGATGCCAATTCCAGTTCCTCCCTCAGCTAGTGCAGTTAAAGAAGATGATTCATTGCCTGAAGAGGAGGATAACAATGACTATGAAATTTATGAGGAGGATTCTAATGAAAAGAAGATACAATTGATAAATCAAGAAAGATTGAATGGTTTGGTGAGGGATTAGTCATTGGCAAAGTAGAACGCAGAATTGTTGGGCTCCAGACTACAGCAATGGAACTTCTAGAGGACGGTGCAAAAATATCTACTTTCTGTAAAGGCCATCAGGCCTTAGCTGCCTTGTATAAAGAAAAAGACAGTGCTTGTTTCTGTACTGATGTTAATGGCCTCATAAATCAGCTAGGAAACGAGCATTTACCTGATGAATGGAGACTATTCATCGATGCAAGCACTGCCAGCCTCAAAGCTGTGTTGCTACACAATGGTAACAAAATCCTCAAATTCCTGTCGTACTTATTGTTGGGATGATAGAGACATATGGCTTAATCAAATTTATTTTAGAAGGTGTTCATTACTCGCACCATAAATGGAATATCTGTGGTGATATTTAGGTAATTTCTTTACTTCTTGGACTGCAGCTAAGATATACAAAGAATATGTGCTTCTTATGCCTATGGAACAGCCGTTAACACACGAATCATTATATTCTCTAAAGAGAAGACACATAAATGGCCGATACAATGTGAAGCACATGCCTTTCATACATCCACAGAAGTTCTACCTTCCACCACTTCATACGTGATAGGGAGTTCAGATATAAACTAACTCCACTTGAGTTGGCAGCATAGGATTTATTTTTCCATGTAGTGCAGAACTTCCTTGGTAATCATAAGGTTGAAAACTATGAAGAACTAGTGGACAACATGCTAAAGGCCTATCAACGAATGGGGTGTCGGATGTCTCTTAAGATGCATTTCTTGCATTCGCATCTAGATTTATTTCCATCTAATATCGGTGATATTAGTGACGAACATGGAGAAAAGTTCCACCAAGATATCGCCCTTCAAATCAAGCGGACAGTGCTTTTGGCCTGTGTTTCCATTCTGTATGCTGCGATTAGTCCATGTTAGTCTATTTTTCTGCAATATTTAATGAGGTTGACGGGACTAGATGGTATATTTTGTACTTTGTACTTGATTTCATATATTTTTAACAAAATTTTAAGGATATGAAACCTAATCTCTTCTGAAAACAAAAAAAAATAAATTCATGATTGACTTCAAATTACACAAATAATAGGAATAAAAAAATTGATAAATCAAAGGCAGATATCTTGAATAAACTTAGACAGGTACCAAAATCTTTGAAGTTTCCGTCCTTTAAGAGAATATATAATTTTTTCAGGGAGTATTTATGCAAAATTCGAAGCCTTAAAGGGAGAACTGGGGAGATAAAACATTGAAAAGATGCTGAAACATAAAGTCACCAACTTGAATGCTGTGAAGAACTGTTTTAGAATTGATTGAAGAATTCAATATTCGAAAGTGAAAATTCCGTTTCTAAAACTTCCTTACTAGATGATGAGAGCAACTACTCTTCAGTGTAGGGTGGTTCGGAGGGAGGTATTTCCGCTGTTCCTTCTCTTTTTCACCTTCAGATGCAAAAGAAATACCGAAAAAACTGTTTTTGCCCAATCACCATTCTTTTCTATTTGTAACCCCTCGTTCTTTGGTATAGTTTTATTTCTTACTTCGTAATCTTCTTTATTTCTTAGTTTATGTGTTTTTTCTTATTTATCGGTCTCTTTTCCACTTCATTCAACGCCCAAAGAAGCAGATTAGTTTCCTTTTCCTTGTCAAGAGTGAAAAAATAGCTTAAATCAATGAGATTTTTTCCTATGTGAGTATAATTCTTATTCCTATTATATTTTTCAAGGGTTCTTTTTAATCCATATTGGACAGATTCTGTTTCATCAGTGTCGGATTTGTTTTTACTCTTGTCTTCCACTTTGCTGTTCTTTATCTATTTTATCACATTCATTCTTCTAGAGGTTTTTATATTTCCATGTCTCTTCTAACTTACCAGAGTACCAGGGCTTTAATCAAGACCAGAGGATTAACGGGACTTCTCCAACTAATTTCAAGTGGCTGAAATGTTTCAGATAACACCAAAGTTTCTTTGTTTTGAATATTCAGTGATATTTGTGCATGGCTTGTGTATATACATGTACAATAGGTGTATTTGATGCTGTAGTTGTGGATTAAGCAAAACCGACACTTTACAATTAACATATCAGACCACTGTCGGTCAGATGAACAAACAAAAAAAAATTAAATAACTGCGTAGGTGGATATCTGCTTCTGATATTTCATTATGATTGAGTGAATTACGTTCTAATCTTTTCCATAATTGAAATTGTTTAAAGGGAGAGTTATTGTCCGTATTTTAATAAATGACCTTCAAATTGAGGGAATCCTATTCTGTCGTGCACTCTTTCACACATATACATATAATGAGAGAATTGCTCTCTTAAAATACCATATACACGGACCCTTGCAAATCTAAAAGTATGAAATATGGCAGTCAAACATCGAATCCAGATCCGCGTTTACGACACCTGTGTAATAAACCCGCGTATGGCTTCAGAAATATTATAAGTTTAGAGGTTCTAAATAAAACTTCGGAATCAGAGGACGTGTAGCTGAATGGACTACCCCCACCACTAGGGGTAGTTAATGGTAAATCAATAGCTTGCTTGCAGTAAAGCATAGAAATATATTGGTTATGTAGAGTTGGATTCTATAAATTTTATTTTTCTTAAATTGATGCAAAACTTTAGTTATCATCTCATATGTAAATTGATCTGCTTTGCTGCAGGCGGGGACATAACAAAGAGGAATTTGGGGGTCATAATAACGTCTCTCTCTCTTTATATATATATATATATATATATAAATATATATATATATATATATATATATATATATATTGTCGTGGTATAAGGACCGAGTGGGGTGTATGTAGGTTTGTTACGTACTTCAATAACTCCTTTATTACGTTTTCTCTAAGAGTGCTATATTACTTTACTTTATTTAATCTTTTGCTTTACTTCTTTAATCAGGGAGGGTTTCTAGTGCCATGTGCAGCGTTGCGAGGATTGAGGTAAACACTTCTAACAAAAAATATATCTTTAATTACAATATAACAAAGTGAAATATTAAAAACAAACTTTTCATCTATAAATGAACGAGTCTATGTTAAAATTACTACTTTAAACAAAATGAATATAAAGTAATGGTTGACCATCAATCTCACTTTATTACTGAACGCGAATTGACACACAAAAATAATTGAATTTCTTTACCTTTAAAAAAACACACGTGAATCCGGCTGAAGAATGACCTTGACTGAAGATCTTAGGTAGACGTGGGAAGTAGTCCGCGGTGCGGCGCGTGGCTGGGTTCGCAGACGCCCAGCCGTTTGTCTTGCGAGGAGACGGACTTGGAGCAACAGGTGATTTTTAGGGGGAGCGACGGATGGCGTTAAGCACGTTGTCTTAGGCAGATGATTTAAGCAACGGGACCGTGAAGATATGCTTTTTCTAATCTTCAGGTTAATCTTGAGATGCTTCGCACTGACGAGCGATGAGCAAAAGTGAATCATTTAACGAATGGGGGGGTTTGGGGGAGTTTACTTTGGGTATTCCTCAATGGCGAGGAATATCTCTGGTTTTTGTTGCAAACTGAGATAGGAGGTTTCTCTGACGAGAGTGATCCCCAATACAAAGGGGCTAATTTTTTAGGGGGACCACCAGGAACTGGCTCAGAATGAACTTCTTCTCTGTTTTGTTCTTTGAGTGCCGGGCTGACGCCAGCCTTCGCTGTGTCGATATCTAACTCGATCGCCCTACTTTCCAATCGAGTGCAACATATCAGCCTATTGTTAGAACCGTAATTATTATTAAATTTATACTTATGCCCGGTATTATTGTCCTTGAGCACCTCTTGCCGTTGTTGAGTCATGGAGATTGTCTATTAGTTCATACTGTGAACACCTAATTATAAAATATCAGCTCGGTCCTTTTAATATTGATGTTACCTGGAGATTAGGTACTTTTCCCGCAGTGAACCCCTTAATTAACAACGGAAAAAGTGTTATTTCACTATTAGCATCGATTGAAAATATATGTGCGTCTGTATACCCCTCCTTGAAAGTCAAAAACTAATAGTAACTAAAAAAATCGTTGATAAAAAGCGCATCTTGCTCGCCAGACTACTCATCAAATCATCAAAAATCTCCAAACAAACCCCCCCGAAACTTCAACCGACATTCCTTGGGCTTCATTTAACCATCGATTCCGATCTGAGAGTTTATAGGCATTAAGAAATAATAAAAATGCAGGGAGAGTAAGGATCAGCCTCTGTATTTTCCTAATTCTAATGTAGGATTATTGTCCATTTTTATCAAGGCTTACTTCTGATACTTGATCCTAAGTCATTTAAATGGCAGGTGTTCAATCTTTTATATTGATTATCCCATTTAAGTGTTAGATCCATACTTTCTCTTCTAAATAAAAAAATGATCTGACCATCCAATTTTAAAGACACTTGTATCTACTTGTATACCCAATAAGCAAACACGCCTGAAGAAATTTAAAAAGCCAGATGCTCGGTTTTCTACCATTCATATAGATATTTCTGGTCTTACCCTTCGATTTCATGGCTTCAGCTATCTCATATATATTATAGATAGATATACGAAATGGGTAGAAGGCATCACTGTTCAAAATCTTTCAGCTGCTGAATCCATTTAAGCGAGTCCTATGAGTGGTTTTGTCACTGTAGACCAAACAATTTATTTTCCTTAGCCATCTCCTAATAGCTTAGTAATCATATCACTGTAGTCAGCTAAAGTGAAGTTGACACACAGTTGTGTTAGAATTTTTCTACTCTACATACATCACCGAAACCCCTCAGAATTATTTAAGCTTATATTGGCTCTAATCCCATCGTCTATTTTTAGTAAACGAAACTTCACTTCCTTATTCTCCGCAGTTCCGTAAATATATCGGTACTTTTTTGTACCGACTTCCGAACATGCAATAATTTTTTTGGTTTCTATGTCTGGTGTTCTAAAGTTTGCATATTTGTTTTTGGAATTTAATTTGATATTTAACAGACCATTAATAAAAAGTTTATGTCGGTTTGGGTTTTAATTCTGAGATTTGTGTCTTCATAAAACTTCGATAACATATCCAATAAATCAATGGGTATACAATTTATATATCAAATATAATAATATAAAAGATTTCATTTTGTTTCTTTGTTGTCGTTTGCAAAATCAACTTCAAGGAGAAATATAAATATAATTTTAAGGAATCAACTCCCTTCATTCGATTAATCCATTCAATTAATAATAATGTTTTTACTTCTTCTTCTTCTTCTTCTTCTTCTTATTATTATTATTAATTTAACGATTTGCTTCAAAGACAGTTCTTGCTAGTCAATAACGAGTGCAGTGTTATCACTCTCTTTCACCCGTAGGCGAGTCTAACGAGGCCTTGGAAAGAAAGAGGGCAAAACAGACTGATAAACAAATAAAAGTAAAAATTATTAGAATAATAGTTGTATAAAAGGTAGAAATGAAAAATATTTACACAATGAACCTCATTACCTTAAATACTGAGAAGAGTAGGGCACTTTTAGATCATCCATGGCCTAAATTTGTTGAGAGTAAAAGTACTAAAGGTCCACAATTGCAGGATTCCTTTTTTCTTGTAGTGAATCATATGCTCCCTTAAGAGGTACCCAAGTACTAAGAGAGTTGCAAACCCATCTAGCTTCCCGACACTTCAAGCAGTTATCTTCTTTGTCCTGTATTCTAACTTTCTCACATTTTTACTTCCACTGAACTTCACAACATTACAAAATTCTCCGTTACTTTCAAGGATGGAGGCAACGTGAGGACAATTAGACAGCTGTATTTATTACTGGTGGGACAGCGGTGGTTTCTAGGGTTTAATTGGGCTCTGCAAAGATTTTTTGTTTTCTGTGTTAAGTTAGTTTTAAGTTGTTTAGGTTCAATTGCTGGTGGTTTAGTTTGTTTAGATTTAGATAGGTCTCTCTCGAAGATACACAAATGTGTTGTGAGGATTGTCTCTTTTTATTTAGGTTAAGTTGTCTATGTTTAATAGGTTAGGCTAGCTGGGGGTTGATTTTATTCAATGATTGTGAGCTTTTTAACGCTTAACAAACGTACGTCAGGTGTTTAGGTGCGTTTTTTTACCGGTTGTTTGGATTTGAATTTATTAGACGAGTATGCGTTAGTTCATTTATAATTCTTGTCAGATTGTTTGTGTTTGTTGGCTTTGTTTTATGTCTAGGATTTTTGTTTTTTCTGAATGTTTTATTTATTATTAACTATGTTAAATTTAACTAATCCTAAACTGCAAAAAAGAGATGCATAAGACGATGGCATATCTTTGTGTCCCAGCGACCCCGTCTTTACCCCTATAGTGAATAAAGACACAATCTTTGAAAAACATGGATAGATAGATAGATTATTATTGTCATAAACCCCTTTTTAAGAAATTTGGTTGATGCTCATCAGTACGTATGTCGATCGTCACACCAAAGCTTTCAGGTACTGGCTTCCTTATTCACCAACCACTATCCGGATTTAGTCTCCTTGTAAAACGTGCGCCTCTTCACATACATATATTTAATTAGATAAATTACCCCTTTTGCAGTGATTTACTCAGGCGAAAAGTTTCCTAAGAATTTTACTGTCAATTGTTGATAGTACAACGCAAATATCAGTGAAGACCATGCTTAACACGGTTACTCCTATAGCGCCGTAGTGGGGAGATCATTAATAGAAAAGTTACAATTGCTATACTGTAGGCAATGAGATTCTAGAATTCCTATTTACCCATATTTTGGACCAAATTGACCTAGGAATGGACACGATATTTAACATCTCGCAAACGCTTCCTTTCCGTCATTCCGCCCTTCCTATTAAGTTGGTTTTTGTTATCCCAGTCTGGGGGAATTTAAAGAACGTTACCTGTTTTTGTACTGGGACGTGGGTGGTCTAGGAGACTTCGGCGTGACCCTATTCGGAGCAGACCTTGCTCGGCGCACACCTTGTTAATTTTTTTCAGTCAACCAGATCAACTTAAAAAAAAATCTTGAAAAGAAAGGATAGTTTTAGAAATCTCTGACAAGGAAATCGAAAATTCTGTGATCGACGGCGTTCGTTCGTGTTTGAACTTACACTAAAAAATAGTGGATCGATTTCTACAAAATTTAGTGAAGAAATAGTCTTAGCCAAGAAGTAAACTGTTAATTTTTGCCCAAGATCCGGTATTATCTGGTTAGGTATTTTGGGGGGTAATTTATTAACTAAATATTATTTCTTGGAAGTTGAAAGTGTTAATGTTGAGATTCTAAATACCTAGAAGAGATTTTTTGGCCAAGTTAACTCTGTAGAGATTATGTAATGGCAAACCCCAGGACTTGGATGACGCCTCTTCAACAAGTTGTTTGCTAGAGGCCTGGATGCGAGGGGGGGTCCTGAGGAAGTCCATGGAAGAGTGGGTGCCCTCTACAGGCGAGCTGGCATGGTCCCTTTTCCTTTGCCAGCACAGGAAGGTGTATATGGACTTATTCATTAAGTACAATACCCCCCTCCCCAGCTCTGCAGCGGTGGAGAAGCTATTCAGCGCGGACGGGGACGTCCTTAGGGCCAAGAGGTTCTTCCTGGATGAGATCAACTTTGAAGAGCTTGTGTTCCTCAAAGGGAACATGGACTTCCTGGAGAAGAAGATGGGTGAGGGGGACTTGGAGGAGGAGGAGGAGGAGGACCTGTAGATATTAGTTTAGGCTGTGTTTCAACTAAAAAAAAGAAATATGTGTTTTTATGCCTCATAAAAGCATGTTTTTGTTATCGTGCTAAAGTTTACTTTGTAATTTGCGGAGTCGCACCGGGGAACAAAAATCGAAGTCGCAAGTTGCCGTGGATGGGCCAAAAATAGAGTCGCAAAGGCGCAGTCGCACTAGATCCGGCGGCAAAGTCGCACCCGAAAATTTATAGTCGCGCGCAGGTATGGTGCTAGTAATGGATATAAAGGCCTATCCATACATAATACAGACGAAGCAGACTCTTACAGCCTCAGACAAGGAACAGAGAAAGGCTATGGCAGTCAAGATACTAGAGAAGATTCAGGAGACCCCAACTTTCCTTAACCTCCTTTGTACCTCAGTTGAAGTTCACTTCCATCTTGAAGAAAAGGTAAACTCGAATATGAAGTGTCTTCTGGGAGACCTCCAGGCCAAATGAGGTAGCCACCAAGCCCCTACACTCCTTTAAATGTTCGATATGGACTGCAATCTCAGCCAGAGGCATCATCGGACCATTCTTCTTCGAGGAATCTGAAGCGACAGTGACGGTCACCAAGGAGCTGTATGTTGAGGTCCTTAAAACCGTTAAGAGGGAGCCGCAACCCTGTTTTCGTTGTTTATGGATAAGTTCTTGTTCCAGCAAGATGAAGCAAGCTCTCACACTTCAAACCTGTACCGAGATCGGCTGAAAGAGAACTTGGGTGACCGTGTGACAAGTCCCAAGACTGATTTTGAGAAGGCACCTCACAGCCCAGACTTTAGCCCCCTAGATTTATTTCTCTGAGGCTACTTAAAGACATATTGTAGGCAGGAAGATCCAGGGCCATCATGGAACTCAAGGAAGCCATCAGGGAGGAGGTCAGAGCCATTAGTCTGTCGGTTTGTAAGGACATCATGGACAACTTTGTGCTACGCCTCAAGAAATGCACTGAACTAAATGGAGGTCATCTCGAACACGTGCTTTAGAATCAAGAAGAAAGGTCCAAAGACTCTGATGTTAGGATATGATGTTTTAAACACAATAAACTAGTTATCACCAAAGTTTCATTCAATCCTTGCATAAAATTAAGAAATGAGGCCTATCGATAGTTAGGGCCCGATAAGAGTAACATGAAAGCTGGATCTCTGATATGCCTAAGAAAGAGTAGGAAATCGAATAAAAATGTCCATTTGCTTGGTATTACAATTCTAAATTCCTACAATATGTAGTTGATGAGAAATGGAGAGAAACCCATATTACGAAGTTTACATATAATGTAATTTATCAAGTGCGGGAGAAATAGAGGAAACCAACCCCTGTGTTGCACAAAATAGGAACAACGTAAGATTTTACTGATAGGCTTTGCGCAGTTGATTATTTTGCTCGTCATCCCTTGTGTTGAATCCATTGAATGAAAGAGAACCTAAACTTCGAAGACACTCCTTTTTAGAAGCAAATATATAGGAGGAAATAAACGTAAACTGACAACAAGGAGTTGCCAAAAATATAATAAGCCTTTGTACCTGGAATGTTTTCATGACTATCATACGTGCCAGAATTATTAATGTTTTAAGCGAATAATTTCGATGGAAAACTCTTTTACATCCTCTTTATAGCCCTGATTTAGCCTCCGCTTACTTTTTTCTGTTCCCCAAATTAAAACACTACCTGAGAGGCACCTGATTCCAGTCGTTAGATGAGCAAAAAAGCAGGTTATTGCTTAATGTCAAAGAAAACGCCAGCCATTCTACAAGGAGGGAATTTATCAGTGCAAACATAGATTACAAAGGCGTAGTGACAATAACGGAGCTTATGTAGAAGATGATTGGGTTGTGATGAAAGAAAAATTTTTAGGACATTTGCCTGAGAACTTTTTGACACACCCTCGTACACCTGGGACTGAACTTAACTCTGACCATAGTCCGAGCTCGACGCTGATTCGTCAGTTTTCTGAGGATTCCAGGCCAGTGTTGGTTTGGTCCATCGAAGCGAAGTTGCTCTTCTGTATCTTTTCACGGTAAAGGAGGCTAAGGAAAGGAAAATCCACGTGCTCGGCCACGCTCCGAGTTATGTTAAATAAGGTGGAATTCATGTTCAAGCATTTTGACGTGGTTATGAATGCCGCTTTTAATGTCTTCCTCCTCCTTCCGTTGGATGCATATGCTACTGCTCTTGCCTCCCTCCAGCTGACTTGGTAGTCGGCATCAAGCAGGCGTTCCGCGAGAGCGTTGCTGAACCACCCTGCACAAATATCCTGCTTATGCTTCCTCAGTTAGGTGTCCACGCCCCTGTGTGTCTCATCAGAGTAAGCCTGGGGGCAGTCGCTGCAGGATATCCTATATACTACGGAGTTCTTATTGATCTCCGTCGCTGGTTTGGAGAGACAGATCTCTCGGATTTTTACGCCAGCTTGAAGGGCGATTCTACTCAAGGGTGCCAGCTTTCTTCCTATTGCAATGGAACTGAAATAGACTTTTTATTAGGCCTCATCTCCCCTGCTTCTGCAGCACGCTGGCTAATGTCAATAGCCTTGCTCCTTGCCCTCCGGATGAAAGCCACAGGTTATCCCAGTTTCTGTAGGAGTCTTGGGTGTACATCTCCTCCTGTGAGATGAACTCTTAGCTGCAAATCTCTCGTGCGTGAAGTGGAGGATTTGTGCCAAGAGTTCATCTCACAAGAGGAGATGTATATCCAAAACCACATGTATATACGACGCCGTTCATTTCTTGTCTCAGTTTCTTTTTACTGTGAGGAAGATCCAGAGTAGCGAAAGGTCAGTAATTAAGAACCTTGTACCACTTGGGTTTGTCCTATTTTCCCTCTCCATTTGTTGTCAAGGACCCCAATAAATATATATATATATATATATATATATATATATATATATATATATATATTAAGGGGGGTCCTTAGGATTCCAAGTACTTTCGAACTTTATTCAGTTAATTCTCAAGGAAACATGACAATGGTGATTGTACAATTAACTGAGAATGAACTGAATAAAATTCAAAAGTGCTTGTAATCAGCTTTTCATTTTTCCTGTGATTTTTTCATATTTATAAATATACCATATATATATATTTATTTATATATAAAGAGAGAGAGAGAGAAAGAGAGAAAAATAATTGGTAGTTAAACACGCTGTGAACATACAATGTATATCTCTCAGGAATGCGAAAGAATGATGGAAATAAATAAATCAAACCGCAAGAAAAGAGAAGAGAAATGATATATTTTTTGTTCGGAAAATTAAACTTTCCTGATTACGAAAAAATCCTGCAAAGTGTAAGAATGGGAACAAGCACACTGAGGTAGCGAGCAACTGCTTTGATCTCAATTAAAGTACGCCCTAAGACAGTCGGTTACGCGCGAGAATATAAATTCTCTTGAATAGACAAGCTTCGTTAGGTCGATCGGAAGGATTGAAAGAGCGATAAATTAATAGGGTATTCACACACACACAAACATATATATATATATATATATATATATATATATATATATATATATATATATATATATATATATATATATAGAGAGAGAGAGAGAGAGAGAGAGAGAGAGAGAGAGAGAAATGTAGAAATTAGGACATTCTTCGGAAACCCCTCGATTTGAGTATGTAGGTTAAAGCCATAACCAGTATTTGGAACGTTTCGAACATTAGCTATGTTTATCTTCACCCTATAAAGGAAAACATATATGAAAGCCAGCAAGCTTAGAATACATAAAGATATATATATATATATGTATTAATGACTGACAATTAGTTTAAAGTTTGTTGAATTTGAGAGAAAATAATGCGACAATGTAATAATGAAAAAATTTATAGTGTAGTAAATCTTCAATAAAACAATGCAAAAAATTACATAGAAGACAATGCGAAATTACAAAGAAAGACACTGCAAAATTATAAGAATAAACTGAGAAAACAAAGCAAAAATTAAAATGAAATATATGAATCAACGCTTACCAACTTGGGAGAAGGACAGAAATCGAATGATTTAATATGTGTAAAATTTGAACTTAGCTAAACATGGTAGTTGTTTAAAATAACTGAAATATGGTTAAGCAACTAATAGAACATTATAATTTTGGGTCATTGAGCGAATTGTTATTACATTTTAGGTAAAAACGAATTATAAAAAAAACTTAAATTAAGATATTTGAATTAATAGATGTAAACTAGTGTGGACGACTGACTCGAATTTAATTCTGGATTTGAATAAATAGCGATTCCAAAATGTTGAAATCTACGGATTTATCCCCATAACCCAGGAATCATTCGATTTCTGTCCTTCTCTCAAGTTGGTAAGTGTTATTAATTTATTTTATTTTCATTTTTGCTTTGTTTTCTCATTCTGCTTTTGAAATGTCGCAGTGTTTTTCTTTGTAATTTCGCATTGTCCTCTCGGTAATATTTTGCAATGTTTTCTTTAAAATTTACTAAACTCTAAATTTATTCATTATTACATTGTCGCATTATTTTTTCTCAAATTCAACAAACTAGCATACGCTCTTCAGTCGTATACTGAAAATGGAAATGGATACAAAAGTCGTACACAGCCTCAAGATCAGAAAAAGGGAGAATAGAGTCATTAATCACGGGGGTGGGGGGTTCTATACTGTTTCCGATCATGTTCCGGGAATTGCAGCTATATTTAAATTGACCGTCAGAAAGATTGAAATTGGGAATTTCTCTCATTAGTATCAATTCTACAATTTTTATTTTACAGAATTCTTTACCATTCTATATTATTTGGGATTTTGAATAATCTATTTACTGGTTGTAATTGCTAATCTGATTAAAAATTCTGAAAATAGTACTGCCTCGCCTGACATCACATTTATGTTCATATGTATAAACACGCAGCGAATATACAATGTATAAATCTTTTATGAGTGCGAAAGAATGATGAAAATGAATCCTACAAACCGCAAGAAACAGAAAACGGGAAAATTTGTCTTCGGAAATATTATTTCCTAATTCGCAAAAATTCCGTACAGGGGTGGGATTCGAACCGTGCACATTAAGGAAGCAAGCATCCGCTTTGAACTCAATTAAATCACCCCTTAGACCATTTGGCTACGCAGAAGACTGAAAAAATCTTCCGAATAAACAAGCTTTTAAGCTACGATTCACAATTTTGATCGGGAGTATGAAAGAGAGAAAATTAATAGGGAATTCAAAGGATGAAGGATAATTGAGGTAAACACGCAGCGAATATACAATATATAAATCTTTCATGAGCACGAAACAATGATGGAAATGAATCCAACAAACCGCAAGAAACAGAAAACGGCAAACTTTCTTCGGAAATATTATTTCCTAATTGGCAAAATTCCGTACAGAAATAACGTCCATACTTCTCTGATACCTTAAAAAGATGAAAAATAATATTTCTAGACAAACCAGGCAAACCCCCGAATCAACCTGGAAACTTCTGACCCATAACCTTACTTGAATCCATAGCTAAACTCTCATAAAAAATGATTGGAAAGAGACTCAGCAAACATCTCGAGGCTAACAATTTAATTACACAACACCAACACGGGTTTAGAACAAGATGAGGAGCCGAAACAGCACTGGCGATACTTGTAGAAGCGATCACAAAGGCTAAATACGAAAAGAGATACACAGACCTTGTCCTAAGAGAAGTACAGAAAGCATTTGACAAGGTATGGCGAATCGGAGTTAAATATTGCATTAAAAGGCTAAGACTTCTCAGAATTTTAACCAAATACTTGTGCGATTAAGTAACGGATCGCAAAGCACATATCAAAATTAGAGACCACCGGGGACCCGAATTCGAAATATATCAGGGAGTCCCCCAAGGGAAATGCCTTAGTCCGTTACTATATAGCATATACACAAGGGATTTATTTACCAGAGCCTATTTTTGAAAATAATACATACATACAATTCGTGGATGATATCTCGATAATCACCAAAATCCCTTATAGGTATCCACTCACGATGGCTAGAATAACTGAGGCAAAAATCGCAAATATCAACAATTATCAAAATAAATGAAAAAATCAGAGCTAATCCAGACAAGGTCGTAATCGTACCAGTGAGAAGACGCCAAACATCGCGAGTACTTGTCGAAGAAAAGAGATATCGATACAAACTATAGGGCAAAGTTCTTGGGCTAAAAATAACTCCTAACGGATATAAAAAACATATCAATGAAAGAATAAACCTAGCAAAATACAATCTCACAAAATTGTCCCAACTCAGAATTTTGAACCCAAAAACAAAATTAAAATTGATAATGCATTATGCAGATCGGTATTATTGTATCCAACAATACATCTAAATATTCTACATAAGACCAATGCCGTCAAGCTTCAAAGGGTAGAAAATAAAGGACTAGTATTAATTACAAGTACGAGGAGAAGAAGGGAACACCGTTGACAACAAGATCTACACCAACAAATTAACTTAGAACCAATTAACACAATTCATCACAGAAGGGCTACGAAAATATGGGAAAAACTAGAAGAACTTCTAAACGAAGAAGAAAATAGAAAATTGGAGATCCGCATTAATTACCGGAGGAACAATAGGAGAAATTTTAGAAGTGGGAAACTGATAGTGGGAATCAATCATGCACTAATGTCTACGTAGAATATTGGTCACGAAAAAAAAACTCAAACAAACAAACTGCACACTAAAAAAACGAAATAAACGACATAAAAACAATAAAGAACAATAGAGGCGTGAGAGCCTTAAAAAAAATACATAAAAAAAGAAGAAAAAATAAAATAAATAAATATATATAAAATAAATTTATTATAAAACTATAATAAGAATGAACAAGAGATGGCTGTGTGTTCACCCAGCAAACAGCAATATCTCATACTCATTCCCTTTTACCACTTTACCTTAGCATCTACTATCCACTCTACTTCAACTATATACTTTTAACTTCTAACCTTTTCAAGACGTAAGACGTAAGACCGTAGCCTCCATTCATCTGGTTTATTTAAAGACGCGTTCTCCCCCATCTAAACTAATCATTGCTCATTCGCGTCAAATTTCTCTTTCTCTTGTACTATATATATATATATATATATATATATATATATATATATATATATATATATATATATGATGAAAAATAATGTTATATCGCAAGAAAAGATGAGGAATTAAACCACATTCTCTGAAGACAATTTAATTCAGAACAGTTTCGGTGTATCTCACACCCTTTTTCAACTGACACTGGATAGAAAATATAAGAAAAGTGCTTACAAACATAACACAGGGTCAGGTCGTGAAAGATCCTTTCTTTTTTTTCCTAATCCCCTACTTGTGGCTAATCAGGGGGGGGAGTTAGGCCTAAACATATTAAAGGGCTGACATTTTACTATTTTGTTTATTTGCTTTCGTATTACAGGATTAAAAGAAAATTGACTCTCAGATAGATTTAAATTAGGAACTGACGATATCAAGCTCGATTCTACGATTCTTCTATTAACATAGTTAGCCGATTTAAATGCCATTTTACTTCTATTAAAATAGATCGAATGATTCAAGTCTCTAACATGGCAAAATATTCCACTGCTTTCGCTGCCCACTCTAATATCTCTTTTGTGTTCATACAATCTCTTGTCTAGATTTCTCCACGTTTCTCCTATTTAAACTTTATGGCAATCGTTGCATGGTATTGCATATACTCCTATGTTATGATGTTCTTTGGGTTTCCTGACCATCATCAATTGGTTTAAGGAATTATTATATTTAAAGGCTAGATTAATACCCGATTTTTCAAATATGTCCTTTAAACTATTTAATTTATTATTAAATGGCAATGTTATACATTTGTTGAAGTCATTAGTGCGGGAAGGCTTATTAACATAGAATGTTTTCCTAGCTGCAAAATGGGCAGACCATATGAACCAATCGGGGTAATACAAATTAGAAAAAATGGTCCTGATAATGACAATTTCTTCATCTAAATAGTAAGGATGACATATTTTGTATGCTCTAAGGAAAAGGTTAGAATTCACCGATTTTTTAACAGTATTATCGTGAAACGAAAAATAATGTATATAGGCATCCGAGTGGGTTGGTTTCCTATAAACGTCAAGTTTTAATTCATGGTGATTTTTAGATGTCCTCATTAATAAAGATCACCCTGAATTAAAACTTGACGTTTATAGAAAGCCAACCCACTCAAATGCCTATATACATTATTTTTCGTTTCACGATAATACTGTTAAAAAATCGGTAATTTCGGCCCAGCAACACCCACTTTGAGATTTTCAATCCTCCTCAGGGAACAACGTGCCCTCCACCATTCCGAGAGATTTCCACTCGGCTCATGCAAGAGCTAGCTCTAATCACACTGTAACCTAGCAATCACCTCCATCAATGGTCACGTAACTCGCCTGTTGATAGGCAGCTTTGCTTTGAAGGAAAACTCAACGGTTTCATCGAAGCTGTTGAGAAACATCCACGACAAGGCAGGGGCGAGAAATTTAAATCATAGAGTTTCTCGTTCCCACTTTCATTCCCGACACTCAACGCCCTCTAGTCGCGCCAAAGATCCACATTAGGGACAAGTTTTCCTCGGAGTAATTATTAGTATTATTTTATATTCCATCTTCAAGCCCGAAAATGCGTTTCTCCTTGCAAGCTGCGATATGGAAACTCAATTAGCCTGTCTCCGTTTTCACCGTGGGAGAACAGCATGGTTAACACCATTGCATTTCTTCTAGATCCCCACCACGCGATTAGATTATCTGGTTGAAAACCCTTAAACAGTCTTTATCATTCTGGTGTCGCAAGATGACAAGAGAACATTAACAATAGCTTCATTTCTACAGAGCGTGTCAAGTCAGTAAATCCTTATCGCAAAAACTTCTCTCTTTCACTATATCATCACTGCATTCTTCCTGGGCTTTAGTAATGGAAGATGGCAATTAGTTTGTAGTATGGGCCGATTTCTTCAATATCTCTCACCATTCTTGATTTGAAACGCCGTGAACTAAACCCTTCGGTGTCCAGGTACATTATTCATGGCACTCTCACTTTACATGCCCTGCGTTTCACTCCGAGTCAGCAAGTTCCATGGTCAATCCTCCGGCTGTGCATCCCATTATTCATGCCCACTCACCCAAAACTTCTAACATCATTACCTGACTTACCTCCTCCTCACCCCGCGTGTGTGGGCAACGAGGTAAATACAACCAATCGCTATATACAAACAACTGGCCCGCCTGTGCACTCCTGGCAACATCGAATAACGCATGCAAGACTGAAGGCGGCAATCGTCGTAGTTTTTTATTTCTGACCCTGCAGCACTTACTGCAGCTGTCAAAGTACTTTACAAGCTTGGTCAATTAAAAAAGAGAGCTTCATCAAACACATCAGTCTGCACTCTCTTCGGTTCCTATGAATCACCTTTCAAACAACTTAGTCTGAGGTCGCCATCCCAAACGTTTGTGCGCTTCTTAAGCGAAGAATTGAGTGACCTTCCCTTACATACGCTTCCATTCGTTAACTCACCTGTCCAGGTAAATCGCCTTGATCATCTTAAACAAGTCTTTGGGCGTTTACTTGATTATGGTTTGAGGATATCCCCTATAAATATCACATAGGTGTGGAGAAGCGCTAATTCGTTGGGCATATTTAAACAATGAGAGCACTCCTCTTCTTCTCGGCAGAGTAGAGGCCATACAAAATTTCCCACCAACATTTACATGGTGTTCAAAGAGATTAATTACTTCGCACTTAGCTATAACAAAGGATCCGCTCTAGCGACAAACAATCTTTGGATCAGACCCGCACAAACTCAAAGCTTTCTTCTCTTTAATGTTGCTGAACTTAATCTTGTCCACGCTTTACTAAGTAAAGTTCGAGTCATAGAAAGAACAAGTTTGCAATCTCTAATGTATATGGGTTTGCTTACTCAATCGTTAGCACAATAATTTCTTATGTAAGTAGAGACTTTGCTTGGCCCTCCATTCGTAATGATATTAATTAGCTTGTCGTACATACCTAGTGTCAGAAAATCCGCACAAACAAATTAACAAAGCCACCTTATAAGAAATTAATAATGTTAGATACTCAGGTTTCTCTCATTCACATATATGAGTGTGTTTCAGCGATTTATCTTTAAATTCATGAGTTTAACTATCTATTATATATCAATGATAGTGGTAGTAACCTTTGCAACCGTCTTTTCTTCAACTTTAGCAGCTCCATAGATATTCAAAATAGCTTACTTCTCCGTATAACACGATCATGAATGGAATTGTAGAGTCGTTACAAGGACTGGCATAACGGTCCTTGCTTTTTGGTTCTAATACGGCCTAATGGTAGCATAAGTTACCGAGGTTCTACTCCTTGCCTACCTTTCGCAAACTAAGGATAGTGATAAGATCTTCCGAGCACAAGCTCCTTTTGGCTACTCTCCATCACTATCGTGAACTTTTCAACAACTAGAGTTCTTCAGAAATTTAAGTGAACTTGCGGAAGCATTAAAGACATGTGAAACATGCGTCCTCTTTGTTCCCAGAAACTCCCTCAACCAAACAGTACACGTTCCTAAATATATTAAAACGTGTTCGCATGTGTTCGTGAGAGAATTTAAGTAATCTTTAAAGTTCGACATACAATTTCAAGTGCCTTATCCCGTAAAAAATGGCTACAAAATTGTTTTGCTGTCTAATTTAGTCCAAACTCCCTCGAATGATTGTCATTTAAAACCTAAAGCCGGTGCATAATCAAGATTAGTCTATTTAGATGTTAAAGTAACCCTCATCAATGAGCCATCAGCAGACACTACGATTCCTTTTAAAAAAGAAAGTTCTCTTACATTTACAAGATGAATGACACTTGCTGAATTCACCAAAAAGAAGCCATACTTACATACATTTACACAGACGGAGTTACATAAACTTATATTCACCTCAACTAAGTTAACACGTCAAAAACCTCCAGAAAGATGCCGAGGCATAACTACAAACTTTCTCCTTTCTTTCTTTCACAAGAATTGGCTCACTGAGAAATTTTATGAAATGAATATCTTGTACTATAAAAATCACTTTCCATTCGTATGTCCAAATGACACGTTCATGTCGATGTTTATTTGTATATAGAATTGTATTAAAACGTAATTTTATTATAATTAGACATATATAGGTATTTTAATCTGAGTCTCTTCACTCGGTTAGGTTTGTATGATGCAAGTCATACTGAGTCGATTTTTCATTGAGTCGATTAACAAATTTGAAGGATAGTGCCATTAATCGCTACGAGACCTTGTGTTCTGAGGCAATTCTCTCACTCTCACTCGCATACTCTATCGCCGAGACCGTTAGTTTGAAAGCAATAATTATTAATCATTATAAATTCTATACCAATAAATCTGCACATGGTGGCATTGTGTCTTATTCTCAATGGGCACATCGACTCACTAGCTTCTGAATATATAGCTAACATTTTCTAATTCTCTTCGGCCATATTTTGGATTTCTATTGATTTTCTTTCGATTGCATCAGGAATCCCAATTTGTCATTAACTCTTATTAACAAGAGGCGTCTTTAGGAATAAACACCGGCGTATGTTGGATGCTTTATTATACTAGTTCTGCAAGTTCTTTGACTTCAAGCCTGAGTTCTTCAATAATTTTAGAACGAATCGCAGGTCCTTCTCCCTTTTGTCTTCCACACACGATCGAGGAAGGACAGAAAAAAAAGAGGCCTGCGGCCGACTTATTCCTTGAGAAACTTTCCACACTTCTGACTTTCAGATCTCTTGAACAGATAGGAAAGTGCTTGGTAGGAACTACGAAGCAAGGTTTCGTAGAAGGTTTATAGAAGATGAAAAAATGAAAAATAAAAGAGATAAAGTTTAGTGAGGAGGAGGAATGAGCAGGCTCTGTAGTCATAGGTGAAACAAAAGAATAATCAACCCCCTGCATTTACTTATCATTCATTCTTTCTTTTTAACAGTCAGATTCCCTAAGTTACTCTGCTTCATAGCTATCGGGAGCTTCTTTATATACATACACTCTGAACTTAAGCTCAACTCTTTTCAAGGTTCTTGGATATATTTGGCTAAAATAATTTAGTATGTTTAAGACTGAAACTATATAAAGACAAATAAAACACATCTAATGCTTATGCTGGGAGTATAGGTTAAGATAGATTAAATACCTTGAGTTTTAAGCATTGGTGCATGTCCCTCTTTTCTTTTGAAATTTATTGGCGTTCAGATATGAAGGTGAGCCTCGGAAGAAAACCAAATGTTTTTCTCTCAGTGCAATGCCAGTGTTCTAACATTTTGGCAAATTTTATCATTTGTGACTAAGAAACTGAATGCGCTATTCTTTTAGGATCTATTATACATATTGTTATTTTTCTTTTAAATTATCCATATTTTTGATCACTGCTATGAATCATTTGCCTTTTATCTATGTGGGAGCATTAAAATCAATACGCCATTATCACACAAAATTTCTCTGGTCGAGACAGACCAGCGGGGCTGTGTTTAATTTAGTGTTTTATCACCGTCTTCCTCCCAGTTTGATAACGCTGTCCCGCTCCTAGGTGGCAGCCGTATCCATCTTCCCCCTCTTGGGGTAGAAGGGAATCTCTTTTGTTTCCCGTTCGCCTCGTCGTTGCCTGAAATTATCATGTTGGCTTAATCCGCGTCCGATATTCCCTCGGGATGCCCTCGCTGCTCGCAGCCCTCTGTAGACCATGGCTCTGGCTCTTAATTAAGGTGATGTCTGCAAATTCTCAGCGGATAGAGAGAACTTGAGTTTCTTGCCGTCCAGATCCTAGTATCTGTCTGCTGTGAAGTTGTCCCCTCGTCTTTGTGATCTCGTCAGCAGATCGTCTTCGCGTAATAAACCCCGATCAGAGGAAGATTACGGAAACCCGTTTACGCCCCAGAAGATTTTCCTGGGTTTCTCTCGTCTCACTACATTGGTTGAGACTTCCTGCCATCCGCAGACGAATCTCGATTTCGTGATTACTTCTCCCTGGAGCCGAGGTAATCTCAAACCCCTTCAGAGTCTCTCTGGACCCCTTCGCATCGAGACCCAATCTACGAACACCTGGCCATTGGTCTTCCACATTCCCAGTTCATCCTCCAGAGGTAACTAGGAGTCCTTTACTCGTAAGTTCCACCTCTTCGTTCCAAGTCGTAAGAAGAATTCCCCATTTGTTGTAACGCCAATAGACTTGCTAAATCTTTCATTCATTCCAACTTATTGGATCACTTATATATTTTCCCTGACCTAGTTTCCTTAATTTTTGCCATCCATAATATTTTTTTGTCGTACTGATCATTATTAATATTTCCATATTTATCTGTGCCCTTGTTCTTATTATTTGTATTAAAGTTTATTTTTGTAGAGGTGTTTATCTTTCGAATAACCCTTGAGACGAGCCCGCAAACGTATTCCCATTTAAAGAGCCAACCCAATTCAATTGTACCCGAACGCAGCGCCGATAGTGGCTTCCTGGAGTACAGTAGTGTGCACCTTTAGATACTTTTTGGTCGCACGCCTCCGTCTCTTGACAATTTGATTTTAATTACATGTTTCTCCACTAATAGGTGCAAGTATCATCAGTTCATTTTGAAATGGATGTTTCTATTTTAGTTAGAAAAAAAAATGCCACCACAGAAATAATGTTATCATCCAAATAGTTCAGTTTATATTTAAATTAAAACTCCAACTTATCATGAGGTTTATAGTAAAGTGTAGTTTCAAATAGTGTAGTTTTATAGTATAAGCAATTTCAGATGATTCCCAAGTAAGTGGATGTATCCAGTAAAACAATCTACTAAGCCTTAATAAGAAATGTTTTAATTTACTATTTTCAACCTTTAATTTGTTTGTTAAGGGAAAATGTTGCCTACATTACAGTTTAACTGACAATTGCAACATGCAAATTTCCCATGCAAATAGGTTAATTCTTACTAAATATGGGGAATATTTTCTGATTTGGGTGATCCATATTTTTCAACGTAGAATTATCGATTAGCATCCAACTAATCACTCACAATAAACGTGAGGGGACCATGGACGTCAAACAGATGTTGATGTAATTCACTCAAGGCAAATGGAAACAGATGAATGAAAAAAGAATTACGAAAAAACACAGGAATGCGAACTGAAAAGAAATGCAGTAGCAAATGTTAGCAATTATATGTTGGTGGCAAAGAGCATCACCAAAAACACCCAACACCTACCAAAGCAAATGGAAGATGACACACTTCGAGACAAAATCTAAAACACTTAGATTAGATAAATCACATATGGTGGCAGAGACAAATTAATGTCGACACCTAAGATGAATCGGTTCAGACAACCACGGGAGCAGTTCACACCTGCCAGACAGATTAAAACCATTCGTGTGTAACCCAGAAATATCTGCTTCCATGGAAACTGAGGAATAAAGGGCAAGGTTAAGAGATCTGAGCCTCCTTCTAGTTTCGAAGACACTAAACATCCTTATGTAAAAACAACTCCATTTGACTGGCTTCAACTCACTTTTGCATACACCAACTTTACCACCCTTTCCATTTTCTTTACAAATTCTTATGGCGGCCATGGACATTGGACATTGGACAAATTAAGATAAAAACAATATAGATTAGTAGGGGTATAATGAGAGGGTATAGTGGTGAAATGGTTTTGAAAATAATAGTAAACATAAGTATATTATAAGGTAGAAGGGGATCTACAGCAAAAATAGGCATAGCGTATAGAGTAGCGTAGTAAGTTAGTTGTTAAGATGTCTGGTCATAAGCTATCCTTGGCATTGTATAAATGTATACTTAGGGTTTTTTGATGTCAAAGTTGGTTGGCATTCAAGCCTTTGTAGTGGTTGGGAATGAGCCTATCACTACGGTAAGTCAGATTGCGGGTTTTTTTGTCGTAATTCGGGTTGTTATTTTTGGGTTCGTTATGTCAATATGAGTTGGTGTTTCAGTAAGATTTTCTTCGCTTTACAGCTGGTCTTAGATACTACGCTCGCACTGTGGCTTAGTTGTATTTGGTAGATGTGTGCTTTATTCTCTCTCAAATTTAGCTCCTAGAGAAGAACCTGGTGGGGTTCTCCCCTTGCCAGATCTTTTCTTTCGATACTCGGATTCTAAGAGAAGAATGTAAGTGCAAATTGAGAATTTGATGAGTCCTCGGAAAAGAAGAGCCTGTTTAACTACATCTTCTGGTATGTCGGCCGTGTAGTCTTATTTGTACTGTCTGGCCCTCAGGCTATCAATAATATCATCTGGGCCCACCATGTCTTGAAACTGGTTCTCTTTGGCAGCATATACCCTGAGGTTAATCATCCTCGAGTAGTACATGTACCTGGGTTGCCGAGTTTTCGATGACGAGGACTTACTCGGTCGATGTGACTGAGAGGCCTTTTGATGCCGAGGCGTATGTTCCACCTTTTGGCGCCTTACAGTCTGGGCTTCCTCCCGCCCGACACGTGAAACTGTTGAGTTTTCTCTGTTGTGTGTGTGTCCGTGTGTTTGTTTGGACCATTCTGCTGGACAGGCATAGCCTGGACTCGAGGATCCCGTTCAAGGGCATTACTTGAACCCTGGGCTTTTTGACCGCTCTTCTCGTTCTGCGGTTGGAGATTTATTCTAAGGACTTCATTCAACGGAGAGTTCTAAAGAAACAACATTTCCTCTATACTGTTTTTACGAGCTTGGTGTTCAATTCCTTCGCGAAGGTACCAGGCCTGATTAGGTTGGCAATGTGTGCATAGTAAATGCAACACATTATTTTGGCTGTTTTTTCGTTCTCGATTTGCAGTATAGTAGGCTGTAGGGCCACACTACTTTCTGCAACTGCTGCCTTGGCAACCTTCGCGTAGGTGACGTTAACTTTCCTCTTTTCTTCTTTTTTGCCCTTTTCTTTTGCTGCTTTAATTTGTTCCTTTTTGACGGGACACACTATAGACATAGTCTTATGTGGGTTACCACAATTAAGGCATTTCTGGATTGTATTGTTGCAATCACGCCAGGAATGGCCTTGTTGGGCGCACACAGAGCAGACAACAATGTCAGAGTTATAGCAAGTGATAGTAGTGTGTTCGTTGAACCTGTAGCACCGAAAGAACATTTGCAGGTCAACGAATTCCTCTCATTCAATCTTCTCGGGGCAGACACGGAGATTATAAAGGGGGAGGCCAGTTTCTTTTCCATTGATCGCCATAGTTCTTTCTGTGAAGACTACTTTAAAAACATGGGTGTAGCTTTTTAATTATTTTACCACTTCGGCTACTTTCGCCCAAGAGTGATTCCGAAGAATCTCCTCCGTTATCTCGTCTGTAGAGTGTTCTCCAACGCAGGCGGGAGACGAAGGCAGATAATACTCCTATGGGAGCGTATTTGTGATGGTGTTTGTGGCTTGAGGTTGATTTTGAGTAGGGCTTCCATGGCTCGTGGGAAGTGAGGGCTTCAGTATCCAGATAGCAAAATATCCATTAGACAGATAGCAAAATATCCATTGCGAATGTTGATGTCGATGAGGCATACGAGAGCAATATTTAGCTCAGCGTGAATCTTTTGGAAAACCATACACCTGTCCGGTTTTGTCTGGTCAGATAAGATTCTCAAGGTTATGTGCCTAGTCTCCTTTATCAGTCCTTCATATTACCCAAGGGTGTAATTAGGAAGGGAATCGGGAGGACTAAGTTTCTGGGCGTGTGTATTTGTGTGTATTGAGATCCGTTATGAAAAAGGAAAAATTATGTGGGGAAGGTGGAAAAAACTGTCCAATGAACAATACCAGCACTTGACCTTGAGGCAGCGAAGAAGGGCTCACTTACTTTACATCAACTAGCCATCAATGAGGCCAGTTAACGAGAAAATAGTCACTTTTAAACGTATCGCCACAGATAATATTTACGGTCACAGAGAGCAATTTGGTCTACTAAAACAAAACACTTTATTCGAATTGGAAATTCAGAACAAATTTTCCAAATATTTGACTTTACCGTACAACGAGTATGTAAGAGAGAAATCCAAGCAACAAGCACAGTCTATGGCGGTCATGCTACGTTTTTTTTCTCCTTTAAATATGATGGTAACTATTTACGTTTATGTCATCGTCCACTAATATGGGTCAAAACTGACTCTCGTAAAATGGAATAAAATGGGAATTAAAGCCACCATATTAATTGGCGCGTTCAATTGAAGGTCTTTCTGAGAAGATTCTTCCTTTTCTTAACACGAGATATTTCACATATGCATTTTATGAAATACTTCGCTCCATATTACACCATTGATATTAATTTCTTGAAACTTAAATGATAAATGATAGGAAATATTATATTTGTATAAACTCCAACTACAAACATACTGACAACTACAAACATACAGAGTATTATGGCCAAATTTGACAGAAAAATAAACCTCCCACCAACGGAATATCTCAGCTAAAAATAAACGTATTTTAAAAATTAAAAGAATGTCAAAGATTATGGTTATGAGATAACAGTTTATTCAATATCACCGCCCACAATTTCGAACACGACCTCAAGACGGTTCCGGGGCATGGCATAAACGTTCCTTACTGTGTCTCTGGGAAGATCTTCGAACACGTAGTTGATACTCGCCACCAGCTCAGCCTTGGTATTGCAGGCAGAGCGGTCAATGTTTTTCTTAGTTCTAACGATTAAAATCGTTGGAATTAGGATGCCAGAAATTGTTGGTGGTGAAGTCGTAGAAATTCTCTGACAAGCACTTCTGACTCTTTCCAGAGGTACGGCCTTCCAGGGGCAACCTTCTCCAACTAGTGTTCAACCACAGTCTCAAACAGCCCCATATATCCTTCTGAATTAAACCTAAGACCCTGATCAAAGATGTAGGGGGACATGGCGTTACTCTCACTGGAGATACACCGAGAAAACATGGAAGTTGCGAGAAACTTAATTTTTATAATTCGTGGAATGTCGCATGGTTTGTATGCAAACCACTTTTTGTTCTGGGTGTTGTGCAACTAGTTCTGACAAGTTCTTTTCATTTGAGAATAAGCAGATCGCTCCTGACTCTAAAGGAAACTTCAGCTTGTCCAGGGGCTTCTTTGCTTTCGTCAAATAATTTTCCTTGGCCTTAGCTATGAGAATTTGTTCTTAACGCCTCCTGTACGAGTGGTAACAAAGGTTCTCGTTTATAGCCAGGTTAATGGTGACGACTACAATACCCTACTCTCTCACCAAAGCTCGGATTCCTTTGCTATGGTCTTCAATCACCTTGTCCTGAAGCTATTGGATTCATTCTGGTGGGCAGACGGAGTCAGAATCCCTGGTGTGTTCCTTTCTGCTAGCTACTTCTTCCTAGTCTCTGTTGCAACTGTCATTGTCACGTCTTTTAGCTAACTATTTCTCAACTAAATTGTTGCTTTGTATGCTCTATAACGCCGTTGAATGTTCACCGATACATCAACGTGTTTCCTAAATAAGAGACATTAAAAAGGTTTCATTTAACCAAAAAAACCTGCACGTCCCATGTAGATAAAATGAGTCTTGACTTTGTCCCTTTTAAGAGATAACTGCATTGAACCGTTATTAGGGCAGCCAACTTCCTCGAAATTATTATCAAAATTCTAAACGATTCTAACCAATAATTTCTTTGATCAACCCATTGTTTACCACTGTACCCAAACTTTCCTTTGTTTTTCCCTTTGTTTTTCCTTTTTTTTAGTAAAAATGCGAATTGACTTAAACATGTTTACCATCACCATGAACTCATTCTAGCAATAGATACGCTGAGGTGGAAAGAGTTGGTAAAATAAGAACTTAACTTTTGTTTTTAACTTATATTTACTTTTCTAAGAGTTTGCCTTCTCTATCTTTATGCAAAGCGTCATTGGTCTTGCTTTTTGAACTTTAAGTTCTATTTTTTAAATCAGATTAAACTTACATGACTTATTAGTAAAAGTATAGAAATAAATGAACACACCTACGGATACATGTTTTCGTTGTCTTTTAAACTTTGTACTTTGTAAACAATCCAACACGGGATAATAGCTCATGGCGAAAGAGAAAAGATAGGCCTAAAATATTATTAAACATAAAGAAGATAAAAGAGAAAGAAATTTTACTTAAAATAGCACTAAATATTTAAAATTCGATCTCGGAAGTCTTCTGAGCAGAAACTTTAACCTCTAAAATCGTTAAAAAATTACTCAAACAAAGAATGTACATAATTAAGGAATCACGCATTTATTAAACTCAAGCCCCACCTCAGGCCCCTCATATGGCTACATTTCAGATCTACTTTTAGCAAAATGTGAATAGCGTTTATAAGGAGTTAATAAATGCATATTCTATTAAATTAAAAGACTGCATAAAAAGGTACCTTCTGCAGGTGAAATTCCTCCAGCTTTATTAACAAAAAATGAAGACATTTAAGTAACTAAAAGAAACCCGCAGGAAAGAGCAGTAATTAATTTCGCGAAATATTTGAGACTTAAGGCGTTCATATATATATATATAATACAAGAGAAAGGGAGATTGAAAAAACACAAGGATCAAAGAGAGCAAAGGTTGGCAATCCATACTGAGAAGACAGAAATAACACCATGAGAAACAATTTTAATATTCCTGGCCGAGGCACAAACCTGGATCTGCTGATTTCCTGTAAGATGCTCTACCGCTAACTACCAGGCATTGACTCAATTCCACCAAAAGCGTTACCCTATCAAACACAGTATCTCCCTCGGCTAGAAACCTCCAAAGATTTTTATCCCATATCTTCTTACCCAGTCACAATTTAAAGGCTCATTATCCATGTCAAATACAAAGAAAAAGCAAATAATACAAGTTCTGCGGGTGATAACAATCACCACAGGGCTTTTAACATATTTATTTTATGCCTTTTAAAATCCTTTTAAAGACAGAAATAATGAGGTAGAAATCTTATATTGCAGACCGTATAACAATACAGTACAAGAAAAGGGAAATTTTACGGAAATTAGCAATGAGACAAGAACCAGGAGTTTTTTTTAAGGTAAGAGAAAGGGACATTGAAGGAATACAATAATCAGAGAGATAAAAGGATGACACAATGAAAGCAATCCAGACTGAAAAGACAGAAATCACTCCATGGGAAAAACGTTGAATATTCCTGGCCGAGGCTCGAACCCGGGTCTGCTGATTGCTGGTCAGAAGCTTTACTGCTAGGCTCGGGACCTTCAAGGATTTTTATATCATATCTTCTTACCCGCCCATATGGATAATGAGCCTTTAAATTGTGAGCGAGTAAGAAAATATGGTATAAAAATCCTTGGAGGTTCCTAGCCGAGGGAGATACTGTGTTTGATAGGGTAAGGAGCATTAGATTACTGGTCATCTTTGATAAGTTGTGATTGACACCGTATTTTCTGTTTTAATTGTAGCGGCTAATAAACCAATCGGAAATTTTGTGTTAACTTATTTGGGCATTTAAAGGAGAATATATGTTGTAAAAAATAATATGCTAACATCACAGCTCAGAGAGAGAAATGAGACTGACAAATAGAGTGGAACGAAAGGTAAAAATAAGGGGAATAGAAAGTTAACCAAAGATTTAGGTCATGCATCTACTTCTGTACCCTTGGGTGCTTGACTAGCCTATTTTAAATAATGAGTGAAAAGGTTTTGTTACGCAGTATTTAAAAAAAAAATGAAGAAAGTGAAAAGGACCAATTTAAATGATGTCCTAATAAAATAAGTTAGTTATACTCTTGTTTAATTTATCAAATCTAGGAAAATTCGTCAATATTCAGTGTAATATTTTAACTTTGGGTTTATTCCCGCTGTGCACGATGAGTACACCTTGTTTTGCTTATTGTATCATCAGACTTTGTGCAATGAGCCAATGAAGGCAGGAGAGCTGGGAGCACACTTAAGGGTAAATCCTCCTAATAATGCCAATTTAAATTTAAACTAGTCTAACTTGGCGAAAAAAAGGTTTAAAAATCGATCAAAAATTACGTCATTATTCGCTTCACAAAATATGCCCCCACAATTGTACCCTTGAAGTCCCAATTACGAAATATCTTTGTTCATAGCAAAGTAAAAAAAGGCTCACACATTTGAAGAGGAGATGATTAAATTAGCTATTTTTTAGTAATAAAGATGTGAGGATTATGCCTCTCATTAATACCAACAGGCTGCAACAAAATCGATGAGATGTGACAAAATGTTGAAGAACAGCTAAATGAAAAGCTGAAATCACAGTACTTCTCAATAAAAAATAATTAATCCACCTTTCGAGACAGTGAGGCTCTGTTATTGGAATATGTGAAGTGTATTGAACACGAAGAGTTTCCATGGGAGATGTTGCTCTGTGAATGGTTCTAAACGATCATTTCTGCAGTAGCACTCTAAAGCAAACTCAAGAATAATTTGAATGCAAACAAAACACCAGAAGAAAACATACTGTCATGTGCCGTAAACGGGGCACGTGCTAAGAAAACAGGATGCTTAAAAGTGATTAAAGATTAAAATTTAAACATGTTGCCTGTGCTTTGTGCCATCGACCAAGAAAACATGATTGGCAAGAAATTTCCCCCTGATCTTAACGAGATTCATCAACCCGTACTCAAATATGTCAACATCATTAAAGCAAATGTCAAATCCGAATGTCATATGCATTTCTGTGCGGATCAAAGTGCAGAACATGTTCGATGAGTCCTTTATACAGAAGCAAATTGGCTTTTAAAGCTAAACTTCTTCAACGGGTTCATGGAATCATTGGATCAGGTTAGTAACTTTTTGCATGATAAACATGAAATACAATGGATGGAACAGCTTCTCTCAAAGGAGCAAATATAACGCTTGTCCATGCATAAGAGAATTTTGGAATCATTACAGTTTTCAAATTATGCCAGAGAAATATTTCTGCAAGAAACTTCAGTCAATTCTACTGGTTGAATAAATGTAAGGTAATTAACACTGCTACCAACGTAATTGTTAACCATTTGAAAATGTTATTATAGGATTAAATGAGAGATTTTGCGATTTAAAGTCAAAGAATCTTACTTATTCTTTAACTAGATAAACCATTGTCGGTAGATGTTTATTATGTTTCAATGCAATACCAAGTTGAGATAATAAAACTGCAACAGAATGAATCAGTGAATACTTTGTCAAATTAAAAGGTACCATTATATAGGTACTTAAATATGTTGAAAAGAAATAGTATAACACTCCTACCTTAGCGAGGGAAATTTTTAGTCATTTTCTCTCATCTTATTTGGTCAAATGTGGCTTCAGTGCTATTGGAGATTTGCCCAGAGACAAAAGAAACCAACTTGAAATTACAAAACCTGGCGATTTATGGTTGAAGCTAACAAGATTGTCTCCTCAAACCAAGAATATCTGCCGTGAGGGCCAGGCACAAGGTTCGCACTAAACTAAATTGTTTCACTTACTCTCTTGTAGTAAATAAATTTTTTATTGAGATTTTTTTACTCAATAATTAAGATTACAATATTAAAACTACTTAGAATTTATTTAACTATTTTTTCAACCACCAGTGGGGCATACGTTTTTCAGTAAAGTTATAGTGGGGCCTGGAAGAAAAAGGTCATTTAACACTGGGTTAAGGTTATATCAGAGAATTTAATTAATTACCGATGCAATTATGATCAGTTTACAGCGCAGAAGAAATAAAGCGTTTGTGAAAGAATGCATGACTAATGAATCCTCGCACTATGGGTGCATTACCTTGATTAAATGTATCCCGGTCTTTATTAAAGGTAGATAATAAATTCCGGATGAAATCAAGGATAAACAGAATAAAAAGAGAAAGAAGTAGGTGTGAAAATTATTCAAATTATAGCAATTTTCTACTTGTTGATTATCACTGAAAATAGACTATGAAGTAATATTAAAGAATGAAACTGAAGACAAAGGGTTAAAAATAAACAAGTACAATATAATTAAAAGCACTTTTTTATAAATACTACTTTTTATTGGGTCACCAAACTGTCCAGTCTTTTTTCTGCAATGAATTTTCAACATTGTACACCACGTTATTACAAAAAACAGAAAATAGTAAAAGAGAAAAGGAGCATAACTATTATAAATAAATTTGTAATCCCTCAATGTCAGCGTTTGAGAGCTGTCCCAAGATACCCCCAAGCCATAGCATAAGTTATTTAATGAAAAACCTCCAAAGTTACAAGAGGGGATTTTAAAGAAGTAAATGTGTATGACTGAAAGAGATTTCTCCATTTTTATTTTGATCACAACAACGCTTTTCAGCAGGTTTCTGTTTGCTATTGAAGAATATTTGTATTCGACTTCATTTTAATGACACCAAAGGGTCCATTCTAGAGTTCTGCTCAAGGTATTACAAAGCTGCTTCTAGGCATGAGAAGAAAAAAGATATGAAGCCGTACACCGTTCCTGGCGTTCAGATGAAACCCATTTTGTGAGAAGAGAAGTGAATAAAATTCATTTGGAATCAATTTGGAGAAATTTAGTACTCCAACAGACTTTATTTGAGAGGAAGGCATCACGTGGTATTCGATTGTCACTCGCATCACCGTAGTATGCGATCAAATCTAATAGAATTGCCATTCTCGATTTATGAAAATCCATTGCTGCAAACGTTCAGCGTTACAAAAAATTAGCTTAAAAACGACTAGAAAAGTATCAACATTTTTATTTCATTTATCCGATTAAGAAGAAAATATTTTACGTAAACATGCAAAATCTGCTGGCTAAATTATATTAATTTGTTCAAAGTAACTATTTTAGATTGCTGCCTTTAGGCTTATCTGCATAATGCTAATCCACATATTGAAAAATGCCCGCCTAGTTATTGTTTATAGCACATGTCTACCATTGTAGAATCAACATTTCTGTCATATCAGTATTAAAAAAATCAAAGATATTAATAGCTATTTAACATACATTTAAGCAAGTGAAATTTGAGAGATATCAAAACTGATGATCCATATGAATTACCAATAAGTACAACGGGTTACAACACCTTAATTCCTGAGTAGAATTCAAATAGTTCAAAAGAACTGAGTAGAAATATGTATATTTTTATGGTTATATAAAGAATGAAGTTCTTAATACACGTACATGCTACATAAATTTGTATATGTCGCTCCAATAAACATTCAACTTTTAGAGTATTTTTTGTTCATTACTATGTACAAAGAAAGGTCTCTTCAAGATATACATAAAGTCAGGTAACTTATTTAACGTTTAATTGTAGCGACCTTTATTTCTTTATCAACATAATTCTGTTTCTAGCTCCTTTTCCAACATTAATCGAAGACAATGTTAACATTAAAATTATGTAAATGAGATGTCATGTTCAGTTAATAGCGTTAACCGACTATGCATGTAAGTACCATAATAGGTAAATACATATCCATAAAAATGAATTTTTCTTACATACAAAGAAACAAACCTAATTTTAGCCTTTCATTCACGTTACTTTGGTGACATTTGATAACCTAACAGTTTGACGGAATTTATCAGCCCAATAATGCTTGTATGAGGGGTGGAGGAGTGAGTATGTGTAGTGTTAGAGAGGTCTGTGTGGGGAGGCTCTCGTGGCAGGTATCGGAGGTTTGTAGGTAGTAGGCCTACTTTTAGTCTCCCAGTCGAGTTTGTTCTGAGTCCCAAAGTTTCTCACGGGGAATACGCTTGTGGGCTGGGTTCCAGAAGGTGCCTCGGAGATTACAGATTAGAGGAAAAGGACTAGAAAAGAAAGCGGTGATAAGTAGGCTTTGTTCTTAGCTTGGGCCTACCTAAAATGGGAGCAAGCGAAACAGTTCGAGTCCTACGCGGCTGTGTGTAAGTTTTCTGTTAATGTTAGGTAGCTGGGTCTAAGGAGGCAGGACTTAAGGACTAGGGACTGATTCGTGACCCTAATAATAAAAAAATAGCGGATAAGCTATACTGACAGAAAATTTAACTGATTCTCTCTTTATCTTAATCTCTTCTCCTCTCTCTCTCTCTCTCTCTCTCTCTCTCTCTCTCTCTCTCTCTCTCTCTCTCTCTCTCTCTCTCTTTGTGTTTAATATATAGGCCTCTCATTTCCAAGCGGCGTGACCTCTTTTCATTAACCTGGCGTGAACCGGAGCTAATGATCAGAAATATGCTCGTCAGTTCCGTTGTTAACCGTTGGGCAGAGTTACAAGAGTTATGTGGATTTAATGAAACTACATATTTTTCCCCAAGTTGGGCTTACATCCAATATCAGAAAGACTGTTTTGCATTTAACAGGTCCTCGAAAATTTTAAGCGGTCAAAGCACATACCACCATGCATTTGCTCGGCTTTCCCCTGTTATCTATTATTGAGATCGTTTTATCTGGCAGCTGTTTCCTAGCTTGCGTTTGTAAGTGTGACCACGTGGGAACTTTGGCTGACCGCTTGCTCGTCTCATGCTTCTTCTAATAAATAAACAATTGTTATATAAGTATTTATCTTTATTTTATATTTGGTTACTACTTATTACATGGCATATTATCTCATTAATTAATGCGTGTACCCAATTTCGTGATTTCATAGATCCACGGGGTGCCCATTTGGGGGGTTCCTCGCTGGGCCTACCTATCCTGAAATTTGGGTCTCACCAAGACTTCACCTCGAGATATGGAGTAACATATACAAAAACCTAATAAGTATTGACTTGGGGTAAACAATTTGTTGCATTAATAACGCTATACTCTGATATGGATTTGATGTTATATATATATATATATATATATATATATATATATATATATATATTTACTTAACAATTCAGGGTATTTTACTAGTTCCTCTGAGTAGACTATATGTTCAAATATAATAAATGATATATATACTTTGGTTCGCTGGACAGTTATTATGTACCAAATATCGAGGCGTGCAACAAATTGCCTCTTCTACGTTTATTATCATGCATCCGGAATCGGTAACGCTTAGATCCATCTTGTAGCGCGATCAGTGCACGATAGTAAATACCCATTGTACGACGGGTAGGATTGTTCAGTCAGTGTGCACGGCGGAAGTGGTCCAACGATATCAATATGCACCGTTTCGAATCGTTTCGAATATTAAAAGGGAGGATTGGGGATTTTGAGTGGCAACCGATTTTGGCGGATTGACATGATATGCACTCCCATTCCCAGGAGCGAATGTCTCTGTCCATATTAGGCTAGAAGTATCGGAACTTAATTAGACGAAGAAATGCATGGATCACAGGGTGTGAAAAATTATGTAACTAACTGAAGATAGTCCTTTTGCCCACTCTAGGGACGAACAGTCGTTGATATCTTAATGTTACTTCACACAATCGTTGAGCTTCCCTGGAAAAGGAAAAAATGTTAATCGTGATCGAAATTCTCTTGTTTTATCGCCATTACCCTGCACTACCCCAAAGCTTAGAGGTCAAATGAGTCAATTTGAACCAAATTGACTTTCCTCGAAAGTCAATAAGCGACTACGTTTTCCTGACCACGCACGTAGGTGATATCGCTGATGTATACCAGAATAGCCATCCAATAGCGTTGCTGCTTGTCCGTTTTGGCACATAATGGCGACGAAAACGCAGATACTAGCGGTTTGTGGTCTGTGTATAAGTTAACACATCGACCTTCAATCATGTGCCTGAAGTTGGCCACAGTAAGATACGCCACTAGAAGCTCTTTGTCGTAAGTGGAGTATGCTTGCTGTGTCCAGCGTAACTTGCTCAAGAAGAATGCCACCGATCGCGGCGATTCATTTACCATTTGGTGAAGGGCAGCATCTGCCGCGGATCTGGTGCAATCCGTCACCAGCTTATATGGCGAATCATTGGACCGCGGGTGACAGAGCTTGACGGAGTTAATCAGAGCTACTTTAGTATTAATGAATGCTTCTCGCGCAGCATCATTCCATTCGAGCTCACGAGTCTTGGGTTGCAGCTGTGCGAGCTCAGTCAGAGTGGCTGCAATCGCGGCAAATTTGTAATCATACTTCGATAGTAGCCCAACATGCCCAAGTACGAGGGGCGGTCAATAAGTTTTGCGAATCGGTAGGGCAAAACAAAAGAAGGGAGATGGCTGTTTGTGGGGGTGTTAGGAGAACTTATGACACGTCAGGACCTGCAGTCGCACGCTCCTGCCTCGTCTATTTAAGAAGCAGTAGCTGATCGCAGATCGTCAGTAGCAAATTTTTCAACAATGGAGAAGGTTGAGCACCGCGCAGTGATCAAACTTTTGACCAAGGAAGGCAAGAATGCAAAAGAGATCCATGAACGCATGGTTGCAGTGTACACCGACACTGACGCTTTCTATGCAGCCATTGCTCGTTGGAATAGGGAGTTCTGCCATGGTTGTGAGTCCCTTGAAGATGACCCCGGTCCAGGACGCCCATCAGACGTGACCAACGAGGACAATGTGACCCGTGTGGAGAGGATCATCCTAGAAAATCGACGGGTCAAGGTCGAAGAAATCGAGCGAGAACTCGGAAGTGTTATCAACATCATCCACGACAATTTGGCTATGACCAAGGTGTCTGCCCGTTGAGGCCCTAGAAACTTTACGCCCCATGATCGACCTTAACGTCTTCGAAGTCACAAGGCCAGAGTTTCACAAGCTGCCCTGCGCGAGTGCGGATTCGAGGAGCTCAACCATCCCCCCTACAGTCCAGATCTGGCCCCTAGCGACTACTTTTTATTCCGCCAGCTCAAAGCTGCACTGCTTAGACGCCGGTTTGGGGACGATGAAGATGTCCAGCTAGCCTTTCAGGAGTGGATTGAACAGCAGTCGGGAGATCTCTGGTTGTCGGCAATTCGAAGCCTCAGGGACAAGTGGTGCAAGTGCATTGAAGTCAAGGGTAGTTATATTGAAAAATAATAAAACACTTTTCCTTATATCTCGTTTCCTTAGATCTGAATTGCAAAACTTATTGACTGCCCCTCGTATATTTGTAGTTCCTGATATTTTTCATATTTCTAATTCATGTATATTAAAGATTATTTTTGTATCTGTCTGTTTAAGTATTTTGGACGATCCTTTGGCAATTAATAGGCAATCCACTCGGCTTAAATCTCAATATTACATAAGTCCACCCATGACGGGCTTTTACTGAGTGAGGACACACTCAGGTGATCATTATCTTAATTTTGATCAAAAGGGACGCACTGGGGTTATTCTTATTCACCGGACGTGGCTATGGTAGGTGTATTGGCTACAATTCACCCCCGCTTCACCTTGGTGCAGTAATAAAATATATATCCGGGAAGTGGGATGGGATTACCTACTCACGAAACCTCAACAAGCCTTAAACGTCTATTGAAGAAAAATCATATTTTTCTCCGCCTTAATGATACACCTGAAATATTTTGGAGAGTTTCGCTACGTTCTTACAAAGGCGCCAGCGAATCATTAACAGGTGTGCCAACGAATACCCACATGAGGGAATCTCAATTAGTAACAAGGGTGTACCTGGTTGTCATTATTCACGGAATACACGAAAAGGGTACCTCATTTTCTTTAATGTGAATCTAATAAAACAAGAAGTGATGAAGAGAAAGGCAAACCTAGTACCAATGGACACAAGGAGTAGTTTTAGGTTGTGCATAATCACCACAACGGATTAGGTGTATGTTTTGTCGTGACCCGTAAAGAATGAAGTGGGGGAAGAAAAGTAAACTTAAAGGAGAAATTAAGAGGCTGAAATAAAAAAAGTCAAAACTGTTATTAATACATCTATAAAGAGGTTTTAGGCGTAAATTTACTTAAATGTAGGTATCAATGAAGGGATTCTCGAAATTATGACATAGAAAAACGTCTCAATTAATTTCATGCCATATAACAAAATAGTGAAGAAGACGACGGAGAAATAATGAGAGGAGAATAAAAAGAAGTAGAAGAGAAGAAAGCATATGAAGGAGAATATTAAAAGAGATGGACACAAAATGTAGAAAGAAAAATAATACAAAGAACACAGGTCAAATTCAAATATGAGCGAGCAACAAAAATGTAGATAGGTAAAGATTTAACAAATAAATTCAAAAGATAACTCGACCTTTTACGCGAATCTCTCGCGCAATAGAAAAATGATAAGGTCAATATGTACTACACATATAAAGGACACTAGATAATATTATATAAGGACCCTAAAATATATAGGGACAGTATAGACTAGATAAGGGCACTAGAGACTAGCAGTGAATATCATGGACTAGATATGGGCTTTAAGGACAATATAAAGACACTAGCGAATCCATGAGAAGCCTAGGGATATAAAAGAACACTATGGAATAGTGATAAGATAAAGAGACTAGAGTAAGGACATCAGAAGAGTTTAATTGGAGTTCTTGTGACCGAAGGATACTGCTCTTGATTTCCCTGCCTGAGTAATGGGATTCGATCTCGACGAGGGGGCATTTGAAAATTTGGCACTTGTAGACACTTGTAAGTCAGCGTGCGCACAGCGAAATGCAATGCGATCTCTCTGACCTATTTTATTCGCGCCCACACAACACATCACTCTTTCCAAGCCAGAAAAAGGGGTTTTAATTACACACTCACCTGATGGAAAGTGGGTGGCTCTTCCTTAAACCATGAGTTTTTCCCAGGTTGGCTTGATGGAGGAAAACAACAGTACTACCCTTTATTTATCCCTTCTCCACCTCCGAGAACCAACCTATGGTGCCCTCGATATTGCTGGTGTTTGTCTTTCCTATCTTTATGTTGGTTTCATTATCTAATTTCCCAGAATAAAATTAAGCAGGTGAGCCGGAATGAGTGAAGTTTAAAGCTTCACAACCGTGCAATACTCACTCAAACACTCCATCCTCTTTCAAATCCAGGGTGGAAAAATGACCCACCCCAAATCACAAAAAGAATTCCCAGAATTTGACCTCTTTTCTATTATTTCTGGACCTATGTTTAACCTGACCTACTCTAACTTAAACTATAACTTAACTATGCCTAACTCAACTTTCTCAAAGCCAGGTTTACTAACTAAATTTACATGGATAAAAAACTAACTTTTATCTTCCCTTTTTTTCATATTTGCGCAATACGCCTATGTATAAATCTTGTCTTTATAAAAAGTCATGTAGTGTTAATTAATGTATCTTTTAAAATGGTTTTATTACGCTATACTTTTTTGTGATTGTTTTAAAGCAAATTTCGACTTTCTGTCACTATACCGACTAAAACTTTCCACGACTAGATAGATCTCTTTCAAGAATGCTGCAGTGTGTGTGAGTGGACCTTTTTTGGAACATGTTATCAACTTTACTGCCCTTTGCCTAATCACACTACACTGCAAGACCTATACCATCAGATTTTTCAAAGGCAGGTCGTGGCTGAAGATTCCCTTGCTCAATTTCAAACTCAATTAACGTTTATGGGATTAATGTACACGTGACCAGATTCCCACCCAAACTTGACTGCTTATTATACACATGAAGTGTTATCATATTGGTTTTCATTTACGAGATGCAGCTGTAACTATGAACTTGAGATTCTTACTTTTTCACAGTATGTTTTACCATGGATATATTAAACGATACATTATATCGTGAGTATGATATTAAAATTTTAATCTAAGAAAGTCACGAAACATGGTAAAAAATAAAGGCTATATAAGAAACTATAAATCGAATTAAACATGTTTGTTCAATTGTCAGTCTTATTTGAAATGCAATATAATGCAATATAATGCAAATAATATAAGGCTCATCGCGAGGGAGTATGAATAAAAAAGCACCAATTAGTTTCATGTTCAGATGTGAGTTGCAAAAAGCAATATTAATGTGGAGGCAAGCAATGCTTATTGATTTATTTAGAGAAGGCTTGTGAATTTAGTTAAAGAATACTTGGATTTTTCGTAGAAGACATGGATGTACTCACAGTAGGCTTATTAATTCAATCAGCGAAGGCTTATTGATAAAAATTTTTATCGATTTTTGAGAAAGCACATAGATATACTCAGATAAGTTTTATGCGTCTATTCAGAGAAAGTTTATGTACTTATCAGATAAGGCTTATGTTTTATTCATAGAAGACTTATTGATTTCTTCAGAGAAGAACTAGGGATTTATTCGGAGGTTAATGGTTTTATTTAATGAAAGCTATATTCAGTAAGGTAACTACATTTATTTAGAGAATAGTTATAGATTTATTCGAAACAGGCTTGTGGATTTAATCAGTGAAACCTGAATTTATTCAGACAGGTTTTATTGGTTTATTCAGAGATGGCTAAGATATTTGTTCAGAGAAGGTTTATTGATTTATTCAGAGAAAGCTTGGGGATTATTAATATAAATTATGTGTTTATGGATTTAATCATTGAAACTCTTGGATCCATTCGAAGAAGACTTATTAATTTAAAGAAGGCCTAGGGTTTTATTAAGAAAAGTTTCCCTTGTTTATTTCGATAATATTTATGGATAAGAGATTTATTCAGAGAAGACTTGTGGATTTAATCAAAGAACGTTTGGAGATTTATTCATACACGGCTTAAGAATTTATGGAGAGCAGATTTATGGGTTTATTCATTCAAAGTTTCTGGATTAATTTAACGAAGACATGGATTTACACTGAGAAAGTTTGTGGATTTTTCAGAGAAGTCATGGATATATTCATAGAGGGGTTATGGCTTCAATAAAAGAACGCGTTTGCATTTATTAATATAAGGCTTAGGGTTTTATGGAGAGATTGATAATGGATTTAATTATTGAAACTTTGGAATTTATTCTGAGAAGACATATATAGTCAAAAAAAGCTCATGAATTTATTCAGAAAAGTATAGGAATTTATTCATATAAGGTTTAGGTATTTAGAGAGATCTTAGAGATCAATTCAGTAAGGCTTATGGACTTCTTAATAGAAGGTTTAGGATTTATTATAATAAGGTTTAGGGCTATATTCGGATAAATCCCTAATTAGAACAGATTATGGATTTATTCTCTGAAGGTTTATTATTTTTTTACAGAATGTTTATAGATATATTCAGAGAAGGTTTATTGAATTCTTCAGAAAACGATTAAAGATTTCTTGAGAAAAGCCCTGGATTCATTTTGAGAAAACATATATCAGATTTCTGATTGGAATCGATATACAATTCTAAAATTCTTGAATCTTAGGATTTATATAAATGGAACTTTCATAGAAGACTATTGGATTTTTTTTCAGGCCAAGTTTTTGTATTTACTCAGAAGAGACATGGAATTATTCTGAGAAGGCTCAAGTAGAGATACAATCAGGTATCTGTATATCAGGTTTGTCTATATTTCAAGTATGACCAGTCTATCGAGGAAAGGGATAAAATGCTGGAAAGTGTTCATTGACAGAACGTTAATCCTCAATCACACAAATATTAGCATGGAATAGACTGAAGGGATAGAATTTATTGGTGATCAAAACGATTGAGGTATCAAATAATTTAATTATTTAATCCGAAGATTCAGGAATTTTTTAATATTATATCGGTCCTAATCGGAGATATATTACGGGAAAATGAAAGTGAATGGAATCGACTTAGGCCAGGTTATTTAGTTGTGCCACCTCAGACCGGATAATGAAAGCCACATTAAGATCAGTATAAAAAATTCAGCAATCTAGTAAGAACTTTTCGTAGCCCGAGGGCGAGCCACTTGCGTCACGTCACTTTTCCGTACCCTTTTCGTTTTTATACTTTCCACTTTATCAGACGTTTTAGAAAAGTTTTACACATTTGTGTAATATTTTATTTTTATTTTAGACATATTTCAATACTTTTACACTCATTTCATACTTACATATTTCAATTTCTTTCAACTATTAAATACTGTTCACACTTTTTCATTCCTTTAGACTGTCAACACTTTTTACACACCTTTTCCTACACTTTCACTTTAAGATACTTTTTTTATCTATGAGACTTTATAAACATTTCTTACTTTTACCGACTTTTTACAGGTTTTCAGAGACTTCTTTTATACTTCTCAATTTAACCTCCTACACAATTTTCAGAATTTTTCACAGACGTTTGCAGCCTTTTCAAACCTTTCCCTTTAAATTTTTCGGACTTTTTTTCCTTTTTCTGTAGATTTTGATCAACTTATATATTTCCTTTAGTTTTATCGGTCATTCACAAATTTCATTCATGAGGTAATGTAAACTAAAAGCCCTCAAATGCCATAAACCCACAGAATCATATTACCCTCACCGCCGTGTATAAGAAAACAATTTGGGACTGAACAATGAAATCAACCTAAGATAGAATATAATTTTATTTCCGTATATAAAATGTATATATTATATTTGTAAAATTAATCTTCTGAATAATAGTTATATCTGAAATTAAATTTATATTTATACAATTTTGCAATTATCGGTGTTATAAACAATTAAAGCAGTTTTAATGTTCTGGGTTTTTTTTTAAATTTCAGTAGGAGTTTGATAGTCTAATATAGCCTAATATTATTATCCATCTACAGATCCTGTTTATCTATCTATCTATTTATCGATTTATTTTTCTCTCTCTCTCTATATATATATATTATATATATATATATATATATATATATATATATATATATATATATATATATATATATATATATAAGTTATAAGTATGGCGTCACCTACCAACGAAAAATCGATCTCTCTAAAAATCTATCAAGAATCTTAAGCGGACAGACGTTTAACATTTCGTTTGGATGCTTTCCCCATATTTCTCTTAAAAGTGCCTAAAAATACAAACTCCACTTGATCATTTACGTTTTGTAAGATATTATTTATCAGTCTTTATCATATTCGTTCATTCTTCGAAGTATCATTTGTGTTTATATTTCTCTTGCCTCCTCTCATCCCCATTTGAAGTAAATTGAGAGGTTCATTTGGGATGTGAGATATATAAGTGTTATAGGCATTACATCTATTATATATATCCGATGGTTCTATTAAATTCTGTTATGAGGTTTTCCCTAAGAGACCACTGTCGACAAGGATATGCTAACGGATATCGCTCTCGGGACCTGGAGAGATCACAAGTCCTGATCCTCATATCATATAAAAGGAATACTCGAACACCTTTGAGCATAAAACCCAAGAATAAAACCCTAGAATGCGTTGAATGAGAAGGACTCTTATAAAAAGATTCTTGTTGCCTTAAACGGGAAAGAATGAGGTAGGATATATGAAACAAAATGAATATGTGAATATAAAGAACAGGAATAGTGAACATATTTATCCACTCTAAATTACAAAGTATGCGAGAAAAACCTTAAGATTCACCGTGAAAATTTATGCAATATATTTTAGGCACTTAGAAGTATGTATTTGATCCCCAAAGGCCTCAAAAAGTAAAAAAAAGTTAATTTACGTCAGGACCAGAGAGAGCATATAATAAACCCCCTCCCCCTTCCTCTTACTCCTCTTTGCCTCTAATGAGCCTGTTTCTTGGCTTCTTCTTGGCTCTCACTGCTTGACTTTGACATTCGGGACCTCTGTGGGAAGTCAACAATGTTTCGAGATAAAACCTTGAAAGGTCGCATGGTTAATTTTGGCAGCGGAGGCAGGCGAATAGATCATGAGGCCCCTCTTGACTAACATTTCACCAATACCATCCTATTTGTAAATCTAAGGAGTTATAGGGGATGCCTAGAAGAATTGAGTTATATAAGGGTTATTAAAGCTTATTCATTATAAAAGTACCATAACATATTTGTAGAGATCTCAAGGACCTCAGTTATTCATAAATACAAACGCTTTTTTAGGATAAGTATGAAATAATTTAACCAAGATCCTTCCCTAATGGCCGGGTCTCTGTGGCTCTTTAGGAAGAAAAGCCTTCCGTGCCTCTCCCTTTAGGATACTCGGTATGGTCTCTCCAAAATTCTCTTGTAGATACTAGTGGGAGGAGATGTCCTTTAAGACTACACGGAAGCTTGTTTTTGTTATAATCTTGTATTTCTGCCTAATATTCCCGCATTAATGGTCTACAATCAGATCTATGAACTAAATTCTGGTCCAATGAAATTATTTTTTAGGGAAGACGATTAGGAGAAACCTCGTAATGGTCAAGGGTTTACATTTCTGAAAAATTGCGTAGCCTCTCGGTTGGGGTACCCCATTTTTTTTACTTATCTCACATTTATAGTGGGTTTGACTTTTACCGCATCATTTACCAATATTTCACCAAATCCTTTTTTGGAAAAGATGTTCTGTTTCGTTTTTATTTAACTCTTAAGTTAAATTCTGAAATAGGCACTATTTTTTGACAAGGTTGTTCGTCTTATTCTAGCCTAGACAATGTGGCCTATAAAAGTTACTTATATCTATCATTTTTAAAGAGGCAGCCATGAAACAAGATTTGTTAGTTGTAAACAACATGATATTTAAAGCATTGCGAATATCCCCCTATTTCTTTCAATCCTTACTCTACATTTTAAATTAATTCATAAAACTTACTATATACAGCGTACCGGTAATTCCCTAATTTTTTCCAACTCTTTTAAATATATTTTATATAATATTTACGAAGTAAGCCAAGTAAAAGATGTAGGCATTACAAGCACGACATATTATTGTGATAATTCCCTGAATGATAATTTTATTCTGAGTAGAGTGACGTCTGATCAAATTAATATGGTTAAAAGCTATCCATGTTTAAGATAAGTTGTCAATATAGAATCGAAAGTCATTTTTATTGCTTTAATATCCAAACGAAAGTCATTTTTATTGCTTCAGTATCCAATCGAAAGTCATTTTTATTGCTTTAATATCCAAACGAAAGTCATTTTTATTGTTTCAGTATCCAATCGAAAGTCATGTTTATTGCTTTAAAATCCAAACGAAAGTCATTTTTATTGTTTCAGTATCCAATCGAAAGTCATTTTTATTGCTTTAATATCCAAACGAAAGTCATTTTTATTGCTTCAGTATCCAACCGAAAGTCACTTTTATTGCTTCAGTATCCAATCAAAAGTCATCTTTATTGCTTCAGTATCCAATCTAAGGTCATTTTAACCGCTTGGATTTGCAATCGATAGTATTTATTCATAGACGCCTTATTTTATTCATAGGTATCTTAAAGTTTAACATTACATAAGAATAAATAAGGGTTTTACCACAAATCTTCCCTCTGGCTTGCTGTGTTCTTCAAAGATCTACCCAGAGTTATAATGTTTACGATGATCAGTATCGAGGGCCACGTTATGTTCCAGTTTATCTTCCAGGATTGTCTCCGGCTCAGTACCGAGGAGTACCTCAAGTGCCTGATGAGTTGTCATTGCCTTGGTCATTGAGGTGGCAGGACTCTGTACCATGCCACACGATTTCTTTGACCACATCATTCCAAACACTTGGAATATTATCTGTGGGCATGGTTGATAGAGAGATCAGTAGATCCCCGTGCATCGCCAAGGTGGAGCTTAGATCCAAGTTTACCGCAGTTTGCACCCAGTTAAACAGAGAGAGAGTCGAGAAGGCCTGCAGCATGTTCTGATACTAACTAGAGGCCGTGGTTGAGGCCGACGGCAATTTCATAGTACAATCCTTCAAGTTTTTAATATGTATCTTTGGTAAATATATCTGTACCGGGTTTTCAAAAGTTTTATTACACTCGAGTTTTCGATCTTTCAAGAGGTTTACGCGTGTGATAGGAAATTTCCATTGTCAACAGTTTGGTTGTGAGAGAGGAATAGAAAGTGCTCCGAAGCTCAAAATGACTGCGCTCGCGAAGAAAAGAACATCTCCGTGGCAACATTGGCCAGGGCCGTCAAGGAAAAGGGTGCCTCCCAGTTTCAAAACTACATAAATTCCCACCATCATGACACCAAATTTATACTGGATCATGAAACTAACAACTCTCTTTCATATCTAGACATTAAGATTACCCGGTCGGATAAGAAATCCACTTTAGTATATAGAAAACCCGCCTCCCCTCTGCTTGGCACTAACTATTTCTTGTGCTTCAAAATATCATCGGTAAGCTGCAGAATAAACCGGTCTCTTAGAATTTGCTCTGACTGGAACTATTTTCATAAAGAGATGTCTATCTCAAACGATTGTGTAATTTAATTTATTCCCAGCATCATTACTCGAAATATTAATTAAAAGTTTCCTAACTAAAATAAATGTTATTCCTCTCGTTAAATTTAATATACCAAAACAGAAAAAGTATCTCAAAATACCCTACCTAGGATGGCTGACCAACAAACTTCTCGTAGACTTACATCAATTATTATCTAAATTTATCCGCAAATATATTTTATTGTATCTATCTCAATTAATACTGTTTATCTTAAAATCTTCTTGTCTTAGAAGGAGAGACTACCCTTGCTACTTAAATCCTCGCTTGTTTATCTACTTATGTGTGCGTGTTACCAAACTCGCAACCAAGGTAAAACTACGCTACAATTGAAGATGAGGATCTGGAAGCATAAGAGGGTTTCTCACTTTACAGTCAGACCCATTGCCAAGCCAGAATTCTCGTCATTGTCCCCTTCAAATTTCAAGGTTTGGGACTCTGCGGATAAATCTGTTGATCTCAACATTTTGGAATCACTATTTAATCAAATGTTAAATCCACAATTAAATTCGAGTCAGCCTTCCACACAACTCCACATTTCTTAATTCAAATCTATTAATTTATTTTGATTTATAATTAATAATTACCTAAAATTTATTAACAAACCAATTAATGACCCGATAGTTAAATTATTCTATTAGTTGGTTGCCCATGATTTCAGTTATTTTAAACTAATGCCATGTTTATCTCTGTTTAAACTTTCCATCTTTTAAATCATTCGGTTCATGTCCTTCTCTCAAGTTGGGAAGTATTCATTATTTTTAATTTGTTGCTTTGATTTCTCAGTTTGTTTTTATAATTCTTGCAGGGTTTTCTTTGTAAAGCTTTGCATTTTCTCTGTAATCTTTCCATTGTTTTCTCAAAAATATACTAAAATCTAATTATTATTACATATTCATTAATATATTTTCATTCAGTAATTTTCCCATTGTTTTCTCTAAAATTTACCAAATTTTAAATTTATGGTGATTCATTAATACATATATATTTTTTTATGCATTCTAAGCTTGCTTGTTCGATAATAATATTGTTTTAGTCCATTATAGGAAGAAGACGAACATACGAGTAGCTAATGTTTGAAACTCATAATTATACATGTTCCGAATACTGGTTCTGGCTTTAATTTACTTATATATATATATATATATATATATATATATATATATATATATATATATATATATATATATATATATATATATATATATATATATATATATATCCAGGTGTGAGAGGTTGTGTGTGAAGAGATCTTATCTATATGTCTTTACCCTTCGCTACCTGTATTTAATCCCACTTTTCTGCTATATTTTTTCCCCATTTTTCACGCCTACTCTGTTTTGTGTTCTTTCGTTGTACGTGGGCGGAGCGTCGCTTAGTTTTCTTCTATATATATACCATTCTTGTAAAGTAATTCTTTATGGATTCTTTGAGAATGAACTGAACAAAGTGCGAAAGTACTTGGAATCTGGTTTTCCTTTTTCATGTGGGATTTTCTGGAATTATTGATCTACTCACGCGCTACTTTGTGAGTTTCCCATATCCATGTATATATATATATATATATATATATATATATATATATATATATATATATATATATGGCTGTTTTATCTTATTATATCTATTTATGCCTTGATAATGAACTTGAAAATATAATTAGTAGTACTTGGATTCTTCTTATCATTGTACTGTGGTTGATATACTTACTGATGCATCTTTCGTCCTACTTAGCGAGGAAAATATTTGTAAAACTATGGTTGTAGTTGGAGTTAAGGATTCAGAGAAGAAAATGAAGTCCTATACCTAAGTGGTATCGACGTTATAGCGCTTGAAAGAAGCTTGATCTTAGTGAAACTCAGGTTGCAAAAAGAATCACGTTTGCAAAGAAACGAACAAGGTCCTTGTGAGGAAGCAGTTTGGAAGAAAGTATAATGAGCCAAAGGCATCTTTGGCAAAAAAACAGTGAAACGCTTCTTCCGTAAAGTACTGTGTAGAGAGTAATGTTTTGGAAATTTGGAAAGAAGATTTGTTTATTTTAAAAGAAAACCTTTCGCCATCAGCAAGATAAGTGAAGTTAGCTAAGCAGTTATACTTTCATCAGGACAACGATTCAATGTAGTAGAATTAAACAAAGTGCTAGGAAATCGTTTCTACAATGTAATACAAAATATCTTTTTAAAAAAATATAAATGCTAAAATAGTAATTAATAGTTCTTCTATGTATTATTTTATGTATTTAATTTTGTAATGTTGCTCAAATTAATTATCTCGATTTCTTTGCTTTAAACCTTTTTTTCACTTTTTTTGTTTAAAAGCCGTAGTGGTTTTTGTAAGTGTAGTAGACAAATTTAATATTGTCTATTAAAAATTTAATTTGCTTTAATAATAAAAGAAAGTTTTAAAATTAAATTTATCAGTACAGTTTCTGGTTACACTGTCTAACAAAGAAAAAAACCCGGAAATGAGAATAACCGTTTCTAGGGGTATTATTTGCGTAAATCACGAATATAACGTCTTTTTCTGCCACCCTCCAGTTTCTCGTAAATTACCAACTTATTTACACTGATGGTACCGTAGGGATTGAATGCAAACAGGATTGGGCCAAAATTGACAACTCTAAAAGTTATAATGGGATTTTTATATAATTTTAATGAGGTATTTCTAAAGTATTACTTAACCTAACCTATGAAATTTATGAAATTATACTTAATATATTTTAAGTTTTATGCGTCCAAATCCGTTGTAACTCTTACATAACGCTTGATAACTTGGTAACTTACTATAAATGTTTTCTATTTTTAAATTTGTATTGAATATTTGTTGTTACTATTTATATCATTTTTCACATAATACAATGTTTTTTTCTTTACAGCAGATGGCGCTAAAATGCATAGAGAATGCAAAAATTCCCCAAGTTTTTGTTATATAAGTGAATCAGTTACATTAAGACAATACTAGTGACAGTTTAATAAACATGTGAAGAAGCTTTATGAGCTGTACTTTAGATTTGAAGTGGGTGACCATGACAAGTGCTCGGTGTACAAGTTCCCTTCCTGCCTGAATGAAAGTCAAAGTGCCTGACCTCATCTTTGGCGTACTAATGGTCTGGAGGGAGCCAAAGGACCATTCAGTGGATTGCTCCCTCTGTTTAACAAATATTAAAGGTTGGTATTGAATGTATTTTCTTTCTTGGTCTTAAATTATTTTAAAGAGATGTATCAATTAAAAAGATTAAAATACATATGTTGTACTTCCACTATTTCTGCATGTGATCAGAGCCATTAATATCTATTTTTAGTCTGATTTCATTTTGTTTCACTGCAGGTCACAACAGAAAAGGCAAGAAATCTATCATGTATTTAGATCTTCAGTCTGCTATTCAACCAGTTCGACATTGCTGTACCACAGTCAACCTCTGAATTACCAAGCGATGACACGAGCAACTCAAACGATTTAGAATCTCAGGATACGCTATATGCGGCACAGATGGAATGTACCAAGAGAGCACACAGCATCACCCAACCGGAATTCAATGACTAGTTCGTGATCTAACACTTACTAAGCAACAAACTGAACTCCTGGCCTCACGTCTGCAACAATGGAACCTGTTGGCTGAACAAGCTCAAAGTACAGTATTTAGGAAGCGTTTTTAAAACAACTGACTCATTGTTATGATATCAGAGGCCAATTCAATGCCTTTTGAGATAAACTATGAATTAAATGAGTAAGAATAATTCATAGATGCATCCATTTACAGCATAAAAGCGGTTGTATGCACATTCAGTTCCAGTTGCTCACTCAGTCATTTTAAGAGAGACATATGAGAACCTTGCTTTTATTCTAGACCGCATAAGTTACAAGAAGCATGAGTGGCTAATTTGTGCAAACTTGAAAGTAGTAGCCCTATTTAATGTACTACAAACTGGATAGTTCATGTTTATGTGCTTTCTTTGTAAGTAGTACAATAGGGCCAGATCAAAACATAATGTACGCTCAGAATGGTCACCTCTGGAAACTATGACTCCTGAATTCCATAATGTAATTCATGAGCCACTAGTTAAGAAGGAGAACATCATTTTTCCATCACTGCATATAAATCTAGGCCTAATGAAGCAATTTACCAAAGCACTGCAACATAACAAGCCATGTTTCCAGTACTTCAAAGGGATCTTGCCTAAAATAAGTGATGCCAAGATTAAAGAAGATATATTCCTAGGCCTTCAAATTCTTCAACTTATAGCTGATGAGGACTTAGAGGCGATATTGGATGAAACTAAGCTAGTGGCCTGGCATGCATTCAAAGATGTATTCAAAGGACTTCTGGGAAAGCACCAATGATCCCAGCGAGAGCGTATATTGGAAAGCTTAATCAAGTGCTATCAAGATCAGGGATGCAATACGTCATTGAAGATAAACTTTTTTCATTCTCATTTGTCTTTATTAAGATAGAATGTAGGAGATCTGAGTGATAAACATGAACAAAGGTTCCATGAAAATATAGTGTCAAATGAAAAACGGGTATAAAGGAAAATAGAGCCCTGCTATGCTGGCTGACTTCTGATGGAACCTGAAGCGTGACACACCTGAGACGTCTTAAAAACGAAGAAGAAAATAATAAAATATAGGTCAATACATTATATAATGCTAACAAACATGCTGATTCATTATATGTATATTTAAGAATTAATTACAATGGTGCATTTAATATGAATTTGGGAGCAAAATACATTTATGGTGTCGTCGAAGTCGGTATAAATTGCATAATTAATAAATCACCAATTTACAAGTAAATGTTACGTGATGAGAAATTCTTGTTATAAAATACAAATTCAACAAACAGAACTTTATAATAAAATGCACATGAGATCTATGTATTTTTATTTAGTTTGAAATTTGTTGCACAGTGTTATTAAAGAACATTAAGAAATAATAGTCTTCATTGAGTATAATACCCCGACAAGATACAATATTTATCTTTTCACTTAAGTCTTGGAATTTCTTCTTAAATTTAGGCAAGTTTGCTTAATAATAACTGTAATTTATAGGATAATTACTTTTAATGCAATGAGTTTCTAAATAAAATAAGTTTTTATATTAATTTTTGTCAAATAGCTCATTAAACTGCTCTCGAATAAAGAACTTTGTTTAACTAAGACAAAGTTCATTTACAAACTTAGATTCTTAATTAAGCCTGAGGTTATTTATAAAACAGAAAAAATAGTTTTATTTCCTGTTAAACTTTCTTTTACAAAATATCATAAATGTATGTTTTGAAATAAAGCTCGACATTTTATCGCCTAATTGTTTGTTTTTGACATTAATTAAATCTTGTCGCTTGCAGACGCTTCATTACAACTTAACATTAACCACTTGCGTTCATATTAACCATTGTAGTTAGGAAAGTCATGTAACCTTTATATATTTACCATATACAATCAATATTTCGTGTAAATTCATTCATTTTATATTCATTCTTTATCTTTATGGAATAATGATATGACACAAATTAAATGTATGTTTGAATTGCAGATCTATTTATAATATGTAGCAGATAACATCTTGGCTAGCTCCTAAAAAAGTTCACTAAAATGCAGGTGGCATTTCTCCATCTAAGAAATTATGCATCTTGCCCCGTGAAATTCATTTGTACGACATTCCGATAATATTTACCCCATACGATTACCATATTCGATGTACGGTTCCTTTCAACAATCACAACCCTTGTCTGACAAATTCAAAGCAACCAATCAGTGTAGACTTCCTCGTTTCTGCTTCCCTCGCATTTCAAACTTCCATTTCTGTTTTCCTACCCGTCTGACAATGTCAGTAATAATATCGATTCTAGTAATCAGCTTTATCGAATGTGTTAATTGTTCTGAATGTAATTCCCTATTTTCTGTATATTTCCAGTTGCTCTTGTGGTTATATATATATATATTACAATCTATATTCTGTAACGTTAAAATTCACCACAATCTATATAATATTTAATTATTACCACTTTGCTAAGCCATTCGTATTATATGTAATCATTCAATCCCAGGATATCAATTAATACCCCAATTGCAAATTCTGTATTCCTTCAACCAAATCAATTAATTCATTTGTAATTTCATTCCTAATTCATTTAATCCAACTCTGCTGTTCCATTTTCATCCGTACTCTTTGTTAGCCTGATGTTCTTTTATTGTTAAGTTTTAGAAATAAACTTTGTTAAAATTACAGTCAGATTATTGAAAGTACTCGGTTACTTTAGTCACGCCGTTACCTCGTTTTCTCCTCTCTAATGCGTTCTCATCTATTCCTTCATTTAAAGCAAGGTTAATGCCTGCTATCTAGGCTAGCTTAATCATTAACCAAACCCCATTTTATGCTTTAATTGGTGAAACCAGCCCCGCTTCAATTAAATATTATATAGTTTGACGTCTAGTTACGAGAAATAATATAATTCTTTTCAGAAGTTATTTTATGCCTACGAAGATTTAAAATCAATCGGTTTCACTCTCATTGGTTCCGGCACGTTAAAAACTCCGCCTTCCTTTATTTGTCTCACGTCAAATAATTTCTAACGAAGGCACGTTTTTATGAACTTTGCTTAAACTTGAAAATAATGTTTCTTTTCATTTTATTTCAAACTCTCCTACTTATTCAACCTCTTCAAATTTTATTTTAATAAGCGGAATTATTTCAATAGCACACATCCTCAATTAAAAATCACAAATAATAGCCATAAATGCTGTGCCACCACAACTACTGCCTCAAATACAACCACACATGGAAGCCAAAACTTCTCGACCTTCCCCACAACGTGTACTTAGGCCGCGGCGATCAGGCATCGAGCTGTGTTCAACCAGGATGTCAACGCCCGAGGTACCAATCACCCTTAAATCATTCTTCCCGCTTTTGATGCACCTGACCTAATCACGTGGTTGTAATTATGCGAAGTACTCATGCCACATTAAGCCATAACCGATCAAGAATGCATAATCTACATTACGCAAAAAGTCCCGATGAGTATATTTACTTTGTTCCGGGGAATTTCACTTGAAAGTAGGAGAAGGGCTGCGTGGGTAGAATTAAATCAGACTTTTAAGCACGAGTTGGTAGGTCACATGCCGAGAACTTACGGGAACTTTTAAATACGCAGCAAATGGGGATAGGCGTCCCACGCAGTTCCTTGAACATCTTAAGGAATCGATCAGGGCAAAAGGAGCTCAGTCTGAGCTTTTCGACTCCCTTCTTGCAGATATTTTCATACATTGGCTTCCTGACCACATTAGGCACCACATTATGATTGGTGAGCATATCAACGTGGACCAGAGTGCACAAGCAGCCGAGATTATATACCTCAACCCGTATGCTAACTGGGGGACTGTCCCATAAAATCTGATTCCTTCTTCCAATCTATCTATTTCGCAGGTTCAGTTAGCAATGGAGTCTTCCGACAACAGGCCGGACCCGTGTATCGCCTCTTTTACTTCATCGCCGGACTTAGCTGCCACGTTGGAGGGGATATAAAGAGAGTTGCAAAACCTAAAACTCCAATGTGGAAACGCGCAAGTGCACACTCACAAGGGTGGACGGAGCGACAGGCACCGTTCGTCCTCTCGAAGGAGAAACCAACGAGGACATTCCAAGATGTGAGGCGCAGCATTCCTTTAATCATTCCTTTGCCGCTTACCCCTCTGCACCTAAATCTTCTCACTCTGAACCAAAGATTTTATGCTGGTACCATGAGAAATATGGTAGCAACGCTGTACACTGTACGCAGCCTCGCCAATATTACCACTCATCCTATTCTCATTCTCAATATAATGCTCGCTTTTTACAAATTCGTCCTTCTCATTCCAATGTTACTTTCCCACAACTTCTACATGGTGCTGGTAGCATAACAAATTTGGTGCACATGCATAAAAATGCATACAGACATGCACATATCAACATCATGTGCGTTTTTCTACCGCAACTTCACCTACGTTAAGTGCATAAATACAACAAACCTATACGGCTTCTCCTTCGCAATTTTCAAACTCACCAACCCAGCAGCATTCTGTAAACTGAAAACGCAAGTGATCAATGGGTCTATCACCTCTGCCTTTCCTTCACTTTTTCAGGGTTGATCCACGATTTTGTATTTACGACCCACTCTCTAGTTTTTCATATTTAGTTGACACTGGTGCTCAATGTAGTGTTATTCTAGCCTCTATGGATGATATATCTTGTTCCTCCTCTGATCTTTTCCTTAAAGCCGCTAAATCCTCGGATATAAGGAACTATGGAAGGCGTATCTTTCAGTTGTCTCTCAGCCTCCGTCGAATTTTATTATTGCCGAGGTTGACGTTGCTATTTTGGGCCTCCATTTTCTCTCTGCGTACGACCTTTTGGTCAATTCTCTTAACCGCAACCTTGTCGATCGCAGTACTTCGCTCACGGCTTCGGGTTTATTTTTCCCCTCGCATAGTTCTCTTCTCTCTGTCCGGTTCTCTTCAACCAATCCCCAATTTTAGCACCTTCTACAGGAATTTCCTGAACTTAGCATCCCATCCTGGATAGAGGCGACTGGAGGGCCCTATTTTCACCCCCCTGTCGACTAGCCTCAGATAAATTAGCTTTAATAAAGCAAGAGTTCACCTTCATGGTGGAAGCTGGCATAGCTAGCCACTCTACTTCTCATTGAGCCTCTCCACTTCATATAGTACCCCAATCCACTCCCAGTGAGTTCAGAGCTGTAGACGATTACAGGCAGCTCAATGCCTGACTATCCCCGATAGATATCCTCTGCCCTATCTGTCTGATTTCAACTCTGCTATTTTCGGCTATTCAATCTTTTCTCGACTCGATCTGGTTCGTGCCTTCAACGAGATTCCTATTCACTCATATTACATCCCTAAGACAGCTATCACCACGCCATTTAGTCCTTCGTCATGCACCGAATGCCTTATTGTCTTCGTAACAGTGGTCAGACCTTCCAAAAGTTTTATGGATCAGGTTCTGACAGGTTTCTCCTTCGTCTTTTGTTGCATATACAACCTTTTGATAGCATCTTCGTCTTTAGAGGAGCATCTATCTCACAATTCGTCAGGTTTTCGCACGAATTGAAGAATATGGTATCGTTATCAACACTTCTAAGTGTCTTTTTGGTGTCGCACGGCTCTCCTTTCTTGGAAATCATGTTTCTCGTGACGTTTCTAAAACCATGCAACCAATCTACACTCTCCTCTCAACCACCAAGAACTATCTTCTGTCATGGTTTTACGAAGCGTGCAAATCTTTTTCTCGCACTAAAAAGGCCTTCACCATTTCACTAGCCCATCCTTGCTCAGGGGCCCGTACAAGCGTTTCCTCAGATGCGTCAGCCACTCATGTAGGTGCAACCTTACAACAATGCGTTGGTAACTCATGGCAACCTCTCTCGTTTTTCTTAAAATTTTTAACTCCTTCACAAAAGAGATCGAGCACTTTTTCACGAGAGCTGCTCGGGATATATCTCTCCCTACGCCACTTAAGACAATACTTGGAAGGACTTGAATTTATTGTCTTCACGGATCACAAGCCATTGTTTGGTGCACTGTCTTCTCATCGCATTTCTTCCGTGCACTCTGCAGCCGATACTCGTCATCTAGACTTCATTTTGCAACTTACAAGCGACATTCAATACGTTCCTGGCTCATCAAACATCCTACCGAACACGCTTTCTCGCATTTCTTTAATTTCGGGCACGCAACTCTCTCGTACTGCGCCCCTTAATAGCGACAATAGTGTTGGCCCAGGAATAGGATGAAGACTCGCAAACGCTGCGTCGCTATTAGAAGTCGCAAATTACCGACAATATTTTTATCGATAAATTCTCGAGAAAATTTTGATTATCGGTAAATTCCCGATAATAAATTTATAGTTAAATTAACTATTAGAAATAAACAAATCACATGTATATAAAAGTTTTTAATGAGATCTTTTGCCATTATGAGTTTTTATAATCAATAAAAGTGTTTTATCTTTATTTAGAACGTATAGCATAAGAAAGAAATATTCTCCACATTTAACAAAAATATATATTTCGAAAAGATGACCTTATTTACTTTTATTTTCCATTCTTATTAAAAAAATATATAGGAAGAAGAAATTTTCAAAAACATAAGACGTTAATTTTATTTCCATCTAAAAAGCAAAATTTCAAAAACTTAAGACAAAAGTCTAAATGACATCTTTATTAAATTATGAATATGGCAGCGATGCTGAGTTTTAATTATTAGGCTTATTTAAGAAGTAACATTTCAAGAAACATAAGCCATTAATAGTGGCAGGAGAGAGACTGGATCAAATCTTTGTTAGGAAAAATCCTGCTGAAGAAACTGCTCGTTCGGCTTCGCAGCTTGTAGGCTTGATGGTCTTCAATGCATCGCATAATCGATCTAGATTTGCGGTTCTCATTTTCAGTGTGTGTGACACACAGCAAAACTAAACATAGTCCTAATTTGTTTTTTAAACTAAAACGCTTTCTATCACAATTGACAATTATTTTTTTACTGAGCATAAACTTAAATAATCCTAAAGTTACATTAAACTACCAATATAAAGATATCGGTAAATATGCGGTAATTAAATTTAATTTATCGATAAATTACGTGTTATTTTTTATCGGTTGCGACCCCGAGTCACTATTCTCAACTCGTTGTTCGCGAAGTCGAATTACCAGATAGTCCTTCCATGCACATCCTGGTCGACTATTCACTGCCTGACTTCTCGTCCTCTCATTCCTCTTATTCATCTCGCTTACCGTCAGCACATTCTCGACCAAATTCACGGTCTCTCTCATCCTGGCGTCAATGCCACACGCAAGTTCATTGCGCAACGCTTCGTTTGGCCAGGTATGAATACCTATGTGGCCAAATAGACTCGGTCATGCCAGCGCGCCAAAGTCTATCGTTACACAAAAGCTCCTCTGGTCCCTCTTCCTATTCCTTCGTTGCGTTTTGACGCCGTTCACGTCGCTCTAAAAGGTCCTTTGCCTTACTCTCGTGGTTACAATTATCTTCTTACCATGATCAATCATTTTACTCGTTGGACAGAGGCAAGTCCTATCTCGGACATCAGAGCTTCCACTGTCACTGATTTTGGTGTTCCCCCAGCGATCATCACTGATATTGGCAGCCAATTTGAATCCCAACAATGGGATGCACTCATGTCAGTGCTTGGCTCCTTTCGACTACGTACCACTAGCTACCACTCTCAAATCAACCCCAAAGTTGAACGGTTTCACAGGACCCTCAAAGCGAGCTTACGCTCCATTGATCCTAACATCACTTGGGTGGAGAAGCTGCCTTTGATTCATTCTTGAAAGAGTATTTGGCCTGCTCTGCATCGGAACTTGTCTTCGGTACTCAACTTCGTCTTCCTGGTCAATTCTTTTCTTATTCTGACTGACCTCTACCTTCTCACCTCGACCCTGCTTCTTATGTACACGATTTTGTACGGTTGATGGCTGAGATTAAGCCTACCGTCCCTAGAGTGCCTGCTAACCATAAATATTTCGTGAGAAAAGAGATGTCAACTTATTCCCATGTCATTGTCCGTCGTGATTCAACTCGCCCCTTATTGCAACCCGTTTATGATGGTCCCTTTTTCATCATCTCTAGGAAGTTAAAATTATATGTACTGCAGCTTGGCACCAAGCAGGATACTGTTTCTCTATATCGCCTGAAACCCACCTTTATTGATGCTGTTCAACCTGAACAGTACTCATTTACTTTTTCAACTATCTGAAATAATGGTCCAGTGATTCCTCTAACTCACGATTATCCAACCTCAACCCCAATCATCTCTACCTCACCCATATTTCCTTTCAGATTGCTGCCGCCTCCTGTTTTGTAGCAGGAAACGCCGTTGTCAGAGCTGCCCAGTCAAGAGACCATCCCTCCACCTCTGGTCATCCCACAACCAGCAAGCTAGAATCAAAGCGTCCTGTTATCGCCAGATTCCAGCTCGGAGAGGACAAACGAACGGATCGCATTCAATCCATCCACCCTCGCTTGTGACGGTGGCTCGCCCGCATTTTTGCTATTCCCAGCAGTCGTAGCCAGCCTACCGGCGTCACCACCCGGTCCTGTCGCAAGGCCTCAGATATATCCAGATTAGCATTTTTTTTTTTTTAACGGGATGGGTAAAACTCTCTTATGAGTCTTGTAGCAGCAGAAATCTTTGCTAGCCCCTGTAAAAGTTCCCCAAAATGCAGGTGGCATTTCTCCATCTAAGAAATTATGTATCTCGGCCCGTAAAATTTATTTGCACGACATTCCGATAATATTTACCCTATATGATTACCATATTCGATGTACGGTTCCTTTCAACCAATCACAACCCTTGTCTGACGCATTTAAAAGCAACCAATCAGTTTAGACTTCCTCGTTCTTGCCTGTCTCGCACTTTCAATCTTCCACTTGTGTTTCCCTACTCGTCCACAAGGTCAGTAATAATTTAGATTCTAATAATCAGCTTTATCGAATGTCTTAATTGATTTGAATGTAATTACCTCTTTTCTTTACATTTCCAGTTCCCCCTGAGGTTATATATATATATATATATATATATATATATATGTATATACATAAAGTGGGTGCAATAAATATCCGATACATGGTCAAAAGTTTATTTACCATAGTTACACAACAGCAAAGTAATCGAAAATTCAGCATCTTATGTATTTTGTACGTTGAATACAAATTCGGTATTAGAATAGACAAATAGTAAAGCATTGATATTATATCGACAAAAGTGTTAGATTATCGCCTCAAAATTTGTTTTAAAGCGATAATAAATAGTTTTCGAACACTCAAGAGTGGTTGACGTGACAGGAATGCTGTAGAACTTTCTAGAAAAATTATCTACTTCGTCCACCTGAAACATTGGACCTCAGTCAGTGTCTGAGAGCTGCATGAGAAGGAGGTAATCGTTCAACACTCTAATTCTAATATGGCGAAGACTAAAGAATTGTCAAAAAGGCGCAGAAAACTAATTGTTCAGTTACATAAAATTGGTTTGGGCTATAGAAAAATTTCATCTATGCTAAAAATACCAATCTCATCCATTGGTGACACGATTCGCCGGTTCACGTCATATCAGTTCAATGCAAGTCTACCACGTTCAAGGCGTCCATCTTAAATTTCAAATCGTGCGGCTAAACAAATAGTCCGTAAAGTAAACAAGAATCCTTGAGTGAGTAGATCTGAACTTCAGAAAGATTTGGAAGCAGCTGGGACAAATGTAGACAAAAATACAATTAGAGCAGTTTTTAGGAACGAGGGATTCCATTCTCGCACACCAAGAAAGATACATTTCTTGAAACGAATTCATGTCAGAAATTGTCTGAAGTTTGGGGAACGCTGTACTATGGTCTGACGAGACGAAGATTGAGTTATTTGGGCGGAATAGTGTAAGTCACGTTTGGAGGCAGAAAAACTCAGTGCATGATCCTAAAATACAATCCCAACAGTGAAGTTTAGAGGAGGTAGCATAATGGTATGGTATAGGTCTACTTCTCCTCTGCAGGTCCTGGAAGACTCCATATCAATGAAGGGAAAATGAATGCTCAGATGTATCGCAGGATTCTGGATGATAATCTCTTACAGTCTGCAGACGACTTGAAGTTGCCAAGAGGATGGACATTCCAATAGGACAACAATCCGAAACATACACCCAAGGGCACTGCAGCGTAGTTTGAGCAGAAGAAAATAAAGGTTATGAGATGGCCAACTCAGTCGCCAGACCTAAATTCTCTCCAGAACCAGTGGCGAGAATTAAAACTAAAGATTCAGAAAACGGACCCCAGAAATCTAACAGATTTAAAAAGAATATGCCAAGAAGAATGGGGCAAGATACCTACAAATATTTGTAAGAACCTCATAAGTAAATATCCCAAACGGTTGGAAGCTGTACTAGCGACGAAAGGTCATATCAGCAAATACTATCTGGTTTTTATAGATGTATCGGATACTTTTTGAAACATTCGTTTGATATTTTTGCCGTAATCATAGTAATGTTTTATTATTTTTTCAATATGATACCAATAATAAGATGTTCAATTTTCGATTACTTTGCTGTTGTGTAACTATGGTAAATAAACTTTTGAACATGTATCGGATATTTATTGCACCCACTGTATATATATATATATATATATATATATATATATATATATATATATATATATATATATATATATATATATATTGTGCAATCAGATATTCATTGACTATAGCATATTCATAGACTATATCAATCTCACAATCTATATAAATTCTGTAACGTTAAAATTTACCACAATCCATATAACATTTCATTAATACCACTTTGCTAAGCCATTCGTATTATATGTAATCATTCAATCCCAGCATATCAATTAATACCCCAATCGCAAATTCTGTATTCCTTCAACCAAATCAATTAATTCATTTACAATTTCATTCCTAATTCATTTACTCCAAATCTGCGTTTCCATTTTCATCCGTACTCTTTGTTATCCTGATGTTCTTTCATTGTTTAGTTTTAGAAATAAACTTTGTTAAAATTACAGTCATATTATTGAAACTACCCGGTTACTTTAGTTACGCCTTTACCTCGTTTTCTCCTCTCTAATGCGTTCTCATCCCCATCCGTTCATTTAAAGCAAGGTTAATAACTGCTATCTAGGCTAGCTTAGTCATTAACCGAACCCCATCTTATGCTTTAAATATTAGCTTCATTTATTTAAATTTTATGGAATGTCTTTAGTTTAGTGGTGTTATATATATATATATATATATATATATTTATATATATATATATATATATATATATATATATATATATATATATATATATATATATATATAATATATATATATATATATATATATATATATATATATATATATATACTACAAGAGAAAGAGAGATTGGACGCGAATGAGCAATGAGACAAGAAACAGGAGTTTTTTATAGGTAAGAGAAAGTGACATTAGAATCAAACAGAGCAGATGGCGGCACAATGAATGCAATCCTTTACGGAGAAGACATAAATAACGCCTGGGGAAAAAAGTTGGAAATTCCTGGCCGGACTCGAACCCGGGTCTGTTGATTGCCGGTCAGATGCTCTACCGTTAATCTACCAGGCACAGTATATACATAATTTTCACCAATGAATCTATTTTTAAATTTGGCATTAGAAACTTAATCGCAGAGAAGTTTCTACCAAGAGTCTCTTCATATGTGAATCGTCCTCAGAAGAAAAGACTGGTGCGTGATAGTCTATATAGGGAGGAATAAAAAATAAAGAAGTTTAACATAATAACCATCGCCAAACAAAAAAAAACACTTTCGCAGGATACCTTTTTTGTATTACCTTTTGGCACCACATTGAATAAGTTTCTCAAAGGTAAGTATACATATTATCAAAAGTTTCTCCAAGGACTTTGAACTCGTAGTTAAGCCATTATTATCACTGTGTAAATCTGAAGGCTGTGGATAAGATTTCTTGCTACCGAACTTAAACCCATTATCTCTAACTGCTGATAATATATCAATTATTATTAATACAATATTATTATTTAACACTTAAAAAATTAGATGAGTTGAAATCTAAACTAAAAATTTCCTGGTGGAGGTAAATTAAGCTTTCTCAGTCTCATTTTATATGATTTATTTTACAGCTCAGGGGTTCAGTCTGTGCCTCTATGCTGTACACACTCTCAGCGTGCTGTTATGCTCTTTTGCATATGAGGAGTTCTAAATTGAACTACATAGTATAATGGAGGTTTAATAAGCGCCTTATAAGCATTTAGTGTCGTAGAGTCGAATGTCGATGCTAGCCGTGGATTGACTCTGCGTCCCAATTTCTCGCTAGAAATGGAGATACAAATCGCAGTGCGAAGGTTAAATAAACAAAATAGAGGGCGGTTGGCCTAAATAATCAATTCTTAGAGGTTCTGGGTTTTAGAGAAACTGATTGTAGAAAAATAACTTTACTATATACAACGAAAATATTATTAGCAAAAGTAAATAAATGACAATAAATAAGATGAGACCCGGGGTACCAAACGGGGGAGCGGGATACAAATAACTCGACGAGGACGAGAGGATGTACGATGATTGCTTCCAGGGAAAGGGAGGAGAGTGCAAATGACGGTGCCTGTCTGTGTCTATCGTCTGTCTGGCGGGAGCTCTGGCCTTAGGTACGAGCAAGGCCGGGTATACGTGACGCGTCACGTTCAGGGCTGTAATCTGTTGGGAGACGGGGCAGGGCGTACGAGACTGTACGTGGCTGCTAACTAAGACGGGGCTGTATGTTACTAATTTCTCAAAGCTTTTCCGAAGTATTTATACTGCCTCGGCGGAAGCAGGTGGCCGGAGGCCCCAAAGGGAAACAGGGATCTTATTAGACTTAACGCGCTGTGGGTTGGGAGAAGATATTCTCGGCTCTCGGCAGGTATCACAGCCTCGCGCAAAGGTCATCGACGCCACAGGTCTGGCGCCGATCAGGCAATGAAAGGGGGAAGAAATAACCCAAGCGGTCGTGCGAAATTCTCGCTGCTCCCTTGAAGCTGTCTGGTTGTGCAGGTGCATCTTTCTCAGGCGCCACGGTAGACGTTGGGTTCTAGGGGAGGGGAAGGTAATTTTCTCTCTCTGACATCTCCTTTCCCTTCAAGTTGGAGCTTCCGAAAGAAGTGGTATCAGACTAATAAAGGGTAATTACACGACTAAATTTCCCATAGAGACACAAATACAAAAGGGATAGTACAGAGTACTCAGCACAAAAATAAGTCAAATAAAGGTGACTCAGGAAATGCTCGGTGTTCCCATTACTGAACACCATCAAGTAAGAAAAAATAATGATAATAATGATACAAAACAACAGACAAAGGTAGTTATAAATATACGGGATCAACATATTCCCGATAACCAGGGGCTTAAAAACAAGGTTATTAAAAAAAGAAAGGTCCCACAATACAAAAAAGGTTTATACGAACAGGGTAACTCATCAAAAATATATACACAATAATAAAAAAAATAATGTCACATATTCTTATAAGGCATTATACAAAACTACAAGAATTATTCGAGAATATATACAAAAGTAATCCATTTAACGTTATAATCAATTAATGGAAAATTACTCCGGAGACAAATCCAGGGGATTTCTGCTTAAGCCGTCCGCCAGGCAAATTTCGGAACCCTTAACGTATACAATTTTAAATTGGAATTCTTTGAGAGAGAGGCTCCACCCTATGAGGTGACCATTATTGTTCTTAACGTTCCGCAGGTAAGAGAAGGATTTATGGTCAGTCTCGATAATAAATTCTTTATCTAAGAAAAGCATTTTGAACTTATGGATGCAGCAAACGATGGCAAGAGCTTCTCCCTCGATTACCACATAGTTTTCTCGCGGAGAAGGAGTTTACGGCTCGCAAAAGGGATGGAGAAACTTTCGCCATTATCAACATACTGGACGAGAACACATTCTATTCCATCATTAATGACGTCAGTCAGTATGCCAAAAGTTTTAAGGGGGTCGGGAAAGCGCAGGATCGGTGCTGAAACTAACTTCCTTTTAAGCTGGTCAAAGCTAGTGATTGAACGGGGAATCCAGACAAGGCACTCGGGGGCTTTTTTCTGTAGTAGATCACACAGGGGCACGGCGATGGAGGCGAAGTTCATAATAAAACGTTGGTTGAAGGAGGCGGACCCCATCAATGACCTTAACTGCTTCTTTATTGCAAGCAGTGGCGATTCGACAATTGCCTTGCTTTTGTCGGCTAAGGGAGGGGGGGGGGCAAGGAATCTTTCCCTATGTGAAAACCCAAATAGTCAATAGTGCCAAAAGCGAAGTGACACTTGTTGGGGCCAATCGTGAGGTGGTGTTTCCCTAGCCCGCACAGAAGGTCACGAAGGGCAGCCAGGTGGTGGTTCCATTCCTGAGTCGACACTAAAATGGAGTCGAAGTAGAAGGTGACGTGGGGCAACCAACCCAATATTCGCCTCCCTATTCGGTTGTAATTTCTACATGCCGTCACCAACCTAAAGGGTAGTCGCCAGAACTGCATCAAGCCCTTCTCGGTGGAAAATGCCGTGTACCTCTTTACCTCTTTCCTAAAGGGATTCTGGTAATTTGCTTTACACATATCTAATTTTGTAATGAATTTGGCCTTCTCGAACATGTTCAAATTCTGATCAATGAGGGAAGTCGGTTCGGCGTCGAACACAGTGACGGTGTTTAACTTCCGGAAGTCGATGCACATCCGGTAAGAATTGTTCGATTTCTTCACCATGACGAACGGGGGACAATACTCCGACTCAGAGGGCTCTATGATACCCATCTTCAATAGCTTGTCTACCTCCGCATTGAACTAATTTTTTAAGTGAATGGGGAGGGGGTAGGGCTTCGAATGAACAGGTTTCTGGGTGGCGAACCGAATAATGTGCTCAAACTGGGTAGCACAACCAAGTTTATGCGAGATTACATCGGTGAATTGGGTGAGTAGCGCGTGTAACTGGGTCTTCTTGGGGATCGGAAACTGAGAGCTTATACTCAACTTGGTCGATGGAGAATCGGGGGTATCTGGCAAGACGTGAAGAGGATATTCCGCGTCTTGTTCCACGCAAGCAATTTGTACCGATACCAAGGAGTCAAGATGGTAGCTGGACTCCAAGGCGGATTCTTCTTCCAGGGCCACAAGTTGATTGGCATAAGGGCGTTGATGGATTGGATCTCCAGGTCTAATTTCGAATTAGAGAAGAGCTCCTTTGGAATGCTGAGGGGCCCTCTAATATTAAGTCCATACAAAAGGTCAAATGGGGAAAAACCTAAGGTACGATGGGGAATTTTCTGTTATGCGAAAAGAGCCAGCGGCAAGAAAAAGTGCCATTCTCGGGGTTGTTCGGCGCACAGTTTCTTGAGGTTGGATTTGAGGAAGCTGTTGAGCCTCTCACACATTCCGCTACCAGCTGGGTGAAAAGGGGTGGTAAAAGGTGGGTTTTATCATCAGGAGCTGGCTGACCTACTCCATCAGTTGCGACGTGAATTGGCGGACACGATCAGACAGGATTTCCTTGGGTAATCCAATGCGGGAAAAAATGGAGAAAAGTGCTTCAGCACAGGATATGCTGTCTATATTCTTCAACGACACGGCCTCTGGGAACCGGATGGCAAAATCCGCCAAAGTTAGCATGTGACTGTGACCTTCACTCAACGGGGAAGCGCATCGTACCGATGTGATCAATTGCGACACGGGAAAACGGCGCTGAGATTAGGGGTCTTTCTAAAAAGGTGCGGACTTAACTTGCCCTTTAGCGTCAGTAGCGAAGGATTTCATCATGGGCGCCTGGGCAATAAAAATATTTGAAAATCTTCTGGATGGTCATTGTGTGGCTAAAATGGCCTGAAATTGGCTGTCATGGGCAGTGTTTAAAATGTGACCAACGTAGGAAACGAGGGACACACAATACTTGCGTCTGGGTTTTACCGTTTTCTGAGCACCACGGTAAAGTAAGCCGTCCGTAACTTGGTAGGAGATCACCTTGTCTACTCGGGGGGCTTCTTGCTCTTTCTCATTTTCTTCTCTTTCCTCCGCTTGGATATAAGCTAGAAGGTCCTTGCCGCTAAGCCCAAGCAACTCTCTTTGCAACTTAAACGTGTTAAATAATGAGGACATTTTATCGCGTTAGACGTATTTTCAGGAAAAGCACCACAAAAAAGGGTGAGAATTATTAGACGTTTTATGAGGCCTGGTAGCAATAATTATTTCGCACGGCGTGAATTCTTAATTATATTCGAAATGTTCACTCAGGAATTTTGCTAGAGCCTGTGTTTCTCAATACGCAACGAAGAAAACAACAAACACAATACAACAAAAAAGAAATAAGATTAACTCCTTTACAATACGGCAGACGTTTTATGATGCCAAAAAGGGGTTAAATTTCACACAGTCACAAAATTCAATACAAAATAAGCACACAAAAGGGAAAATTGGTAAAGTCTTTTCTAGTTTCTAAAACAAGAGCCTTTAATATAGAAGAATAACACCCTTTAGAATCTGTTACATGTCTAAAAGAAATGAGATCAGATACCTCGGTTGACCGTAAAAGCCTGACACCAGAATATAATGTCGTAGGGTGCCCCCTCACCTCACACCAGAATAGAATGTGGTAGATTCAAACGTCAATGCTAGCGGAAGATTGACTATGCGTTGTTGTGCGAAGAGACCACGCCAGAAATTGGAATACAGATCCCAATGCGAGGGTTAAATAAACAAAATCGTTTGCAGGTGGCCAAAATAATCAATTCTTAGAGCTTCTGGGTTTTAGAGAAACTGATTGTAGAAAAATAACTATATATACAAAAAAAATATTATTAGCAAAAGTAAATAAATGACAATAAATAAGATGAGACCCAGAGTATCAAACGGGGAGCAGGGAATACAAATGACTCGAGGGGGATGAGAGTACGACAGAGAGGATGTACGGTGATTGCTTTCTGGGAAATGGAGCAGAGTGCAAATGTCGGGGAGACTCATGTAAAGCCTAATTGACTAGAGGCTTTAGATACGACGAGTAAGCGGGGCGCTGCAAAGTCCAACTTGCAAAATTCCTTCTTCTTTAACCTCGCTGAGAAATGAACGAGGGAGTACTCTAGACGAGAAAAAAGTCGATACCCAAGTGATAGATGTCTGTCTGTGCCTATCCTCTGTCGAGCGGGAGCTCTGGCCTTAGGGACGAGCGAGGCTGGGTAGAGGTGACGCGTCGCGTTCGGGGTTGGAAGCCGTTGGGAGGCGGGTCAGGGCGTACGAGTCTGTATGTGGCTGCTAACCAAGACTGAACTGTATGGTACTAATTTCTCAAAGCTTTTCCCGAATTATTTATACTGCCTTGGCGGAAGCGGGTCGCCGGAGGCCCCAAAAGGGGGACGGGGATCTCATTAGACTTGGCAGCCAGGGTAGGGGGAGTATTCTCGCGGGCATCACAGCCTCGCGTGAAGGTCCTCGACGTCCTAGGTCTGGCGCCGATCAGGTGATGAGACTGGGAAGAAAGAGAAGCTAAATGGATCACGTGGTCGCGCGAAGTTCTCACTGCTACCTTAGGGCTGTCTGGCCGTACAGGTGCATCTTTCTCAGGCGATACGGGTAGACGTTGGGTTTTAGGGGTGGGAGGGGTTACCTTCTCCCTCTGAAATTTAGATTTACTCCACTTATTGCAATGATCACGGGAGGTTTGATGTTTTAAAGACAGTACTTTACACTTATCTACCTTTAATTTCATAAGCCAATGCATCTATCTCCACTAGATTTATTCATTTAGAAGATCACTGGCATTTTTTTTTCTCTTAATCTCTTGAGGTTCGCAAATTTGGCATACTAAAATACTGCAAAAATCGTTAATATACATTATGAACAACAATTTTAAAACAACAAATGCAGTTTTATTATCTATATCCATTAATTACATTCTTGCCCAATTTCATACGCTTTTAACCTTATTATAGTTTTGCTATTCTGAACAGCGTCAAACGTCTTTTAAAAAAATCTAGATCGATTAAAAGGTATATCGACAGCCTATGTTGATTTAAAATTTTGAGATCATTAGGCGAAAAATATTCTCGCAGTCTAATCAAATATAAGCACATTTAACAAAATCCTGTTGGGCATTAATTTTTTCTTTACGATTCAGTCTTCAAAATTTGACTACAAGAATTTACCACCGATGGAAGTTCCGTAAATGGATCTGAAATTCTAAGGATTAGTCTTGATGTGTTTTATCGGAAATCTGAGTCTCATTAACCTATTTAATCTGTCGTAGAACTATATCTTAATTAATTAATTTTTTAAAACAGAAACAAACAGGTTTTGTTGGTATTCTTTCTTCTTTTTTTAATTCATATGATTTAGATAGATTTTATCCGGCTCTAGAACTTTAGATTTTCCTTTTCTTGTGTACAAACTTTTCTCAGCTGGAAGCTCCTGTAGCCGGGAACCTGAGTCTGCATGAAGATGATTTTGTTCTTGTGGTAGTCAGAGGAAATTTACGAGAAATTTCACACTTCTCCACTACTGTCACTCTGACACAGATTTTCTTTGGTAATATTAAAAATTTCGTGTTGAAGAAAATCGCCTTATTGTTTTTACTTCTTACATTCAACCTAAACAGCGCTTTAATATAGCTGATGGTAACAGATTCAAAATATGAGTAAAATTAACAATATTTGATATGGTTAGTGCCGTATGTAAGCGATATTTGAGTAGAATTTGTTGCTGTTGCTATAAATTATAGTTATTAATGATTTTTAAATCGATATATATATATATATATATATATATATATATATATATATATATATATATATATATATATATATTCTCAGGTTACCACTAAGAACACGGGATTTGTAGCTAATGGGTGGTAAAATGTAGCAACTACTTAGACCACAATTAGCCAAAAAGAAATCTACTGAAAAAATAAACCAAAATGAATATCAAACACTTCTCCGATTGATTCCACATAATATTACAAGAAAATGTTTTCTAAGACTCCAAGAAAAAACATTTATACTCGTACTTAACGAAACAATTCAGTCCTACAAACCTACAAAGTCCTTGGGGGAATAAACAAGAAAGTAAGAGGGATTGTGCATTGTGTTTGTTTGGCGAGAGTAAGGGTTTATATTCCTATTCTTTGTTCTTACTCACCAAATTTCAGAGTCAAATTAAATACGTTGAGAAAGAGCGAGTGAATTATTTTTACTGAGTATAACGGCTTTTCTCGTTCTTCGCGAAATTTGCTCTGGAAAATATGAATCGAAGAAGGAAAAGCCCTCTAAGACTTATGCTTCCTAGACACTCTCCTGGGCCGCTTTCTCAGGAAAAGAAACTCTCTCATTAACAGTCTGAAGTTCTCATAGGAAAGATGAGAGGCAATAGGACGCCAAAAACAAAGAGAGCTAAATTATTGAATGGATAAGTATCAAAATTAGTGGTTTAATCTTAAATTTGGAAATTAATGGTGTTAAATCCTGTGAATTTAATTCGAAGTATTTGCTTCTCAAAAAGGAAAATTCTACCATTGATAAAAACTATATAATGTTTAGTATTAATTTTAATTACAGCGGTTAAAAGTTAAGGGTCACTTAGAAAAACAATGTAAAATGGAACAAAAACAAAAAAGAAACCCTTGCTATTAATATTTCGTGAATATCCCTTTACTAGCAATAACCTCCTGAAATCTGTTACCACAGGCCTGAATTAATTTCTTGCAAATTGATAGGGTAATATTGTTCCATTCGTTTTTCAATAATTCCCAGAGTTCATCTTGGTTCTTTGGATTTCTCCTTCACCCTCTATCTCCAATAATCTTCCAAACGATTTCTATAGGGTTGAGATCGGAACTTTGAGGTGCCAGTTCATGAGATTAACCCCTTTATCCCTAAAAAAATCATTGACTCTCATGGCAGTGTGGTAGGGAGCGTTAACCTGTACTATGATAGGAGTTTAAACTGACGAGGATAGGAGACGTGGAAGGGCATGTTGTCTAAGAATCTGCTTGTAGATTTGAGTATTGACAGTCCCTTGTAGGCGAATAAATGGACCAGGGTCAGCAGCAGAGATCACTCTCCTTACTGCCTCCTCCAAATTTCACTGTCATCTTTACACATGCACGAGATAACCTTTCGCAGCATCTTCATCGGACGTACATCTTGCCATCGGAACCAATCACATTAAACTTCGATTCATCGCTAAAATGTATCTGCGCTCACTGCTCTTCTGTCCAAACGACATGTTTGTGAGTATATCCAAAACGGGGTCTTTTATTCTTCTTGGAAATCAGAGGTTTCTTTGCCGGTGCCCGAGCAAACAAAACAGAACCTCGTAACCTCCGTGAAACTGTTTTGCGCGATAGGTTGAAGTCGAAGACGGAGTGAACTCGCGGGACATCTCAGCAGCACTCTAGAACCCATCCTTCAGTGACATTCTAACCATAATACAATCCTTTCTTGGTGACGTTTTACGAGGTCTATCGGTTTGGGGTTTAGCACCTGTTGATCCTGATGAGTTAAAACGAACTAAAATTCATTGCACAAGACGCCTAGACCTTCCTACATTTGTTGCTATGGCAGAATCTGACTTGCTCTCTTGGTGAAGGCAGACAACACTTTTTTTTTTATCACAGGACACTGGTCATCTCTCACAAGCCGCCATGTTGACAGTTGGATGTTCCAATAATAGATGATCATAAGAAGTAATGGTTAGCCCATCAATAGTCTCCTAAACACAAATACCTCGGTTGGTAGTTCAGTTTTCTTAAGTGACCTTTAACTTTTGGCCGTTAAAATTTGGAAGATTCGTTGTTTATTTCCTACAAACTTACGAAATATTTATTCCATTCACTTGAAATTTTCACGAACGATAGATATTAAATATTTCTAAATATCGGTATAATATAAATATTTAAATACAATTGTTCTTACTGACCTTTGTATTATGGCTGCTAATATATATATATATATATATATATATATATATATATATATATATATATATATATATATATATTTGGTGTCGCGAAATCCCTGGTGTCTCCCAGATCCCTCGCCTGAAACAGAGGGAACCTTCCTCGAAACTGTGCGGCGGAAACTTTCCAAAGTAAACATTCATGAAAGGACAACAATTGCGAAATAAATGGTGCCACGATCATAAAACTCGGGCAGTTTAGTGACTGTGAGAATGTAATATTGTCCATCATTATTTCCCATCAATGACCTTGTTTATGTATAGTGAGCCCCAAAGAAAACCTAAAATCAGCCTGCCTGCTACAGCCGTCGAACATGCGGGGGGATACTTAATGGTTTAGGCGGCTATATCCTGGTATTAAGGAGGTCTTAGCATTACCATCAATGGTCGGGTTAATGCTATAACATATCTAGATATTTTCAATGACGAGGTTCTTACTCACATACTGTTGTCAGTACCGCCATTTTTCAAGATGATATTTTGGCCAACAGGCAAAGAACATAGTGTAAATATAAAACAACATCACCCCAATGGCCGTTGTTGTAGCAAGGAAATTGCATTATTTATGCTGAAGTCCGTTTTTAATCATTTGATTAACTGGAGCGGGGCCAAAATACTCATGCATACAGGTAATCACGTCCCCCAAATTTTAAATTGAATCTTGATTTTTCTCTTTACCCTTTTATTAATAACTTTAACTCCACAAATAGCAAGACCTTTCCTATAATGAAGTCTGTCTCCACTATATAACTTGTTGCCTTCTACTTTGTATTCATTCTCTGAATGAGGCATGTATAATAAAAATGAAAGGGCTTGGAATCATTTTCGTTTTCCTGCGGGTAATTTGCATCTTTGGTTTGACGCGATCAATGTGAGCTTCTGTAATATATATATATATATATATATATATATATATATATATATATATATATATATATATATATATATATATATATATATATAACCCCCTGATAAATGATAAAGATGCATTTCCTTTTGTGAAATGCGTTTCGAGTCAAGCATACCGGTATGCATTATCATTGCGGAGGCAGCATTAAGATTATAAATTATATTTGTGGCATATTCCATGCATATATAATATATTCTGTCACATTGGATTAAACAATTCATTGGAAATTAATAGCCTCAACATCACTGCTTACTTTCGTGGCAGTGTCAAATATGAAAGCTACTGATTTTTGCCTGAATCAGCCTAGGCATCATTTTGATTAGAGGGCCATATTATTGTCAGAACCTGACTGAATCTAAACTCAATTCATTTAAGGATTTTTTTTATACTGGACGAATTCTCTGATTCAGTTACGTGCAAACTCAGTGAGTGGTTCTCAATATCATTGAATCCTTTTCTCATTCGTAATTATACGTTTATTCCATGTCACAAACATGTAGGCCTAAAGCACAACACAATCAGCTAGCTACCCGAAGACCACTCAAGCAAAATTATGCAAGAACATTGGCCAAAAAGCATGACAGAAAATGCAATTACATATAATAATAATAATAATAATAATAGGTATTTATAATGTGCTCTTCAGGGCTGTTAGCCCTCCCAGAGTGCAGGTTGTGTAGCGACTGTAGAGAAAGTTTACGGAGGAGAGAAGGCAATTCTGAAGAGATTAATGAGTTTTAGGAAGAAGTTTAAAAGTAGCAAGATAGGAAGAGGATCGAAATTTGGCAGGAAGAGCATTCCAAAGTCTATCTAGGAGTACAAACTGAGAAGGAACGGTGACCCACCGAGCAGAGGACAGAACGAGGAGCGTTCAGGATGGGAGCAAGGCTAGACCGGAGTGTTTGAGGACTTTGACGACGGGAGAGGGCAGACGAGAGATAAGTTGGATCCTCGAGGTTTAGTGCCTTGTAGGTAATGAGAAAAATTTTATAGTTGGTACGGAAGCAAATAGGTAACCAGTGTAGCTCCTGTAACAGAGGCATCTAAGGAGAGAACCGGGGGCGGCGAAGGAGAAGCCGGGCAGCCTTGTTTTTAAATAGTTGAAGAGGGCAAAGTGACGAAGAAGGAAAATTCACTAGAAGAGAATTGCACTAGTCTAAGCGTGAGGTGACGAAGGCATGAATAGCAGTCTCAAGGCTTCGTCGATCAAAATGGGATCGAACACGTAAAAAGTTGCGGAGGAAACCGAGGGAAGACTTACAGATACGATGTATGTGCGGTTTAAACGAGAGATGGTCGTAGAAAATAACACCAAGATTACTGACGGTAACAGAGAAGGCGAAATTGGTTTCCCCAAGGTTAAGGAATTGGAAGAGAGCTTTAGATTTCTCCACCATCGAAGCGGTACCAACAAGGAGCAATTCAATTTTATCGTGGTTAAGTTTGAGAAAGTTGGCAGACAGCTATTCGTTTATGGAGGTGTAGGCTTAAAGGGGCTTGGTAAATGGTTGAGAGAAGGACACAGAGGATGAGGAAAGGTATAGCTGAGTGTCATCAAAATAGAGGTGGAAGGACAGGCCCAAATCACGAAGAAGGGAGCCAAGAAGAAGTTAGTAGATGCGAAAGAAGAGAAGACCAAGGACTGAGCCCTGAGGCACCCCAAAATGAATGGGCGCGGGCTCGGAGGAGAAGTTATCGAGCGCGACCGACTGAGTCCTGGAGGAGAGGTATGAGCGGAACCAATCAAGTGCAGTGCTCGAGAGAGCAAGGAAAGTGAGAAGAGGATGAAGGAGGACAGTGTGGTCGATGGTGTCGAAAGCAAAGGAGAGGTCTAAGAGGACTTAATAGAGATACAACCCCTGTCGGCTGCTCTATGTAAACCATCTCAGACATTAAGAAGAGCGGTTTCAGCAGGATGATTCGCTTTGAACCCCAATTGGCACAATCAACCATTCTTTTTTCTTTAGAAGATTCTTTCTTTTTCACCAACCGACGCCTTTTCTAATCATTTTAGGCTATCGCAACTGCTAGAACACCAATATATGGCCTTTCCTCTCCTACCGGTGAAAACAGCCACAAAAAGACCTTCCTTCTCATGACGATAGCCAAAAGGAAATTATATTGCTTGTCCACTTTGTCAAGAAAATATTCATACCGTTGCTCATACTTAAATCTTGGTCCATAGTTCACGAATCATTTATTGTAGGGTAAAAATATGTTGTTAATTTGAAAAGAAAGTACTACTAGAGACAAAAATCTCAACAAATTTGATCGAAAATAAAGGAGTAGTGATACTTTTTACAAAAATTCGAAACCATAAGGTAACCATAATACGATATTATTTTCTTAACCATATATTTAATTTATATGATTTAAATTATGATACTTTTGAACTTACTCGAGTAGTAGTTACTATGATATAATTTGGATTGGTTAGAAATAGTATAGAGAGTTCTAACTAGCCTTTCTTGGTCATCACAAACTGGATAGTCTTATTTTACAAGTAATCATTAATTGCAAAAGGTAGTGAGTGAGTGTCTTCCAACATTAAATCTAGAATAGTGACGAAATGCAAATCAAAAGACGAGTTAGAAGATTTTTGAATAAATAAATGTCCCTAAATCTAAAGCGATGTCTATAAAAAAAGTTCAAGGAATTTGTGAAAACGGCAAATCTCCTTTGTTCAAGGCGTGTTCGGAAAAGGATGACTAGAAAGGAGTTGAACCATCAGTACGGAAAGAAATGCTTTGATGTTTGTTTTAACAATGTTTAATATGTTTCATAAAGTGGAAATCCGTTTTTTTTAACCTAGTCAGAAGTATAATGATATATTAAGGAGATTTATTACCAGAACGGATTTATTATGGCATATTAGTTATAAAATTATATATAGGATAAATACTTTTTAATTGCATATTTTTATAAAAAGTGCTATTTTTCTTTTATTTTGATATCAAACCTATTAAAATGTAGTAGCTATTTTGCGTAATAAGGATATAGTAAAGAAGAGAAAAAAAATTATCCTATTTTCGGTAAAAGATATGCCTGACGAAATAGTTCAGTTGTAAGGTAAACAGCTGATATCATTTATGTGTGTATAAGACGTCTTACTTACGAGTCATCATATGCATAATAATGAAAGATTAATTCTGCATCTGGGTAATTGCATCTGGGTATCCAGTAGTTCATTTTAACCTGATCTTTTTTAAAAAAGAATTTAGAATTTATGTATATTTTTATTCCCTTTCTCCATTTTAATATTCCCATTATTTTTCGTTTACTTTAAAATCTCTTGTATAAAAGCAGCGTAGGTGACTAACAATGGTCATTATGCAGGTATAAAGGGGGCGAGAAGTTTCCAAATTAGTCCAGCGCATCGAATAAGACATTGTCCTCTTATTGCTGATTTCTCTCTTAATTAAATAAAATCAGAAAGAACAGCTTCTACAGAACTAATTGCTCTTTCCAAGTTTTTTCAAGCTTATTAAGATGACTTGTTTCCGTATATAGTTGGGCATTATCATTGTGATGCAGTGCCCTCGATGGACCACCGTGAAAGGAAGCCCCCTCGGAAATACCCCTCTATTCTTTAAGACCACGTGCGCAGCGTGAGAATTTTAAAAAGTTCAAGAAAGAATCGGCACCTCGCTTAATCAAAACACACAAATGTGTTTGCTTTTGGACGCCACACGCCCTCCCCCCCTTCCCTGGGATAACGCCGTACGCAGCCACATTAACCCTACCCCATATTGCGAGGCAAGTTACATCGCATGGAACGACGCGTTATCATGAAATATCTATACTTAGACTGGTGCCAAGAATCCCCTAGGGATCACAAGGCCTGATGCGTCTATTGTATTAGTCACCCGGGTATTTAACCCGAAGTTTACCATCTCTCGAGAAGATTGAAAGCCCGCCATCCTTTCCGTTCAGACTGCCGTCTGTTTCCCGTGAACCCATGTAACCCGTCGTCGTACTTCGTCGAAGATATCGCCAGCAGATCAACCCGGTTAAAAAACTTATAAGAAATATCAAGAAAGTACAAGTTAAAATTAATAACGCTGCCACAGCTGTGTACTTCAATTATATATATATATATATATATATATATATATATATATATATATATATATATATATATATATATATATATATATATATATATATATATATATAAATTGCCCCCTTTTATTATATATATTAAAATTATATTTTGGGGTATTGTCTTTATATATCCTTTGAACTGCAACTTGGCAGGCCATTTCAAGAACCGTTTGGCTATCAAATTTAAGCGGTTGGATATTTTTTAAATGTTGGTCTCGAATGGGCGTACTGGAATCGATAAATTCGAAATTCCTAGGATATTTATTTCTACTAGGTAATTCGGAATTGCCACTGATAAAAGGGACACGGTAATATATTTTTTTATGCGCATACAGTTATTTGACTACAAACAAACTTTCAATCCACCAACACAAATAAGAGCACTACCGAACCAGATTAATAACAACAATGCCATAGTCTGCTAAATACACATATAAAAACTCACTCAGTACTTTAATGCGAATAAAAAAGAAATGAGAGAGAAAACTTAGAGATATACGAGTCTCGCCAAGGAACTATGGGAAATTATGTATTATATGTTGAAGGAAGGGAAATCATTAAACCACCATTCATTTTTCCCTAGATTTTAGATTAATTGCCTCAAATGCAGAATAATTTTATAGTGAATAAAAGAACTTTATCATCTCAGTGAACCTTTAAATAAGAAACTAATGAACAATAATTTTAATAAAGATAGTGTAATTATAATGTCCTTAATATGGAGAGTTTGTGGACCAAGACAGCATCATAAAGAAAGAAATTAGCAGAATAATATAATTTGACAGTGAGACGTAAAAGCTAATCTTAATGCCCTAATTTATGTCTGATCCCCCTAGTTATTTATACTTTTTTTCAGAGATTAAGGCTGAAGTTCACTCTCAAATCAGGATATAGGAAAGAAGAGAAAAAAAAATTAGCCTATTTTCGGTAAAAGATATGCCTGACGAAATAGTTCAGTTGTAAGGTAAACAGCTGATATCATTTGTGTGTGTATAAGACGTCTTACTTACGAGTCATCATATGCATAATGATGAAAGATTAATTCTGCATCGGGGTAATTGTTCAATATTAGGTTCAAAATATTCAATATAAGATTGAGGCCATCAAATAAATAAATATTAGTTTGTCATTTCTTTCCTTGAAGCTTCATGAGTTAAGTTTTATTTCCTTGCGTCTCGGTAACAACGCACGAACTTTTCATTCCTTTCTTTGAAGGATCGAATCCCGGTGGATGATTATTTTATTCAACATTTGCGAAGTGAACCATTATGAGTTATTGAACTAATGAGTGCATTTCGTTGACAGCTTCAAGCAGCATCGTGTTTATAAATCTACTCATTAGAGCAGTTGTGATGTTGAAGCTCATGAAACCAGTAAATTCGCTCATTAGCACTGACTCAAAAGGTCACGGTCTGGAATATCGGTCCGAAACCAGAATTCTATTGAGGTTACTCTCCCCCCACCCCTCTTTGTTCTATTTGCTGTTAATAGCTTTGAAGCTCAATTCTAGGACGTAAATACGAGTTGATTATTATAAACCTCGAACATTTATAACAAACGACTTTGTCTAATAAGCTTTTTATCCAACCGGAAATAATTTCTCTGTAAACCTTAAAACTTTTATCCGGGATTGAGTATATGCAGCATATGACGCTGGGGGTATTTCTTCAAAGACTTTGCCCATAGATGCCCGCGGGTTATAAATCTGTTAATAAGGCCTAATGATTCCCTTATCCATTCTTTCGACTTTGCTCCAGGTTTGATTTAGGCAAGCTCTAGGTCAGCTCTAGGTCAGCATTTGCCTTCTTTAGCAGGTTCGAACTCATAAAATAGTAATATGGGATTATATTGAATAGCAATCGGAAGCTAGCTACCTTTACACTGCATTGGGCACGCTTAAGGGACGCTCTTCATCCACTCCAAACAACTGACTGTATCGAGTAGACCTATCTAAAATCCCCAAAAAGACTGTATTAATTGGTTATTTAAATAGTCACTTTTTAGGACTGTTAGAGTGGTCGATTGGATAGATTCACTTACTTGGCGTAGATGAAGAGCGTCCCCCAAGCCTACCCGAAGCACTGTAAAGGTGCCTACTCATTGCTATAATAACCACTGCGTACAGTGCAGATGCTATTACTATTGTAAAATATTAAAACCTTATCTTTTACTCATTGGAGTGAGATCCTTTAACTAAAATCCAATGGTATTTATATTTTGCAAGGAATGGGGCAGAACTGACAGGAGGAAAAAGAATACGGCCTTTTCCTCACTTCAGTCCTCTAATCGCGCCCAGAAGACCCATCTCTTCTCCCAAGTCTTTCTCGAATTAGCAACACTAATTCAAGGGTTGGTAAGGTGAGAATTCAAAGCCTCAGAACACCTGAAATGAAACATTACAAGTACGAGTTTCAAATGAAATTAGGTGTTGAGAAGTCATTGGGATTGAAACCAGTACTATCAAACGCTGATCGCTCATCGAGGCAACGGCCTAACCCAATGGGCTACTACTACAAAATGATGTTTCAATAATCCTTATAAACAACGCAATACGGAGTAAACCCGTATGAAGGAAGGTGAGATAATCCACCCACATAAAAATAAACGAACTAGAAAGAAACGTAGTAAGGATGTGTGTTTACCCCCACCTTCCTTCCTCCGAGGATGCCCCCACCCCCCAATAGTCTGCTAATAAGGATACTTGAAACATCATTGTTTTTCGGGCGATGCGGTCAATGATGGCGGCCAAGTGTAACGGTTAAGGCCTTGAACGATCAGACTTTTCAATGGGTATAATATTTATTTTCTTTAAATCTTCAAAAGTAATCTTAAAAATAAAATGGCCTAAAGGGAGGATACAGTGACCCATATCGTGTGTGGCTTTATAAGTAATAAGGAGTATTTAGGCATAGATAAGGGGCTGGGTTAACAGAGGTAATATTTATTTTTATAGTTTAATATTTAAAAAATACATTCAGTGTTGCTCCTCTGTTGTTGTTGTTGTTGTTATAGCTGTCCTTTGGATACAAAGACGACTCAAGCTTCACTCGATGAAAATGGAGATGAATTTATAGGTATGATGATAAAGGGTTAATGAAGGGATGAGGGTGTGAAGGGGATGATTGAATGAAAGATAGAGTGAGAGAGATGAGAGATGAGAAAAAAAGATGAGTGGATTAATGTCGAGAAGGGCTTGCGCTGGGCCTACCCCCACAGCTTAGCCTCACACAGAATTGATGGTTGCAAGAGTTAATCAGGACGACCATTGATTGTGAGAGGTTGCAGAGGTCTGTCGGACATCCTGTTTGTCGAAATCCACCCAATGTGTGACCCCACTAACAGCTTTTTCATTCGAGGTCGGTTTGTATAGTATCTACAGATATTTTGTATTTAGATAGCTGAATTTCTTCATATTTTTCATTGTAGCCCAGGAAGATGACCAGATAGGTTCAAAGGTGCCTCAGGCAAATAATAAATAATGCGTTAAAATGTTTTTTTACGATTTCTTTTCTCCCCCCAAAAAAGAACACTTATTGAATGAATCTAAACAATACCTATTTTGATGTTCGATATAACCATTCCTTTATAAAAACATGGCCTCCTTACAATACATATATATATATATATATATATATATATATATATATATATATATATATATATATATATGCGTTATTAAAGTCAATGGCTACGGCAGCGTTATTGATTTTGACTTGCAATTTCTTGATTTGCTTTACAAGTCTCTTAACAGGATCTTCGAGGAGAGAGAAAATAGCCACAAAGGACATATTTTATTCTTAGACTCTTTTCGACCGCAGTGGGTCATCTTCAGGGAAATATGGTAGTACTCGTAACTCTTATAATCGATGGTATATTCACTCTTTGAAAATATTGGGATAGTAGTGGATAAATTGGGTGAAAATTTTAAAGTGGGGGGAAGGTATTTGGCCCTAGTAGGAGGGCATCGCAATCTTTTCACTTTTGAAATTTCTATTTTGTCTTAATCATCGAATGAAATGTTTTCTATGTATTTGTATATTTTCGTGTAGCTAGCGATTTCTTCTTATTGTTGGTGTTTCTATTGTTATTTTACTTATTTTCGAGTTAAATTCTTGAGCATTCAAGCCTTTGATAGCTTTTGGCTCAGCAATTTACCTGTGTTATTCTGATGATTTGTTTTATGGTTACTCTGTTTTTGATTCGTTTAAACTGTGTTCATTTTATGGGTACCTTTTAGGTGTATATTGATGTAATGTTTTCTTGTGTACAGTATCTAGAAGAAAGTAAAGAGAGAAGTGACACCCCCTTGTCGCGGGAAGAGAGCTCGTGTGGAACTTTGACTTTTCGAGTTGTGTCGGCGCGGGTACCTCTCTTCTGAGTACCCCAGGTAAGGCTTCCCTTTTCTATTTGATCGGAAACAACGAGGTTCCAGACTAAGTGCGTCCTTCCTTCCTTTTTCTACTCTATCCTTCTCCTTTTTCACTTTAATCCTACCTCTTCCACTTATTATACAAAACGAAAAACAAAAAAAAAACCCTGCTCCTATCGTGTCACCCTCACCCTTTTTTTCTTTCTATCTACATATAAGGACGTGGCAGCTACCTCATGCATCAGAAGAGAGGCTTTGTACCTCTATAAATAACGCCAATAGACGCTCACTGGTTGCGAGAGACTAGGACTAGAGGTGTCCTAGGAGTTGGGGTACGATGAGTGGGATGAGGGTAGTGCTTCGTTAACCCCTTCCCTGGCGCGTAATTATTGACAATTCCCAGTGACCGTTGACGGGTGCCTCTGGTAGCATCGGTTCTAGGTGACGGCCCTTTGTTCCCAGGTTAGGTGCCAGGCCAATAAAAAGCTTTGGGTCGAATCTCTCGGTGTGGTGGAATATCCATTGAACGCTACTCCGAGATCTTGGCCGTCGTGAAGGGAACTAGTAGGAGTTTAGTGCGGGGCGTGCTCCGTTGTTTACCTAGTGAGAAATCGATGGCCTTTTCGGGGACCGTCAGTGCTGCTTGGTTGGGAGCCACGGCACGCCGAGGTTTGACGACTCGGTCGGACGAATAGCAACACATGGAGTGTGCCTTCTGAAAGATCCGAAACTTCTCCGATGGATAGGCGGGAGTGACTCACCCGGGGCGAAATCACCACCCCCCTTTTTTTATTAAGTGGTCACAAAGTATTCAGAGATATAAAGTGTTCAGCATGACTGGAAAGAAAGGACCAGCTGCTCTTAAGTACACATGTTCAGTGTGCAAAAGGACAAGTAGTGCGTGGACTTTCCGGAAGGGTGTTCCTCCAAATGCCACCCGGCAAATATCTGCACTGACTGTGTCCTTGAAGGAGAGCTTAAGGATCTATATAGATCATCTGAGCAAATATCTAAAGAATTGAAGACGAAGCTGCAGAACCTAGAGTCTGAACACGCGCGTCAGCTTCACCGTCTCGCGAACAGGATCGTCGAGTTTTCCTTAAGACTAGAGGTCCGTTTGGCTACCGATGCATCTCCCACCGACGTGGACGGATCCGCCGACGAGACCCTCTCCCAATAAGCGAGCACTGCGTCGGCAGTGCCACGCCAGCCTTCGAATGTCCCAGAGCTGGAGTCAGCTGCTGCGGGACTGGCTCAACGGGCCAAAAAGAAGAGAGAGAAGAAGAAAGGAAAGAAAAAGGAGGAGAAGCTAGAATCAGAAGAAGAGAAAACAGAAACAGAAGGTAAATCGGAGGAAGATAAGAAAAGAGAAAAAAGGAAGAAAAAGAAGAAAAATATGAAGAAGAAAGAGGAAACAGAGAAGTCGCTTCGAAAAAGGAAGACTCTGGTCTCGGCGAGGGGCGTCCTTATCACTTATTCTCAATCAAGGGATCTGCAACCCATGCTAGCGGCACGCCTTCGCACCAGTGTGAGGGTAAGGTGCCTCCCAGGACGTGGGAACCACCAAATAAGATTAGAAGATGAGAAATCTCAGATTTCTGAGATTTCAGTCGTTGCCCTGATGGTAAGTGGCAACGACCTCTACCTCGGAGGAGGTAGGGTAAGCCCTACAGGCAAGATCCTTCAGACGGACATGGGGGCTGTGGATGACTCTGGGTTAAAAACCCGCAGACGTTTCGTGGTCGGGATGCTCACGAGAAGAGATCCAAGCCGGATCGCTCACTCGAGGAACGTAGCATTGAACCGACGACTAGGAAATTCATGTACGCCGGAAGGGGTGTTTTTGTCGACCCCTAACGCATCTTTTATGGTAAGAACGATCTCTACTAAAGGGATGGGGTGCATCTTTCCTTTAAGAAAAGGCTGTACTCTGAAACCTAATACAAGATGTCGTTGAGCGGATTCAAAGGACGGTCCGGCCCAGAGTGAGGGCGGACGTGCGCCAGTACGCCAAAATCACCCCTGAAACGACCTTCGCGGAGGTCGCTCGAAGGAGTGCCACCACACCACCAGAAGAGAACAGAGAGACAAGTAAGACGGAAAACGGAAGAGCGTAGGGAGTCCTACAGTCGGGAACCCCTTGAAAGTTCTTCTGTTTAATGCAAGGTCTATCAGAAACAAGATTCTTGAACTTCGTGGCCTCGTAGCAACAGAAGAACTTGAGATGATGGTCATAACGGGGTCGTGGATAAAAACCTCAAGCCGAGATTTTGAAGGTGAATTCACGATTCTCGGTTACCAGCTCGACCTGGAAGATAGGCCAGACAGAGAGGGAAGCGGTGTGATATTGTATGTCAAGGATACTCTCAACTCGACGGATTCCAACATCGTAAACGACCATGAACTACTAGGTGTTGACCTAGATAAAGGAGCTGCCTGATACAGGACCCTGGTGCTTTACAGACCACCTGCTCAACTCTTAGAACAAAACAGGAGTCTGTACAAGCTGTTGGGCGAACTTGTAAAAGACAGAGTGTGTATCTTCATGGGGAATTTCAACACACAAGTTGACTTGGAAACCAGAGATCCCTGTGGCGAGAACGCATTACTCCTGGAGTTCACGAACAACGAGTTCCTGACTCAATGGGTGAGAGAACCAACGAGAGGAGAAAATATCCAGGACTTGCTTTTCACTTCTAAGTATGGCATCGTTGAGGACCTCTCTGTTGGCGGAGAGCTCGGTGGCAGTGACCACCGACTAATTAGATTTGTAGTCAAAATACCGAAGGCAGGGCCCGCAACTAGTAAATCGAAGAAACTTGATTTGCGAAGAGCAGACTTTGAAGGTCTTTGGGCTGGACTGACTAACGCGAGGCTAGAAGTGTGCTAGACTGTTGAATACTCGTGGAATAGTTTCAAAACCACATTCATGAGTCTTCAATCGCGTTTCTTCCCACTCAAATTCCTCGGTCGGTCTTCTGTTCAACCAAAGTGGTTTAATCGAGAAATTGGCCAACTGCTTAGGGAGAAGAGAATTGTGTACCGACAATCAAAAATCTCGGGTGACTTTGACGAATACCGGAGGCTAGCCAGGAGAGTGAAGTCCAGCATAGGGTGGCTAAGTGGTCTAGGTTTCTACCTAAAGTGCTGAAAGAATTGCGCGATCAAGTGTCACGACACCTGAGCGCAATCTTCAACATGTCAATCCTGACTGAATGCGTTCCTAGAGACTTGCATGAACCGGAGGTGACTCCTATCTTCAAGAAAGAAGACCGTAGCCAACCGTCTAACTACCGACCTATCAGTCTGACTTCGATAGTCGGTAAGCTCATGGAAAGCATGATGGTGGACAAAATGACGTCGCATTTAGAGTCAAAGCTGCTACTGAGGAGTTCCCAGCACGGCTTCCGAAGGCAACGGTCATGCCTGACGAACCTTGTGAAATTCTTCCACTTCGTCTTTAGTGAGCCCGATCGGGACAACCGCAATCTGTGGGGAATTTTTTCACGTACAGTATCTGCAGTAGTTGGAACGCACTTTCAGTGGAAGTTGTCAACATTGAATCTGTTGACCAGTTCAAGTCAAGTCTAGACAGGGTCTTGAAAAGTAGCCGTTTAAAAACGTAAAGCATTTGAGCGGAGATTTACCCGCTCGACTGCTAGGCCCAAGGTACCCTCTTTGAATGGACCGTAAAGTCCTCTAGGTTACTTTCTTTCCTTGTTACTCCTTGTTACTTGGGAACTGGTTACAACGTGTTACTTTCTCTCGCAGTCGTGCAGGAATGTTCAGTCTTTTACCTGTTCCCTCTAATTCCAGAATGACATAATTTGTAAGAGTTAACCAGACCCTTCTCTATAATTTTTGGGTGAAAATGTTAACCTGGTCCAGTTTCTTCCTTGTGTGGAGTTTCCTCTGTCGGCGTTGGTCCCGCCTTCTGACTTTATTGATCAGTAGGGATGCAGAGTTCTGTACTCGCTGCATTTATCTCATTGAGGTCTTGTTTGCCGCTTGAGTCACTACTGCGGGATAGATGAGCTTAGCCCGGACGTACATCAGGTATATCTTCCTAATGTTGGCCGAGCTGAGATCTCTAAACCTGTATAGCTTGGAGATTTCTCTCCTTGCCAGGTTCCGCCTCTCCGTGTAGTGTCTCTAGTATCCGTGGTCGAAGAATTTAGGCTCAGGACATTGCCAAAGCCTGACACACTCTAGAACTACACACAACATCTCCTATTTTAGGGACCTGTGGACCCACCCCGAGAACGTTGTGCCCTTCATAAGGGCCGCCTCCTCGCAGATGGCAATGGACTTTGATTCGTAATGGTTTTACCTAGTTGCTGTGTGCATCGGTGTGTGGTTTTTATTGGGTAGGTGCAGATGACTTAGATTATGCGAGCCAGATTTTATAACGCTTGAACTAAATCGAGGGAGGTGAAAAGTCGTACATCTTCGAAGACTGACCCACGTTAGCACTCGTTAAGGGCACTTGTCGATTGTTTATCCTCATCGACTTATAACTAAGAGACGAAAACCACCGAGGGCATCTCTCACTGAAGGTTTTGGTAGAAGTTTGTAATGAAAGTGGAGAAAGTAGGAGAAGTCATCATATGTGAAAGATGCATAGGTCATGTAAATAAGAGGAGAATATTTGCGACTCAATCGAGTCTAAGGTTATGCAACTCTCTCTGATCTGATCACCTTGCCCACCCCTGTGGGTGAAAAGAGCTGTAGGGTCTTTCTTCTCATTCAAATACAAGCAGCAAAATAGAAAAACTTCTTATCTTGAAATTTGTATAATTTATTGAATGGAAATTTGAACCCAAACTTATTTACTATGTCGAGTTAGCCATAGGAATTGTGAACTATTTTATATTTTACAATATTTTGTGAAGAAAAAGAGGTAAAAAAACCTAAAAAATATAAAAAATGAAACCATAAATCGGGGACATTGAAGACTAAAATCCATTACCCATACCCCACTCATTCAACTTCCCGATTAAGCTGAGTAGGACATTTAGGAATATAACCCAGTCACTAAAGATAATGCTGAAGTTGGCGAAGTAAAATTGTATTCAAATTCCATAATAAAAATATTCTAAAAAATAGAATAATGAGGGCATTGAAGGCTGGGAGGACAAGCTATGTTAGATATCGCAAATGCTTCGAAGGGAAAGAGCAAAGGCATGTATTTCTTTGCCTCTCTCTTCGCCTCGGTGGGACTCTGCTCTTAAAGGTCTCCACAGCCGGAAATAAATAAGCAAATTTTGACAGGGACCAACAGGTTAGAACTAATTAGTGATAGCCTTACTAGGCTAGCCTAGTCCTCATTAGAGAGAGGTACGTTGTCAGCTCCAAATCATTTGCATAACAATTCTTATTTTTTCACCGAATTCTCTTTCGTGTTTTGTTTTCAGACTAATAAAATGAGAAAAGGTTGTAAAACAAAATGGTATCTATATAAAATGATTAAATATTAAAAAAAACTGAAGGAGTGAACGTAATCACCATTAAATACCTTAAATGAGAGGCATTCAAATATAAGGAACAAACTTGTATATAAACAAACTTCACTTAAAACTATTACACCTCCGACTATGATTCGGGGAGAGGAGAACAAGTGTAAGTTTGTGAGACAGGATTACCTTTATCTGGATGGCAGACGTTGATGTAGCGGATTATGCTGATGCAAGCGTGGATGCAAGTGGTGAATGTGCCGAAGAACATCGTGCCAAGGCCGTAATAGCTGCAGGCTGAAAAGCAAAACAGAACTGTTGGAGGACATTAAGATTTGTGATAGAAAGAAAAGAAAATTATTTTCTTTCTCAACAATAAGAAAATTACTATAGACTAAATACTTAGGTTAAGTTAGTTTTTATCGGTTTCCTTTTCTTCGCTTCTTAAATGATAATATATTTCCCCAGGTCGAGTTAGGTGAGTTTACTCACGTTGTCAATACAATGCATTTCTTTTTCTTATAAAATATAACGATTCTAAATGAAAATTACGGGTTTTTTCTTTAATCCAGTAAAATTACTTTATCTCTATTCCACCTCTCAGGTAAAAAAAAGTAGTTTTTTTATGGTTCTGACATTTTTGTTGATACTCGCAGGATAAATTATATGAACCTCGAACTCAAAAAAGCAATCTCCTCTTCATGGTCTCAAAACGGATTATCCGTTGTTTCGTGGTAGCGTTCTTATTTATGCCTTTTGGCAAAGTAAAATAACTTCAGGAAGATTTTCAACGTGGAACAAAATTATATTACTAGCTGTACCACACAAATACGATGGGTAAAATGGAAGTCGATGAACTCAAAATTTGAGTAAACAAATGATTTTTTTCATTAATGGTTAAAATATTCTCTTTAAAATTTAGGATATGAAGATGAACGAAGCCATAATTATGTTTTTGGTGGTATACGTTAATCAGAAATGTTTTAACATTTTCCATTTGTTAGTGGTTTTTATTCTCTGTTTTTGGTGTAAATTTTCCTACCTTCCCTTTTAATTAGGCAGAAACATGCAACATCATTCAGTGTAAATGGAATATAATTTGTTATTTTCTGAATAGTGTGAACTTTGTTTCGGTTTATTATTTTTACATTGGTTACGATTTAAAATAAAAATAAAAGGGGTCTTGATATCTTCAATTTCCGTCGCTGTTTAAATAATAAATTGATAAAATTCACCGAGGAAATTATATCCTCTCGACTGGCGACAGTTCGACTTAGTTTAATAAGCTACTACAAGGGGGCTGTCATTTTATCTCAATTTTGAATTTAATCTAAAAACATAATATTTCTTTGCAAGAATAGTTTCATTATGAAACTTACCATACACCATCTTCGGTCGTATAATAAAAGAAGACAGATTCTAGTATCATTAATCTTATCTTTAAGAATTATATTTTGGCCAAAGGCACTACATTTAAATGACCCCTCTGAAATGTTAAAGTTGAGTATTTTACGAAATAAAGGAGATTCACTCATTTTTATTTTATGGAAATCATTACAAGTGTAAATTTACTGGGACCGAAGTTGTCAATTACACCTTTAGAATTGTAAGATTATTTTTAGAAAGTTAACCTAACTTAACCAAATCACCAGCCGTTCTTGTTTAATGGTAAGCTTCTACTTTGTAAGAGATTTACATCTCAAGTATGTAGTTATGTATAGAAAAAAGGCTAGTAAATAATAGATAAAACAAATGACATTTTCATGGAGCAATTTTATTATAAGATTACTTGAAAGTTAAAAGAATGTAGGAAAACTAAAAAAAATATTGTTGGATAAAATTTCCCGACTAGCAAAAATATCTTCTACGCTATTGCTATAATTCCATTACATCCAACTTAATTCATCTCATTTTCATCCAAAGTAAGAGGTTTCCCTTCATTTTCTCAGACCTTGACTTTTTTTATTAGTAATTATATAATGTTTCATTTACCATAACTCATCTCAACTTAGCTTCTCAACTTTATTTTCGCGGTTCACGGAGATTAAATTTGTGTCTTACGCAAATGCGATACTCACATTAAGGAACAACTCAATTTTAATTAACTTTCGTAAGTAAATATCGAAATTTATTTCCTTCAAACCCAAAGGCTGGCTGTATCAAATAGACCGATCTAAGAGTGGAAAAAAACACCTGTTTCAGTTGGTTATTCTAGCATTTACCTTTACCGTCACAGGAAACGGTATCATTTTCACATTCCATTCACGTTCCTGTTTTATCTAAAATGATGAGTTAAGCACTTGAGGTTTTGCTAGACTCTATCTCATAGGAAAACCACCATTCTTTGCTAATTAAGGGAGATGCAGATGAGTTGTGCATCTTTCCGGGCACTGGCGCAATAAATTGTTATCATAGTTTCCCTTCCACTAACTTCTCGAATTTCGCTACAATCCTCTCGTTAAAAACATCTCTGTAATAATAACTTATTCGATTTTCTTTACTAAATTAATAAAGGAATATTATGTGCCAATCTGTAATTGTGAAATACACAAAAACCAAGCTGAAAATCTTAGTAAGCTACCTTCTTTTTTCTCTCTTCTCTTCTTATCATCTCCCTTCTTCTCTGTTCCTTCTCTCCCTGCCCCCTTCCTCTCTCCACTTCCTTTGATGAAAAACGTCATACAATTTCTTCGGTTGGAATGGAAAGAACGAAACCCAAACAACTTGTGTACTTTCCGCCAACATGATACTTAAGGTCAGCCTCTGTCACCATACATGATTCATTACTATCGGACATTTTAGAATCCCAGTAATCGAAAAAGTTTGAATTCCACATTTGCTAAATTTGCCAAGTTAGGCCAAATCAGGTCTGGTAAGTCGACGGATGGAGTCCAATTCAAGTCGTCCATAGGCCGCGTGCCATACGATGTGGATAACCGCGATTCAGGTTTTTACCTTAAGCTATAGGTCCACATAAAGAAAATAAAAGGAATGACCTTTTCCGTATCCTTGAGCTGAGTTGCTGTTTAGCCATTTATGAGCGTCAAGTACACCGCTATTTTCTTCGAGATAACTGACAAATGAAGTCGTCCACTACCCAAACTATTAAAACAAATGAGACAAGCATAAGAGTTGTGAGTTTAAACACGGAATCAAAAGAATACAAACGGACCGCAGGGGACATGAACTGTCTGGTGATGTTTGTCATAATAGAACTAAAAAAAATGGTAAAATAATTTCAACTGGATAATATCCATTTGAAAATGTATCTCTGACTGGTTTTGTGCGAAACTAATGAAGAGAATTTAAAGATTTAATTAAATCCATTTAAAATTTGTTAGGTTATTCCATTAGATATCATCACAAGAGACAAAACTTCTGTTTGCTTCTACTCAGTGGTAAAATTATTTCCCCAATACGAAATAATGTTTTCGAACCCAATGTAAAGATCTTTCTGTTTTATCAGAAAGAATGATTCCCACTTTTCTTTTCAGGCCTTTTTGTTTAAATCTTGCAATAGCTGGCAGTTGGTCGTGGAAAAATTCATCTATTTCACTTCAGGATTCAGAGGCTTAAAATTTCTTTTCTAAACTTGATATTTTCCATATTATCAAAATAGCATTTACGCATCAATTTCTATTTACAGTTAGGGAATGGAAAAACTTTCGGTACTAAAATGTCATAAAATCGACTCCTGTATACCTTTTCTTTTCGAGACACTTTTCAAGCAAAAAAATGGAAAATTGCTTTAAACCGAGTGTTAATTTGCACTGTAAATATTTTTATTAAAAATTTACCAAGATAGGTTTCTCAAACTGCATTGAAGAAAACCCCTATCCGGTGCATCCCAAGAGGAAGGATAGGGAGTATAATTAGAGATCCTAGCATATCTGATACTATGTCCACTTAGAACCACAGTCCATATCATTCCCCCGTTGATATGGGCCAACTTTCTTACATGGTGGTACACCACACATATGGCCTTTATTCTTCGAAGGTGAACAGAGGGTGCTAAGAATTCCTGAGTTTACAGAAAAGGCGACCGAATATTTAAGACTGTGGCTATTTACATACAATATTCTGATAATCTTTAATGTGAGTAAGATCCAGGAAATGAAATAAGAGGTTAAGAGAAAATAATCGAGCACCAGTACCCTCCAAACCTAAGAACGAAATGAAAGTGAAATGTACACATGTAAAATTATCACTTACTTTCTTACATATTTAGAGACGACACACATGCTAGTGACGTAGGGTTATGCGACACCAAGACAGGCACCAGTTATTAATGAAGTTATAGAAATAGCGAAATCATAAATCAAATTAACTATCTTAAATCAAAATGGTATTTCTTATAATTAAATCAAGCATACACACACACATCATCATCTCACAAATCTGAAGAAGTGTAACTATGAAGCAGTCATGGATGTACATGCCCAAGACCAGAAGATCAATATGATTATTGGAGACGTCAATACAAAGACATAATAGTTGAGGTAGAAAAGTCAACACTAGCCAAGAGGAATAAACGTCGAAATTAATCAGCAGAATTTGAAGACGAAACAACATTTGACATTAAATTATTCATCCTTCTAAAAGAGACGAAGCATACAATACAGCTAGAGAGGAGAAAATAGAACAAAAATGAGATAGACTACATAAGTTATGGCAGGAAAATTTTAATTAGGGACAATATATGTTATCAGAGCTTGAAGCTACGTATTAACTACGGATTACTTATGAGCAAGATCAAAAGAGATCTCACACAAAATCGAGCCAATCTCAGGCTAAAGAGAACAAAACTATTAAACTTCGATACCTAACGTAAATTAAATACCAAACGAATTACACTAGCAAACAATTTAAGGAAAATTGATGATCAAGTGATATAATTCACATAAGAAAACTTAAAAAAAGATATTAAAAACATTTTTTTAGGATATTCAAATAGAGAAAATAACAAGGATATATTTCCCTCTAACACAAAACAAATAGGTGATACTTCAAAAAATCTCAAGCAATAAGGCAAAAACAGTGAGAATGGAATATTCAAGGAGGATTAAATATATTGAACTTAAAAATCTCGTAGGTAATAACAACTTAGGGTAGAACATAGTGTAGAGGATCCACTAAAATAGTAGTATTTCTCCACCTCCTAAGATATTACATCGGGAGAGAAAGAGAGCCGTTACTTCCCCCCACCCTCCGACTTCAACCTTTTTGGACTTGCCACCAAGTCACTGAGAAATTCACACCGAGGCATGACGCTGAAATTGAAGGAGACTTCCCCGCCGTCTTAATCTTCCCCATCCCCACCCCGGGTCGGGAGATTACTCATGTATTTTGTAGGTTTGCCTCGAACAACATTTATGGCTCCAGCCGCTGGTAGTTCCGTCTGACCCGCTGATCCCGCCCTCTTACACTTTGCCGTAAGGACACGCTCGGTTGTCCCGGCCTATAATGAGGGTTCGAGAAGGCCCCTCTGTCTCTCTCTCTGTTTTGGAGAAATCCGCGTATATATGCACCCTCCCAAGGATTACCCATAGATTCTGTTAGACGTCGCTTCCCCGAAAGGAGTTTGATTCAACGACGCTCTCTCCCGGGAAGTGTTTAGTGACGGTCGCAGGCCACGGAAGAGCTGGACATCACACTCATATCTTTGGGTCAGGGAGAAGAGTCTCGTGAGGCAAAGTCAGCCTTTCTCAACCGCCTTCGGATCAAGGGTTGAAGAAGCCGTCCTCCGAAGGGCTTCTGGTGACCTCTTGAGGACAAGAGGCTCAAGAGTTCGCTCGATCCGAATTTGGAGAAGTCACCTTCCCCCCCGTTCGAAGTTCGTCCGGTGACCTCTTGAGGACAGGAGGCCCGCATCTCGCTAAATCAGAGTTTAAAGAAAGTAGCACCACACTGTTCTGATCTCGGCTACACTCATGAGTAATCAAGGTCAGCAAGATCTCCCCCCAAGTTAGCCCCACTTAACTCTCGAGGTTCAAAGGAACTAAATCACTCACTACCCTAAACCTACCATTATAACCTTTAATAACCCTGGTTATCCAATTAGTATTCGGAACCTAATTCCGTCTTATTCATGTACCCATATATATATATATATATATATATATATATATATATATATATACACATATTTATTTTGTGCCTTTTATTTAGTGTGTATTAAAATCGATTTTTGTCATTGTGTTTGGAATATTCCTTGGTCACGCAACTGCAGCTAACTATTCAAATCGCACTCTTAGAACAATAACAGTTGTTGCCTTGCTTAGCCTACCTTAGAGCCTGTGTGCTTGTATCCCCGTACACTTGGCCATACTTCGACACATAGAACACAATATAAATCTAGTAAAAAAAACTTATAAACAATTATTAGAACAAAATATAAAATTGTAGAAAGCCACTGACAACACTGAAGAATAGAGAGGAAACAAAATCACATATAAAAGAAAGGAGGAAGTGCATATTTTAAGGACAAAATATTACATGTACTAAAGGCAAGATTTTTTACCCTCTTTCTTAATCCTCCCCCCCCCCCCACCCCAAAAATAGTATTGATTTTAAATCCTTATTTATAATTTCACAATAAAATACAGTGAGTATTTTTTTGCTTATTTATATATAAAAAAGTATGAAATTTTGGTCCTTTTTTTTAAACTAAATATAGTGTTGATTCCTGTGCATATTTCTCATATGTAAAAAGAAAAATATCAGTATCAAGAAATTAATGTTTTAAAAGAACAAAAAAGCTACTTAGAATTTTATAAATTGTTCTAACTTTGTTGCAAGCTATTGAAGGAGAAACTATTAATACTGGATACCATCTTAAGTGGAGTAAATCTTACGCCTCCTATAAGCTAGCAATGACGATTTACATATACTTTAAGCTAGTAATACTTATGGTGTTTAGGTGACACCTGAACTGTCTGTAGGACAAAAGGCAAGATTTAAATGAAGTATTTAAACCAAAACCTCTTTGCATGTTAAACTGAAGAGGCATCCTCCTCCTCTTCTGTGACAAGGTACGGCCACACGTGGCTAGTTTGTGAATTTCTTGTTCATCCTACACACCATTTTCTCGAGACTTAGACGATCCGATTGCCACAACTCTTCCGAACCACATTGTTGTGGTATTGCAAAGACCGAGTGTTGGTGTACGTACGTATAGGTTTGAAACGTACTTCAAAACTCCTTGATTACGTTTTCTCTTAGAGTGCTAAATTATTATTATTACTATTAGGGTATTTTAATCTTTAAGGATTTCTAGTGCCATGCTCAGCGTTTCGAGGATTGAATTAAATACTTCTAAGAAAATAGATTTTTAATTACAACATAAAAAACAAAAAAGGAAAATCTAACAAAACAAACTATACAGCTATGAATTAAACGAGTTTAAGTGAGACTGACTAAATTCAACAAATGAATATAAAGTAAGGGTTGACCCAAAGCTTTCTTTAAAATTGGAAGCTAATTGACCTTAAAAAAATTAATGGAATTTATTTACCTTTGAAACAACCACACGTGAATCTGGTTGGAGACTGACCTTGCCCTCAATTTTTATGTAGATGGAAGAATGTTGTTTGCAGCCAGGCGCGTGGACATATTCACAGACACTCCAACTATTTGGCTGGATCGGGAATCGGCTTGAAGCCACAGGTGATTTCGGTGGGGGCAACTGATGGCGTTAAGCACGTTGTCTTAGTCAGATGATTTCAACAACGGGACCGTGAAAGTATTTTTTCTTCCAATCTTCTGGTTAATCTTGTAATGATTCGCACTAAAGAGCGATGAGCAAACGAGTGAATGCTTTGCTGAATGGGGATTGTTTGAGGGAGTTTACTTTGGGGTATTCCTCCATGGCAAGGACTATCTCTGGGCTTTGTTGTAAACCAGGATAGGGGTTTTCTCTGGCGATAGATGATTGAGCTTGTTTCTCCATACAAGCTAAACTAAATTTCAGTGTGACCAGCAGGAACTGGTTCAGCATGACCTTCTTCTGTGTTGTTTTCGTTGGGTCGCCGGGCACTCTAGCTGGACTTCGTCATCTCGATCGCTAATTCGATCGTCCTCCATTTTTCTACAGTTATCCGCCTATATACTCCACCATTCCACTGGAGGTAGGGGGAGTAAGGGGGAGGGGATAAGGTCTTAGGAATTAAACCTCCTCCTAAAACGGCGCTTCTCCGAGCGTCTTTCACTTAGCCCTAAAAGCATCTTCTGGCTTTTGATCGACGCTCCTCTAATTTTCTCTATGCAGTGAAATTAAATCTAAACTCTTAGGGGAAATATTGCCGGTTTAAACAATGTTAGGCTCGCTTTACCTGAAATCTGATGATTATTACATGTTGTGGTTGTGCGAAGGCCTTTCGGTTGGTCCTCGAGGCGAGGGGGGAGAGGGAAGGAAGGGTTAACTAATCGAGTTACTCTGTCAAATGCCAGGACGTTATAGTAAAAGAACAGGGCCTCAGTATTTAGGGTCAGATATCGATTTCCCTACACACATAAAAGGTCAAGCCTGACTGACACCAAATGAGCACGGATACCAAAAGGGATAAAACATACTCCAGTTTTAGACAATTTTAAAATAAGATATTGCAACAAAAAAAAGAAACAAGACAAAACTGAAGGAGCAATAGTACAAATAAGAGGCGAACTCAGATGCCCCTGGGTATCTCTGTCCCACCCGTGGAAACAATGAAGTCTTCTTACAGTTTAGAAAGTCCAACGACTACGGGAGACGAGACAGTAAGTGCAAAACTTTGCTCTCTGTGATTTAAGATTTTGCTTGGTAGAATCTATAGAGATGGACTAAGTTAGATTGAATTAGGTTGGGTTGATGTGTTTTCATTGTTTTTTTAACTTTTTTTGTTTTAGAGCAAAAGTAGTCGTAATCACGTTACAGCCTAATATTAGGGTATATTTTTAAAAAATGCCCAAAACCAATAGGTTTTAGACTAAAGATGGAAACTAGTTACTTCTGAAACCAGTCTCAGGAATATTTTTTTTCCGTTGGACCGTCTTTTTTTTGCGATTCGGTAAGTTAATTGGAAAAAAAACAGGAAGTTATGATTAGAAGAGGGGAAGAAAAATAAAATGTTTTCTTTATTGTTGTCCTTTTATTCCTTTTTTTACGTAGTGCGATAGGTAATTTTTGGCCGTTGAATTCTGAATCTCCCGCATATGTATTGTTCGGCGTCGACTCTTACGGCCTTATGTGTGGCAGAAAGACTTGGCACCGTGCCACGCAATCAGGAGGACCCAGTTTTGGTTGTCAAACAATATCTTTGACCATATAACTCCAAACATCTAGTATCCCAACTCTCCACACTGCACCCTTCTGAACTAGTATGTATGGGGCGAGGTTGAAAGAAAGACCACCAAGTCCCAATACATCCTCATTGTGGAGCTTAGGTCCAGAATCACCACAGTTTCCAACCAGTTAAGTAGAACAACCGTCGAAAAGGCCTGTAGCAGGTTCCGACACCGCCTGGAGGCTGTTGTTAACACTGATGGCGATTTCATTGAAAAAAATTATGTACAATTCTTCACGCCTTTAATATGTAACTTTAGTAAATATATCTGTATGATTTAACTCTGTGTTCTTTACTTTATGTTGAAATTAGACGACCAATAACCCATTGCAGCTTGACAAAACCATATTATTCAGTTATTCTACATATAAGTAAAATGAAAAGTATTATTGATACTTTGCCATTATTCCTAATTGAAAAAATATAGGATAATTCTTTTTCAATATTATTTATTTGACCTTTTTTATTTGACAAAAAACTAAGTAAAAATTTGTTAAAAAATCTTATTTGAGAGAGGAGCCAGTCATTAATTATTGAAGCATTTTTTTTTTTATTTGGTAAGGAGTAAGTCCTACATATTTTAAACATATTTTTTATTTGTCAAAACGAAAGTCAGCAAGTTTTTAACCATTTATCTCATTTAACAATGAGGTAAGTCTTTATTTTTTTAACTAGTTTTTCTTATTTGACAAAGAAGTCAGTCATTAATATTTTAGTGTTTTTTCTTTTTATTTAAAAACAAGCCAATTTTCAACTTTTTGCCTTATTTTCAAACATGTGTCATTAATATTTTGAGCATTTTTTCTTATTTAAAATGAAAAATAGTATTGAGATTTTCTCAATTCTTATCTATAGAATAATATGATAGTGATTTGTGCACTCAATTTCTATTTGTAGTTGGAGTATGAGATTAAAAAAATTTCTTTTTTTCTTCTATGAAAGAGAAATATATTATTTTTCCCTTATTTTAAAACCTAATATATTATTTATTTTAGGTAATTTTGTCCTGATTTCTTATATAACTAAGAAATGTGGCAATATTTTTTGGCATATTTATTATTTAAAAAAAAACATTGGAAAATGATATTTGTAATGCTTTTCTTTCTATTGTCACTTGTTTACATCAAAGATCCGATTTATCTGCCTTTTTGAGAAATTATATTAATGATATGCTTTTATTATATTTCGATGTTGAAGGATAAATATAGTATTATTTGGTGGTTCCCAGAAATATAGTATTAATTTATCCATATTGCTAATTTGAAAATATAGTGGTGATTTCCTCCTTAGTATTTTCTAAAAAGAAAATATGGAATGCACGTTCTATACTCATTGCCTATTTCGAAATGAGATATTGCATCCACCTATTTTCCCCTTTCACACGTGTTTAATCCAAATATTGTTAATTCTTTAGCAATATTTCTAATTTAAAAGTCCGATATAGTGTTAATATTTTTTCTTTAATACTTTATTCGAAAATAGGTCGAGCATTAAATTGATTAAATTTTTACTATTTAAATATTTGTTATTTGAAAGAGTGATTTAGTGTTGATAAATCATCTTTATTTTTATTTAAACAAGACCAGCTATTTTTCAAGTATATCAAATTTGAACCCTGTTATGAGAAAAACACATAAATCAATTCTACCATTATTGCAGCACACAAACACACAAAAAATGTTTGTTTGTTATAGGAAATAGCGAAGACAAAGCATAGACTTTTGAATTGAGTATAAACCCTTAATTCTTTAATTCTTGGATTTTAATAGAAATCCTTTTAATTTCCTCGAGAGCGTCGGAATTTGCTCCTCTGATCAAATAACTTCGGAGCAGTGACGAGGTAAAATTTCTTCAATTACTTACGTATATTAATGTATTTTGCGTCTACCTTTACTGGGAACTCAATTTCCTATATTAATATATTTGGCGTTTACCTTTAAGGGGAACTCAATTACATATATTAATGTATTTTGCATCTACCTTTACTGGGAACTCAATTTCATATATTAATATATTTTGCGTTTACCTTTACTGGCCACTCAATTACATATATTAATGTAATTTGCGTCTACCTTTACTAGGAACTCAATTTCATATATTAATATATTTTGCGTCTACCTTTACTGGCCACTCAATTACATATATTAATGTAATTTGCGTCTACCTTTACTAGGAACTCAATTACATATATTAATGTATTTTGCGTCTACCTTTACTGAGAACTCAATTACATATATTAATGTATTTTGTGTCTACCTTTACTGGGAACTCAATTACATATATTAATGTATTTTGTGTCTACCTTTACTGGGAACTCAATTACATATATTAATGTATTTTGCGTCTACCTTTACTGGGAACTCGAAAATATGTCCTTTGAACTGAAATAGAGATTAAATGTTTTGCCTCAATCTACATTTTGTTATAACTATAAAAGATACTTTTAGGGCCATAATAAAGATTTATTACTGTCATAATTGTCCGGAGTTGATAATTTTTTTAACATTATTGTTCATTTCCTCAGTCGTTGGTACTTAATTCAATTTTTTCAACATTTTGGTCTGTTTTTCTGATTTTTTTTATTCTCAATCCATTTTTTCGACAATCGAATTATGCTAATGCTTAAAAATTGGGTTTTTTTTCTTTTTTAGATAATTGCTAACATTATATCAAACTTCATTTAAAATTGCTTATATTACTCGTACTTAAAATTACTCTTTAATATATCTCTAACAGCTTTCGCTAAAAATACCCGGTTGGTATATTTTTGAAAGGAATATAGTTTCTTACAAGTATATAGTCGTAATTTCTTTTTAAAAATTAATTTTACAACTTAATTAATATGATAATATGATAAAAACCTCAAATCGGTGAGTTAATTGAAAATAAGAGTTTATTTTATGAGAGCCAATGCTCTAAGTGTGATGATATCAAAAACTAATGTAAACCAGCTAGGTATTCATAATGCCTTGTCCAATAATTCTTTTTAACGCTTTAAAATATTTCTGTATTGTCAAAATTCAGTTATTCTCAATTTCCTGCGTTTTAAAGGCAATTTAATGTCTGTGATCAAATAAGCGTATAGAGTCCCATCAGCTATATTTTCCCTAGATTTTGATTAGCTGTTAAATGAAATGCCAACACGCTGATTGAACGGAATAGAGATCACTTTTTCAATAACTTTGACTCGGGATACTTTTATCATTCGCTAATTAATTTTCCAGCAAACTAATAAACTGTGTAATACATTTTGAGCCCTGCTTGTACGTTTTTACAGGCGTTTACAAAATATCTTCAAATCGATTGGACTGAATTTCAAGTTACTAAGCGGCTGAAAATTACTTGAGTCAAAGTTTGATCTCAAGTCAGCTAATTTAAAGAAAAATATAAACAACCGCTTCCAACTTTGAGCAAACATTCATAACTGATTGTTGAATTGCTTAAGGAAGAAATACAAATTAAACGGAGGATAAAATATTTCCAAATTTGTCTTATTTACTAAACCAGGAAATAGACCAAGTTTGGTAGAAACATTTACGCATTATTTAAAAAGGGTTTCGTTATTATGATAATAGGCCTTTTACGTTTTAGGTTCTGTTATTGTATGTATATTATGGTTACTCACTTATCTTTGTCAGATTTAAATTATTTCAAAACACTTTATTTACGATTCAGATAAATCCTGAATATTTTAAAGGGGTTCATATAAAGCTTCAGTAGGATAAACTTTCATTGCGTTGCATAAATCCGTAAAACTTTTATCTAAATGGGTCATAAATGAGTGAAGTTATGAGTAATTAAAATGTATCATAAGTGACACCCATAAACCTTTCTTGAAAACTTTATTAATCTACAAAAATATGACTTATGCCTATTTTCATACCAGCATCTAATCCAAAGGGCACAGAATTAGAAACATTCCTCGTTAAACGACCTCTCTTAGCATTCTTTTCAGAATCAATTCTACACATTTGCTCAGGTGACAACTTAACTCTCAAACTCACCAATAAACACAGTACACCTTTTAAATTTCATACCCACATTTACTTAGCTAATACATAAACTGTTATAAATCTTTCTAGTAACAATGATAGATTCATACAACCCTTATATTTTCATCGCACATTTCTCATCAATGCTTTTAGTCGCGTGCCCTTAATCGTGTGCGACTCTATATCTCACTATGTCGCTCTGTCACTCCGTCGGTCCCCGTTTTACTTTTATTTTGTTTTGGTAATAACAGTAAAACTATTTAATTGCAATGTCCTCCAAAGGTTAGTCCGGAAATTATTGAAAGTTTTGAAGGTCGTAAGGTCATAAATCAGGATAAGTGAGATCACGCGACTTTGTTCAGCAGACCTTGTTTCCAAACAACTGTCTCAGAACAAACATGTTACCAACATGAACTCTCTCACATCTAACAAAAACCCTGTTCTTCCCCAGTCTATCAGCCATTCACAAGAAATATTCTGCCATACATCTTCCTATTTACAATTGCCAGATTGAGTGCTAATAATTTGTATGCAGACAACATCTTTCTGGCACAGTTTTACTCACAAAGGGCAGATGAATAAGAAAATCAAATTCATACAAGTGTTTAATCGTCGGCCTCATTTTTATTTTATGTGTAGTTCACATATGGCTGTAATTTCCTACCTAAAAATGCTCTCTTACGTCTTATATGAATTTAAATGGTATATAGCATCACAAAATGTCTAAACAGTAGATTTTTATAGCAATACACCAGAATATTCCAGGTAAAAGTTATTCTATATTGGAAAATGTTTTTAAAATACTGTAATATAAGTATCTAGGACTTAGTTTGATTGCCTTTACCTTGGTTGAATTTTCCACTGAACGCTCGAAAATCAATTCAGGATTTCGTGTGAAACATCGTTTCAGAATTTTGCATATTCAATTAGTTATAATAAAAGGGTTTATTATTTTAATTAGTTCTTCGTACTTTAAGTTTATTAACTTTGAGTTTTGCTTTTGACCCATCACTTAGCTATTTCTAATGTTATTGTATCTCCTACAGAGCGGTGACAAAGGTTGCAGGTGCACTCCAAACGAGGTCAAAACAGTACTTTATAATTGGACCAATAGAATTATTTGCCTCTTCGACACAGTGTTTATAATATGAGGGGAGGTCAATAAGTTTTGCGAATCGGTAAGACAAAATAGAGGAAGGGGGATGGCTGTTTGTGGCGGTGTTAGGACAAGTTATTAAAAGTCAGGACCTGCAGCCGCACGCTCCTGCCTCGTCTATTTAAGGAGCAGTAGCTGATCGCCGATATTCAGTCACAAATTTTTCAACAATAGAGAAGGTTGAGCACCGCGCAGTAATCAAATTTTTGACCGAAGGAAGGCAAGAATGCAAAAGAGATCCACGAAGGCATGGTTGCAGTGTAAACCGACACCGCCCCTTCCTATGCAACCATTGCTCGCTGGAAGAGGGAGTTCCGCCATGGTCGTGAGTTCCTGGAAAATGACCTTCGTCCAGGACGCCTGTCAGACGTGACCAACGAGAACAATGTTGCCCATGTGGAGATGATGATCCTCTGCCCATTAAGTCCCTAGAAACCTCACAAAACCTCACGCCCTATGATCGACTTCAACGTCTTCAAAGTCCATAAGGCCAGAGTTGCACAAGCTGCCCTGCGCGAGTGCGGATTCGAGGACCTCAACCATCTTCCCTTACAGTCCAGATCTGACTACTTTTTATTCCGCCAGCTCAGGGCTGCAATGCATGGACGCCGGTTTGGGGACGATGAAGATGTCCAGCTTGCTGTCCAGGAGTGGATTAAACAGCAATCGGGAGATTTCTGGTTGTCTAGAATTCGAAGCCTCAGGGACAAGTGGCGCAAGTGCATTGAAGTCGAGGGTAGTTATATTGAAAAATAATAAAACACTTTCCCTCATATCTCGTTTCCTTATATCCAAATTGCAAAACTTATTGACCGCCCCTCGTACTTCGGCACTTTAGAAATAATTACTCATAGATCTCAGTCTAACGTTATAGTATCTAGAGCTACTATACTCCCAGCCAGAACTTTTCGATAAGTTAAGGCAATGGATGCGCAAAGTTTTGTATTTCTCGACATTATAATTTAGCTGCTATTCTACAGACAACTCAGAAATCGTATCTAAAACATGATGTATCTCTTCAATATCCAATTTATTTAATTTTTCTATCCATTTTTAAGTCAGGCAACAACTTAGCGATTCTAGATAAGTGACAAGGCGTTGATATCATATACAAACCAAAAGCAGACCGCTATGGAACATCACTGTAACAGGAAAACATTCTAAATGTTCACCATTCAATATTAATAGTTGTTTCCATTTTTTTAGTCATAGTTTAATCCATTTCAAAAGTTTCTTCTAATATCAACTTTTAGTTGCTTTCTATGACTCGCATATGAGACTGTTAATTGGTGGATTAAGCTTTTTTGATGGCCTTTTATGGAGCAAAGTTAAACGTTCTACTAAAATCATATTAAACTCTGTCAACGGCTTTAAGAAAGACAAAAGTGTTTATCATAGTACGGAAACATCTCAACCAAGTTAGTTAAATATGAGCTTGAAGTTACTTTGGCATTTGTTTTTTTCTTTTTTAAGTATAGTCTTACATAAACTAATTTAAAATTATCAGGAATGATCCAATTAAAGAGATTCTTTGAATATTTTTGTTACAGGAAAAACGATTACTTTAATTCATTATTTAATGTTCGGTGGATGGATAAAATATAGACAAAGCGATTTGGATAGGTTCATTTCATCTATCCCCACCATCACATTAACTTCACAAACAACTAACTGCTCTAAACTTGAACTTTTAACGGCGGCTAATGCATAGTTTTCATACCATCTCTAACACCATCCATGATTAGAATATACTAGAAATCTTCTTTTGTAAAAGATATAAAAAAATAAAATTTCTAATATATTTTTACAAATTAATTTTATTTTTTTAGATCAGCACTTCATCTTTTTCTCCCATAGTGGGCTTCTACGATAAATTTAAGATTGGATTTCCAATCCTTTGCAATGGAATTAGGCACCTACTATTTCACTATTAACTCGATGTCTGAAGTAAAAAGTTCTCTTTAATCTCTTTTCCAAGATACATCTTAACATAATCCTTGTCATTCCACTTTTTCTTACCTTCTACAACTAGCGCATATACTATTAATAGGTTTGGGTTTGGTGGCTAGGATGCAAGCCAGCTTGAATGGCAGGCAATATCTTTTTATAGTGACATTTCGATATTTTTTATGTTTCTTTTAATGATAGATGTAATTTAAGATAGGGGCCTAACATGCAGCAAGACTTGCGTCATTAAAAGTAATGGGAGGAATATTTTGGCAACCTTATTAAGATAAGTCGAGATTTCCTGGCAGAGATAATATTTTCTAATATATTTATCTACTGGATATGATATACGATCTATCCTCAATGTCCAATCTCACTTTTTAAGATAATTCTCAACTTTTGAAGAAATGAATTTGCTACATATAATCTTACAGTGAAGTTACAACAAAACTACTTTTGAGCGTGATAAAGCAGTAACAACGTAGCATAAAAGCTTAGCTTAAAAAACTTATCATAAAGCAAAATGAACTTATGAAGCCTCAGTAGCTATAGATTGCAAAGAGGTTACTATTTTTTTTATCTATATAAACAAAAGAAATCCAACAAGAGAAATTTGGGGTCTAATGAAAAGTTTTAGTTAATACCTAATCCGTGAACCAAATGTTAAAATACTTAACGATCATTTAGTCTCAGATTTACCAAAGAAAATTTGTAATATATTCCAATTGTCGAGGCAAGGATGGTATTTGAATATATTTCAATACCGAATTTCCATACAAAAATAAATCGTGTCTTACTCTCTTGCTTGAGTTTATTTATAAAATATTTCAAGAATAAGACACATACCGATTTAGTTTGATTTTTATAAAGCGTTTGATAAAGTTATAAATCTGAGAACGATTGAAGGCAAGCTCACGGTATCCGTAGAAAATTGTTTATATGGGTGAAGACTGACTCACGGAAAAAAGAGAACTTTAATTAACATGAGTGAATCTGAGTAGAAGATAGTATCAGGTGGTGTTCCACAGGGATCTCTGTTTGGACCATTTGTATTTATAATGTATCTTAATGAACAAGACGATGAACTTTGGTGTACAATTTTAAAATTCGATGATGTCATAAAACTCTGATGGAAAGTTGCAATTCATCACCGAATTAAAATTCAGCCAGCACTCTATAAAATTTGGGAGAAGTGAATTAAATTTCAAATGGAGCTCAATACATGCCTGTTTAATGTCCTAAAATTATATTTACACCATGTCAGTGATATCCTAGCGTAAGTTAGACACTGAAAAAGATTTAATTGTGTTCATTTAAAACTACTTAAAATTTCAAAAACTACTTATGGATACAAGGACAACAATGTCTGAGATTTAATCTAAAGAAGTTTTTCCTAAGAGTCTAAATATATCTTTTTTTCCATTGAACAAGTCAATGGAAGGCCGTGCTTGGAATGTGCAATAGAACTCTAATGTCCATAATTGCGTGAGATGTACACATTTTTGATAGGGTGTTACCCAGTTCATCTAGGATGGCAGAGATCATATGAGAACATGTTGAAGATGTTCACTTTGAAGTCACTGTAGACATGTATATTAATGGGCGAACTGATACAAGTTTTGACAATGTTAAATCTGATTCATTCTTTAACCTCTATAACTAAATTAGAATAAGAAACATCGGATTCAGCTACAATTAAAGCGTTTTGAACTTAACATACTAAAACTTTTATGCGGCAGTAGGAGCAGCATACTCCCAGATAGCTTCTTGGCGGATTCCAATCTCAAACTTTATCAGTTTATAATGTTTTATCACCAATGAAACTTTTTTATCGTGTAATCTTATATATTCATCTTATATAGTTAAAACTTGAACTTGTTCAAGTAAAACACTAGGCACTCTAATATTCTAAGCCTATCTCAGCCACCGGCTTATTCATTTCTACATATAATTCCCCCCCCCCCCTCAATTCTCCCATACTCTGTCAAACACCTTCATCAACATTTCCAAATCCACTCTCATTCACTAACACAGAACACTAACTCAGCAAATATACTAACAGAAACCACCCAACACCATTCTTTATTAATCTTATCCCCCTTCACTTTAATTCCATTTAATACTTTTCTCATTAAAGCTTTCATAAAAGCTGAAAAAGCAATTGTGACACCTTAGTTCATTTCCTTTCAACCCTTACTTTCCACTTAAATATATCCAACCAGTCACTCAGGCTATTTTTCATCCGAGCATAGCCATATATATGTCGCCATGTTACAAATTGCCACCCACTCCGACTTACTAATTTAAACTATATATTCCCGATGCTCGCTCGTTTTCCTTATTATAATAGTCCCTCTTGTAACGAACCTCGTTTTTGTTGAACGCTTACCAGTCGAATTCTCATTCATTCATCGAACTCTAAAGCAGGATAATGATAGAGTTATCTAGGCATAGTCAGTAACCACCAATTGCTTCTTGGTGCAATCATTAAACAACCGTTTTATTAGTCCCCAAGATCTTTTACAATTATATATATTTTGATCGTCTATTTACGAAGAATATATAAAATTGTTTTCACGAGTTAGTTTTAGCCAGCGTGTGTTTATAATTTAAACTCAACTGGCTTCGCTCTGATTGGGTGCGGCACAAGAGACATGCCTCCCCCTCCCACCTTATTTCAATCTCGCTTTGAAATTTTCCAACTCACTTCACGCATTTTTATAACGAAGCTTTAGGCATTGAATTTCACTCAAACTTAGAAATAACATTCATTTTCATTTTCTTTCAAACTTTCTCACTTATTCGATCTACTCAAATTATATTTTAGTAACTAGGAAAGTTTCTGCATCACACATCCCCTCACACTACATGGATAACACAAATAATAATTAATATTACCACACAATCTGCTGCCTCAATAACTGCAACTTGCACAAGCAAGCCAGACATTCTCGAATTCCTACACGATGTGCAATTCTGCCGCTGCATTCAGCCATCCAGCTGTATTCAACGAGGAGGTCAGCGCCCGAGGCACCGCCGCTTTGATCATTCTTCCTGCTTTCGATACATCAAACCCAATTACGTGGTTGGATATATGCGACGTAACCACGGCTTCTCATCTTATTATGGATCAAGAACGCCTTGATTACGTCACACAAAAAGTCACTGAGTATCTTTACTATATTCCGGGGCATTTTTCTTGAAAGTGGGAGAAGGGGGTTCCTGGGGGGGGGGATTGAAGGAAGCTTTCAAGCTCAAATTTGGTAGGTTTCAGGTCAAGGGTTTAAGGGTGCTCCTAAATACGCAGCAAATGGAGGATAGGCATCTCACGCGGATCTTTGGCGGACTCATGGAATTAATCATGGCGAAAGGCGCTCAGTCTAAGATTTTCGACTCCTTCGTTAGATAGATTTTCATGCGTGGGATCTCTGACCACATCAAGCGCTTCAGTAGGATCGGGAGACATACCAATGTAAACCTAAACAGCCAGATCAGCGGAATTTATATAATTCAATTAATACGTATACTGCGGGACAGTCCCACATAATTCGTTTCATTTGTCTAATTTATCTCTTTCCAAAGTTCCGACAAGAACCCGGATCCACGTAACATCTATTTGATAGCTTTATTGTTTCATTAAATTAAAATGAAACTCATGAATGTTGTACTTGAAACTTGTCAGCATATTGTAAGCCTAATATTGGTATCTATCGGGATAGTGTGTAATACACTCTTGGCCGTAACAATGGCTACGAATGTGTTTTACAACCTTCAAAAATGACCAAAAATCCACTTTTTCCATTGAGGATTTAAATCAAAGACTAACGCAACAACTACGGTCACTTCGGATAATACGACCATATCTTGTCTTCAATTTTGTATTAGTCTCTACTACCTTGTGGAGCCCTGACGATGGAGAATTACGAGTATATCCACATACCACATGCCCCTGAAGCGGAACGGGCGCCCCTTCTCAGGGTCACGAATGGTTCCATAATCACTGGGTTTCGGTCTCCCCCCTAGACGAAGACGGCCTTTTTCTAACTTCCGGCTCACCAGCGATTGTCAGTTTGATCTTTATGTGAATTATAGTATACGGTCGGAAGTATCTCGTCTACTGGACGATGGGTCTCGTCTTCGATCGAGGAACGCATGGCAGAACATAGTTACTATAGCTATGTTCTTATTAACCTCTATTCTGCTTCGTACCCAACTTTAGTCTGTAATCTTATACGCGAAAATATGAGAAAAGAGGGATTTCCACCTTATCTGGCGTTATTAATCCATAGGGCTCGTGCAATATTAAATAGAATAAATTAATATAATCCCGAGCCAAAAATTAATAAAACAAATTTATATATTAAAACATTTATCCCCTTAAGTCCTACGATAAATAGAATGTTCAGCTACAGTTTCCTGCACTTTTTCCCTCTCGTTTTGTGTGGAAAAAGAGCTTGTTATGTTCCCAAATCTAAAACGGAAAATCCCAAGTCGGATCAATACGTATAACAAAATAATCGAATCAGAATGAAGCAGTGATGCTATCGAAATAAAGCAACTTGAGCTGTAATGAATGGTGCTATTATTCTGTAGGTGCGCTCAAGCTTGCTGATGGGGAAACGGAAAAACGGAATAAACTTGCGTTTTTTCTTCCCGTATCTATCATAGACAAACACATCCCTCCCATATTGTGAGCTTGATTGTATCGCTATATCACCCCTACTGACCAGAATATAATAATAATAATGAACTATTTGGAGGTGAGGGCTGCCAAAATATATTTATATAAAAAGAACTCAAACTGGTCTCTCTGAACAGCTGGTGAGCATATCAGCGGATTGCGAACTATTTGTCATACAGGTTTATGTAGTTCAAACTATAATTTATCTTTCACATCATTTGATCTCAAAAGAGAAATATGTAAAATATCCGAAATAGCATACATAATTCATTTAAAAATCGTGTAGGTATATAACCTAAGTTCAATAGAAATGCCTCATTACGAGAGATTAACGATCCCCCCCATCATATACACACACACTCATATTCGATACAGACATCTCTCGCTGATACTCGTAGGTGGCATTATTGAGTATGAGGTCCTATGCCAGAGAGCGCTGGATGAAATTCGTGATGACGCTGATGCTTCATGTTTATAGCATTTGTATACAACCAACTTATATACTTAATTGTCTCTTTTATTACCCGGTAAATTATTGCAAGGGCATTATAAGCGTAGCTAACATATATTTAATGAATTATGGTGAGTAACTATGCGATAACGATCACCACTGCATATGGGACTCGTCATTTATGATAGAGTAATAATGATGCGTGGCCTTTAGATCGCTCTATTAGCAGAAGCACACACACCAACAGACTGAGATGAGAGAGCAGAGAAAGGCAGAGCCAAGGTCAGAAGCACATACGAGATTGACTCCGTGGCGCAGCCATACAGAACAAACATCCCAGTTCTGATACTTTGAACCCCCTCTACATCCCTCGTGACAAGGCCATGAGTCAAATTTTGCTGTGGTAGGAAAAAAATGTATGATATTTACTATCTTGCATAACTTAGAAGTTGGAGCAATTTAAAAACTTTAGCCGCATTAAATGTCCGGCTTATCGATAAGGCATATTAATCTCTAAGTCAGAGAAAGATGATATGATGCATTGAAGGCAAGTTTACTCGATCCATAGAAGAGACGGAAAGAGAAAACAGAGAAGAAATAATCAGACGAAAGGAAAATTGTACTTTTCTAATTGCGGAAAATCCATTGTGGGAAAGATCGAGCCAAACATACTGAGGAGGCAGCAACTGCTTTAATCTCAAGTCAAGCAACCCGCATCGCCATGTTGTCTAAAGGGTTGCTCTAGTTAAAATCAAATGGGTTGGTCTCTGCCTCAGTGGCTTTGGTCGTCACCCTTGCACGGATTTTTTCGTAATTAGGAAAATACATTTTTTCGAAGAAAAACGATTCCGCTTATTTTCTATTTCTGTGCGGTATGATATATTTATTTCCATTATTCTCATGCGCTCTTATATATATATATATATATATATATATATATATATATATATATATATATATATATATATATATATATATATATATATATGGAACATATAGGTAAACCACAATATTTGAATCAAAATTTGATTTATAACAATCGAACTAGTTTCGACAACATGCCATTTTTAACTAATAATGAAGACGCTAGACAAGGAGCATAGTATATATAAGGTAAGACATCCTAAACAAAATAAAACAGCAGGAGACAATCTGGAAATATATATATATTCTCGAGTAAATCTGGCGTGAATGAAAAGCTAAACAAAATGAAATGGGCGGGAAACAATCTGGAGAGTTTCAAATCCCCAAGACTCATTGCATCCGGGGGCCTATAGATACAATTGGCGAATCTATTCATTATATATTTGTTAAATTTGTATTGCTTTTTAGATAAATTCAAATTATCAACTTTGTTAATGATGATGGATTCCGCAATTCTTCGTTCAATATAATTGTTTGATAGAAAAAGAATGATTTTTGCATGGTTAAAATCAATTCTATGGTCGGCGTTTGTATGTGTGTAAAGAGACTTGACGAATTCCTACACCTTCTGATATCATCTAAATGTTCTTTCATTCTCTTATTAAAGTGGCCTGACTCTCCGATGTATGTTAATTTGCAATTATAGCATGGTATACTGTAAACTCCAGCATCGAGATTGATTGGGCGCAGTCTAGTCAGGGATTTTCGAATGGTATTGAAATATTTAAATGTAATATTTATGTTATTTCCGTTCGCATATGATTTTATAGGAGCCAAGGCTGGAACATATGGGAAACTAATACATTTTTTTTAAATCATACCTTCGTGGTGAGGAGGTAGCATAGAAGTTTTTTTACGGGCACCACCTAGGTGGAACTTAGGTCCACGATCATCACAGTTTTCAATCAGTTATACATGAGGATGTTCGAGAAGGCCTGCAGCAGGACCTGACGCCGCTTGGATACCGTAGCTGAGGCCCACGGCATTTTTTTTAATTAAATAAATAACACAATCTTTGAAGGATTTAAAATGTAAATTTGGTAATTATTAAGTTTAAAACAATTTTCCCACACAACCTTTTTTAAAGTTTATTTATTTATAAATTCATACAGAGTGATGACTAGTTAATAAGTAGTACCCTAGTCTTACACAGTAATTAGTCGGAAAACCCTATATGATATCTAAAGTTTCATAAATTGCTAATCAAATGACACTTTCTTGTGAAGAGCAACGTACTCTTTTACTGTATTATTACAAGTCCGCCCTAAACGCTGCCCGATAGCAGGTTGTATCAACCAAGCATTTGGAGGAAACACAAGTCATCGCACAGCCAATGATTAGTTATAAACTTTAGCGTGACCAATTCGATCTCCAAGCTCCTTAATACCATAGTCTAGCAGTGTCTTCGATTGTTGTTTATCGTCTGAAAGCGTTAATATGGCGCTGGTCTTGTTTCTATTGTAATATAAATCCTGGAATGTGTCCTCACCGTACTCTCTTTGGACTTGGGAGAGTATCTCCTCTGTGGTGAACTCCAGCCAGAGAGGGCTGGTGCATCATATACGTAACTTGTGTCTCTTGGCTATGGAGTCCGGTAGTATGGTGACGTGTTCTTTTTTGTGAGGGTGTCTTGTGTTCGTGTATGGAAGGCCTGGCCGTCATTTGTTGACCTGAAAATCAGTCTTCCCAGTGTGTGTGTGTGTCTATAATGTTAGTGATGGGGCTGTCTAGTGTTCCTGAGAGTCGGAATATTTCGGCACGTGGTAATGTGGGTTTCGTGTTGGTTTTGTGTCGTAGGCGTAGGGTGGTCTTGCAACCCATGATGTGTGCGTATTTCAAAGCTGTGGGTTTAGGGGGTACTTGCAGAAAGATATCCTACCCGACCGCCGAACACGCTCTGCAAACTGAGACTCAAGTATAGGGTAAAAATATGAGTGCGGACCTGGTTGGGCTCCTCAAAGGGTCTAAAAACATGGCGGACTTAATGATTTGTGGTGTACAAATCAACGTTATTCACTTGAGGGTGTTCGCGCCTCGAACGGGTTTTTGGTTATTTCAGAGTTTCTTCCAGCATACACAGAGACGGGTGTGAAATCCTTCTGTGATCCTGGCCGGACCCACGGGGTGGGGGTAGTACCCCTTGGTAGGTTGAAACTCCGGCTCAATCCCGGATGCCTCTCGACTTCGGGTTATGTAGTGGGCGGGATGGCAAACCTCCTTTCCTCGAAACCTGAAATCATATCTTACTAAATGAAAGGCATAATTGCACCGAGGTTATCTGTAGAGTCTCAGTCACGGCACGAAATCCGGTGAGACGAGAAAGTGTGTGTGTGGAGGCAGATTAGTCCATATCTTTTATGATGGTCCAAATACAGTATTATTACTCTCTGGGGGGAAAGGGTTGTCGAGGTCAACTAGCTGCAGATGGTGTGGCCGTGTGTTCCTCTCCGTGGTCAGTGCTTTCTAGAGACTTGCAAGCTAATCGCGATCTTGGCGATTTGCCGATTCACTGGCCTCATAGACCGGAAGCGAAGGGAAAGAGCAAGTGAGCTTCCAAGTAACAATGACTCTCTTCTCAAGTAATGAATGGGACCGCAGGCTTATATTTACATAGGACTGAACATTACTCTGACCATCGTATGAGCTCGTTGCTGATTATTCAGTTTTTTGATGAGTTCAGACCAGTGTATGAGGCATTCTATATCCGCGAAGTTGTTTTCCTGCGTCTTTTAACGGTAAAGGATGAAAAGGAATGGGCACGATCAGTTAATCGGCCACGTTGCAACTGATAGTGAAGAAGCCTGAGTTGGTGTTCAAGCATTTTGGTGTGGCTATGAATGCGGCTTCTCATGCGTTGCTCCTCTTTATGTTGGATGAGCATGCGAATGCTATTGCTTTCCATCAGTTGATGGGGTGGTTATCATTTTTCACGTCTTCGCTGAGCGCGTTGCTGAATCCTACTGCCCGGATATCCTGCCTGTGGTCCCTTAATGTGGTATCCATTCCCCTGTGTGTCTCAACAAACTAAGCCATGCGGATGTCGCTACAGTACAGGGTACCCTGTATACTACGTTGTTCCTATTGGTCCCCGTCATTGCCCCCGGGCGTACTTTACTAGATTTATTATTAAATAACCATTCCACTTATGAATCCCTAGAAAAAGACCCCCTGATTCAAGTTAATAGGAATTTCCATAAGAAAGTTCCTTCCCAGCTTAAACATTTACCTGATTTAATCGCCGTTTCAATCCAGTAACTCCTCTCTACCTTACTTATATGGTCTTTTTAAAAGGCATAAGCCTATTAATCCCATTCAAACTATTATTAGTTCTGTCGGCTTAGTTTCCTATTCTTTATCTAAATGGCTTACTTCATACCTAACTCCCCTCGTTGATACCCTTACGACCTTATTAATGAAGTTAACTCCATTTTTCACTGTAGTGATTTCACTCCTGTAAGTTTTGATGGATGTTTTCTTTTTACTAATGTGCCGGATGACAATCATTTTGCCCTTCTTTATTGATAAATTATGTAGCACGAATATTCCTTTGCCTTTTAATAATTTTATTGAGCTCATCTCCATATGCACCTAAAACTTTGAATTTTCTTTTAATGGTAAACTTTCCTTTCAAAAGTTCGGCTTAGCTATTAGAAATTGTTTATCTTCTGTCTTCTCTAATATATAGGGATTTTTTTAAACCACTCTCCCCCAACTATCATTGATTCCCCCATTGTTTCATTAAGATACATAGACGAGAGCATATTTTGGTGGCCTACTTATAAGGATATCTATGGTTTCCTTACTGACCTTAATTCTTTGGTTCGTTCAATTAAATTTACCCTAGAACTTGAGCAAAATAATGTCCTCTCCTTCTAATTCACAAGACTCCGTCTGGCTTTAACTTTTACGTCTATCGGAAGCCTACCGGTAAACTCTCTTTCGTACATTCACTTTTATTCTGGTCATGCTACGCTCTACGTGGACGACCTTTGGATCTCTTTTGGCACGGCCCAGATGCCAACTCTGGAGCGTCGACTCCAACAGGCATTGAACCGCGTCTCTCGCTATGCCGAAGCGCACAGGTTTCGGTTTTCTTTGGCCAAGTCTAAGGTGGTGCACTTCTGCCGCCATCCACGGCTTCACCCCGACCCAGATTTGTTTCTTAATGGGGTGCACCTGCATGTGGTTGAGTCGCACCGTTTCCTTGGTCTTGTATTCGACCGACGCCTCACCTGGGAGGCTCATATTCGCAGCCTTAGGGTCTCTTGTACCCGCGCCATGTACATTCTCCGTTCCGTGACGTTCAGCGCTTGGGGCGCTGATAGGGCTACCGCCTTACTTTTTTATAGATCCTTTGTTCGCTCGAAGCTCAACTACGGATGCGAGTTTTATGCATCCGCAGCCGAGCGTTTATTGCGGAAGGTGGATTCAATCCAGCACACTGGCCTTCGCCTTGCGACCGGTGCCTTCCACACTTCCCCCATTGAGAGCCTGTTGGTCGATGCTGGGGAGATACCACTCGCTCTGCGCCGCGTGCAGTGCATTACTCGCCTGTACGCCCGAGCCCGGCGCCTCCCTCAATCGCCAACAGCTCTCACTGCATCCGCAGCTGATCTCGATGGTGCCTATGCCGCCGAGAGACGCCAGTCATACCCTAAGCCCTTTGGGTTTAGGGCCAGGAAACTCCTTCGAGAGGTAGATATAGCTCTCGGGCCGGTGGCGCCCCTGGTTCTGCCCAGGACGCCACCCTGGAGGGTACCACATTTGGCTATTTGTCGCCACGCCTCTGCTCCCAAAGCTTGTACTGCGGCGGGAGTATTTCGTTCGAACTTTTTGGAGCACACATCGTGTCACGCTAGTACCGTGCCAGTGTATACGGATGGCTCCAAGTCCCAAGAGGGGGTCGGCTTCCACGCCGTATCCCCTCTGTTTGAAGTCAGCGGGGCTCTACCAGGCGCTGCGTCTTTCTTCACGGCTGAGCTGGTGGCAATACACCACTCGGTACGGGAGATTACGCGACGTGCCTGGTTCGGAGACCGGATTGTGATCTATAGCGACTCACAAAGCGCCATAAGTGCTCTTGGGGCATTGGAATCTCCGCATCCCCTGGTTTGCGAAATCCGTGACGCCACGGTTTTGGCGAGCCGGGCAGATGTCGAGATTATCTTCTGCTGGGTTCCTAGACATGTAGGAATTGCGGGGAATGAGCGCACCAATGAGGGCGCCAAAGAGTCCGCGAGGACTTTGCGACCGGACCAGCTTCCGCTCTTCCTCACACTGACTGCATGGCAGGAATACGGGCAGCTCTTCGGACTGCTTGGCAAAGAAGATAGGAGACGGTCGAAGGGAACTTAAAGTTGCGTGCCATTGCGCTGCGACTGTTCCCATGGACCTACCCCCTAATGCCGCGGCGGCTTCAGGTTGCTTTCTGTCGTCTCCGAATCGGGCACACTCGTGTGACGCATCGCTATTTGATGGAGCGCTCGCCTGCGCCCTATTGCAAAGACTGCGTCGTCCCCCAGACTGTTCGGCACATTCTTGTTGAATGTCCCAGTCTGGGTGATCTTCGCGCACGACACCTGTCCCGGTACCGGGATGGGCGGGGTTGCTACCACCTGTCCCTTGTACTCGGGATGAGTGCGTGCACATCGACTGGTGGACTTATTGACTTTTGGGGGGAGGCCGGCCTTCTCCCTATTATTTAAGCAGGGTTTGTTTTTTGTTTTTTGCCTTTGTTTTTGTTTTGTTTTTTCCTTTCCCCCATTTAGGGTGTTTTTTTCTTTGTTTAAATTTATTTTAAAGTAGCCTAGAACTAGGACAGTTTTAAAACGGCGACTAATGCCCATGTAGGCAGTCGCCAGATGAGCTCTAATTAAAAAAAAAAAAAAAATTCTGGTCATATTGATAAATTCAAACGTTCGGTATTGACTTCATTGTTTCTCCGTGGGTTGCAGGTTGCCTGGAATTCTAAGATCTTTGAATTAGGTAATACCTGTTACCCTCCTGACCTTCTTGCCACGTCCCTAGATTCAGCTAAAAAGACCTTTTATAGAACCAAGATGCCTCCAGCATGTAATTTAAGGTATTCTCTTGTTTTTTCGTTTTCTGAGGCATTTTCCTTTCTTCCCCGTATCTTGAAATGTTTAAGTATTTCAGTCGTGTTTAAGTATGAGCCTACTATGTACAAGAATATAGTATAAATTGATTCTGGCGACTATGAAGTCTGCTCTAAGTGTTATTTGGGGCAAACAACTGGAAAATCATTAAATGTTCGTTTGTCTCATCACAAGTATAAGATTAGAAGATGTGAACGCAATATTGCCTTCTTTTTTCATTTATCTAAACATGATCATCGTATTAATTTGAATTCTGCTAAGTTTATTTACCACTTAGAGGACTAAATTAAAAGAAATATTTTTGAATGCTCCTTCATTAACTTATCGCATAATTTCACTATATCCCGAGGTCTATATAAACTTGATCGTCATTAGAAAGTTAATTTTAAATGAAATGTCCATGTTAATTCTTAGCCCTTTGATTTATTTACCTTGTTATATTCCTTTTTCTTATTGAATAATATATTTATATTTGTATATGTATATATTCATATATATGTACCTTATATTTCTACATTTCACACACACTCTTTCACACTTTGGCATTTAGGTAGAGATTTTATCTATTTGTCTTTACCCTTTATGTATCTGCTTTTAAGCCCTCTTTTCTGCTAATGTATTTCTATTTTTCTTCTCAACTCTGTTTTGTACCCTTTCGTTGTACGTAGGCTGAAGGTTGCTTGTTGTTCTCCTATAAATACGATTCGTGCAAAATCATTCTTCACGGATTCTTTGAGGATGAACTGAATAGAGTTCGGAAGTACTTGGATTTCGTTTTTCATCTTTCTTTTGTGATTTTTGCAATTATTGCTCTCCCCCCACTCTTTTTGTTATATATATATATATATATATATATATATATATATATATATATATATATATATATATATATACCCACAAAGGAAAAGTGAAAAACGATTCCGAGCGCTTTCGTTTATATTCTTAAAGACCTCTTCAAGGAATGAACAGGAGGCTCGACATACATTGCCTTAAATAGTGGAAGGGGGGATTAGACTACATACCTCTAAACCTTAATTAGGGGGTACAAAATCATGAAATAACTTTACTTGAGATTTTATGTATGTAGTGATAATGGGGTCTAGCATGAACAAACCAGGGCTAAGGTTGAAATTTTGGAACGCGTTGATGGAGATACATTCTAATATATTCCTCGAAATATAATTACTGCATTTTATGACTGGTTTGGCACTGTTCCTTTTAATGCTATGGTTAAGATTGTACATATGCAGAAAAAGCGCAGATTGTTCACTGTGTTTACGTACATTGGCTTGATGTTGCTTAATTCAGACTTCTAGTTCTTTTCCGTTTTGTCCATAATAACATTTTTGGCAGTTTTTGCACTATGTGAGGTTTTTTCATATATATATATATATATATATATATATATATATATATATATATATATATATATATAGAGAGAGAGAGAGAGAGAGAGAGAGAGAGAGAGAGAGAGAGAGAGAGAGAGAGAGAGAGAGAGAGAGAGAGAGAGAGAGAGAGAAAGATAGATAGTTAGCATAGCTACTAGACTTGCCATTGCATTTAGATCCACTAACCATAACATTCAGACCTACCCAGAAACCAGACAAAGGAAACAATTTGAAAATTAAATGTTTTTTCTTCGAAATGAAAATGAGCAAAATTCGAATTCTTGGAGAAACACGGCATTTGTTGCAATCAAGAAATGGCTTTCCCTTATCGAGATGATTGTATGGTACGAGTATTAAACTCCCCATCCAGCTAGAATGGAGGGGCTGTTGAAATATTGTTTTCAATTCTGTTTTTTCTTCGATTTACGATGTATGTAAAGGACTGAGGGTTTTTAACTTTATATAATGCGGTGTGGCCAAATATACTCTCTTTTAAAGCCCAATTTCACCTATTACAAAAAGATATTCATTAATTGGAACATCATTTTACATAAAAAAACATGACAAATATGAGATATAAATAAATAGTGAAAAAGCCTTTTGGGGCAGTTAGTGATAAAACAACTCATTGATGACTTGTAAAGATAAGCCATCTTTAAATTAAGATATTAAAGATAAGTCTTCTCTTAGAGTGGTGTGGATAAGTAATATTATAAGATTACTGAGAAACATTCTTGAAACACAAAACTCAGAGAGAGGAATGATGTTATGGCTCCTAACTTAGAAATATTTCATAGAAGTAATAAAATGTAGTAAACAATGCATTGTAGATATTTTTTGAGATCAAAAATTTGTATCATTTTACAAAAATATTACAAACAAAAATTCTAACTATTTTGCTTCACATCTAATCAACCAACAGAATTTCCTCATCAGAACTTTAGCACACCAAAAAGTATGAATTTAAAGAATATTTATATTTTGAAGTACATTTAGGCTTAGAACGATGTAGAAATGGCTAATAAATAATTTGTTTTAGCAATCTCGTTATTTCACCAAGGCAATTTAAACGATCCACCTTCTGGAATGATAAAAAGTTATATGTAATATGTAAAAATCCGTTCCAGGGCATTTTAAGATCTCCTAAATGAGCTCGGATTTTATAGGCCACAGATTCAGGTTTCAGGGCATCTTAGAACATCCCAAAATAAGCGAGGAGTTTATGGGTTACAGAATTCGGTTTCAGGACGTCTTAAACGGCCAGAAAGGAGGTAGGAGTTGATAGTCTAGAGATTCAGCTTGAAATTGCACGGACAATTGAAAGGAAATTGATCACGATTAAGAACAAGCAGGAGTAAGTGTATCTTCTGCAAATGTGAAACGCAGGCATGTTGACTCACTCACATTTTACCACCTATGCAAAATCATTCGTACAATGACTTATGTGGTTTAATTTGTGAGTGACTCAGGTATGATTGAATAAAAGTTGTAATAAGAACAGAAGTAAATGGCCTGTGTTTTTTTTCTTCTAAACATACATCGAGTATGAGTCTACCTAAGACTTACGATGGATGATAACAAACCTTCCAACAAGCGATTCCCACAAATATTCAAGAAATACAGAAAAAAAATCAAATTTAGAAATAATGGAGAGGTAAAAATAAGAGATAATATCGCTAAGAATTAGTTTCACAACTCTTAACGGGTGTTGCAAAAGTCCTGTTACACTCGTTACGACGCTCCCAATATAGAACAGAATAATAGTTTTGATGGAAACACGTTTTTTTCTTGTTTTAACATAGAAAATATGTGTATAAATTGTAATATTAACCAATGTAGACCATTTTGGCGGCAAGCACGCGCTCCAGGCCATAAATGAAGCTCAGGCAAACCATTGCGGACGAAGTCCTTCCTCATGCTGGCCCACACGCGGTTCCCAGAGGACTTAAAGTCGTCGAAGTTCCTGCGGTAGACCCTCCAAGCCTTACCCTCAGCATGCGCCTGCACGATGTAGTCAAGGGGATTGAGGTCAGATGACTGCGGTGACCAAAATTCTTTGACCAGAAATTCATGTTCGACCTCAACGACTCTTGCACGGTCATAGGTGTGTGGGCTAGGGCAGCGCCCGACTGAATGAATTAGTCCGCCTTTTTGTGATGTTACTTACTCAGGACAAGAGTTTTGTGGCCAAAATGTCCCTGTAATCGGCCTTAAACCATACCATCATCATCTTCTCGCCATTCAAAGCGACGACGCCGAGTATCATCAGGAAAGCCGGGTGCTTGGTCGTAGACAGGTAGCGGAACTCGTAGAACTTCCGCAATGATGTCTGCATTAAAGATGTTGATCTTTGAGATCTTCCTCGTTCTTCAGACGCTCCGCGATTCTATGGAGGGTCATCCTGCCGACGTTGAGCCGCTCGCTTGGCGATGTCGAACTTGTTGTGGCACAGGCGCTGGTGAGCAGATATCTTGATTCTTTTCACTTCAATCTCGACACACAATGGAAAAGACGTTTTAATGACACATGATAGAAAAGTAAAACTTCACCTTTGTTTGAAAGAACTTTTGCATAACCCACTATTTTTGAAAAGTTATATTTTAAACTAATATTTATCGATTGTATTCTTAAACGTCTTTATCGTAGAACTTCCAACTACATTCTGATGGACGTTCTTCTAAGTGTTTATTTTTATTTAATAAGAAAAAAAATTTGTTCTCTCGCAGTGTTAAATCTTTTATTTACTAACGTGGAAGCATAAGTTCTTTTGGCCGCTCGGCTACATAGCTCGAATATTTAGTGATAATTTATATTATTAAACATATTTATCATTAGAATGATATCGTTTAGTTAGCCATTTAAATGTTGATGTTCAAGTTAAAGAAAAATGATGTGCATATAACTTCGTACGATCAATTTCGAGATGTAGGAATTAATTCGTCGTTCGGGCAGTTGGTTCCAATATTACATTGTCCTTTCGAACATATAAAAACCATAATTGCACTGCATACTTGAAATAATGTCTTACAAGAGCTAAATATATAGGAAGAATAATATCTTAGGTTTAAACTCTAACTCAAAATGACTCGAGATAAATCATAGAACCTTATTTGCATTTGATAAAGTCTCATAGCATTATTTTGAAAATTTGAGATCACTCAAGATTAAGGAGATTAAGATAATTAAATCATTGCTCTTGTTGAGGTTGTTTAACATATGCTCATCCATATTCTATTATCTTTGAGCGTTAACATGAAGCACGTGATTTAACTTACATTTCCCCACGTTGAATTGCCTTTGCCATCTTTCTCACCTATCCTTTTCAAACCTTTTTGGCATAACCCGAAGCCACAGTCACTATGGAAATTTTCGCGAATACCTATTTTCGTGTTATCATCATTTTTAAAAAAATTTGACACAATAAACTGGTTTCCTAATCGTTTATATATATATATATATATATATATATATATATATATATATATATATATATATATATATATATATATATATATATATATAAAAGCAAGGGTCCGAAAACAGATTCCTGGAAAACGCCGCTAGTGGCCGATGACCATGGTGAACTGTTTCCGTTGAGAACAACTATCAGTCTACAGTCTTCTAACCAGTCTAATAATCCTAGTACGGTGCCACATATTACGTGGAATTTTAGGTTTATCAAGAGTATTTTATGTGAAGCGGTGTCTGGAACCTTTTTTCAATCGAGATAAACTACATCTAGAGCTTTATCTCTATCGAATGTCGCTAGCATTTCATCAAAAAATCGAACATATTATTTAGACATGAGCGTTCGTATCTTATGCTTTGGTACGAGTCAAATATTTAGTTCTTTACTTCAAGATGTTCCACGATCCTATCTCTAACAATAGACGGCAGGAGTTTACCATCAACCGAAATAAGAGAAATGGGACGAAAGTTTCCATAATTAGTCTTTATACTGTTTCTAAAAATGTTACAGTTGCCTCCATGAACTACCTACGAACTATTCCCTCACTAAGAGATTTTAAAAAAATGTCAAATGTGTTTTGCAGCTCGCTTTCTGATTCTTGAAGAAGGATTGAATAGAATTTATTGAGACCCAGAAATTTCATTTTCGTATATGTCAATAGTTAATAGTATAATATCTTCATCAAATTTGATTACGTCTTGCATTCGAGAGAGGAAGAGAACGCGTTCCAGTAAAACGTGTCTGCCGTAGTTAATATCCACTATGATGAAGTAAATTCAGAAAAAGAAAACGTTGGGCATATTAAATTTAGGGGCCTATAACTTTTAAAACTTTTACATATCTTTTTCTGTATCCTTTATTCTATGATATAATCTTGTGAATGGGATCGTTAAATGAATCGAATCCAACTTTATCAGGATAGATTTATTATTTTATTGGCAACCATGTTAAAGACTGCGTGTATCCAAATAAATGAGTCTTGAAATAAATTAAATATGACGCATTTGTTATAAGGCCTGAACAGATTTGTTTCCAATAGATGTCATTATTTTCTCACCTACGTTTTCTAAAATTAAAGACGAAATGTATATCTTTTAATTCTCAAATCTTGATTTCAGTCTTCGTTCTGAGAACGTACTCTTAATCTTTATAGAAACAGGTTTGATCATTGGACAGCAAATAGAGACCATTTAAATAAATAATATCACATTGGCTCTGATACCCTCAATAATCTTGGTGTTATTTTCGACGAGCAACTCTCGTTTAAACTGCACATCTATCGTATCTGTAAGTCTTCCTTTGGTTTCCTCCGCAACTTCTCACGTGTTCGTTCCCATTTTGATCGACGAAGCCTTAAGACTGCTATTCATGCCTTCGTCACCTCACGCTTAGACTACTGCAATTCTCTTCTAGTGAATCTCCCTTCTTCTTCACTTCGCCCCCTACAACTAGTTCAAAACTATGCTGCCCGGCTCCTACTTCGCCGCCCTCGGTTCTCTTCCTTGATGCCTCTGTTACAGGAGCTACACTGGTTATCTATTCGCTTCCGTACCCACTATAAAATTCTTCTCATCACCTACAAGGCCCTAAACCTCGAGGCTCCACCTTATCTCTCGTCTGCCGTCTCTCGTCGTCAAACTCCTCGGGCACTCCGATCTAACCTCGCCCCCATCTTGAACACTCCTCGTTCTGTCCTCTGCTCAATGGGTGACCGTTCCTTCTCAGTTTGTGCTCCTAGACTCTGGAATGCTCTTCCTGCCGAAGTCCGATCCTCTCCCTCCCTTGCTACTTTTAAACGTCTCCTGAAGACTCATCTCTTTAGAATTGCCTTCTCTCCCCTGTAAACTTTCTCTACACTCGCTACACAACCTGCGCTCTGGGAGGGCTAGCAGCCCTGAAGGGCATATTATAAATACCTATTATTATTATTATTAAAAGATTATAAAAGCCAATAATAATAAATGTTCAAATCAGCTCTATAATCTCAAATGTGGGGAGTTGTACTTAAAACTTAATGAAATGGCTAGCCCAGGCCTTTTTCCCTATCGTAGAAAATACTTCAATTTCCCATATAATTTATATAGTTTATTAATGAAGCAAGAAATATTGACTATAAAGAAAAGACTACGTTGCCATTTGATATTACTTCCCTATTTGTGAAATTCCCGAAAATTCACGTTGGATAAATTAGAGAAATGGCTTATTATGAATTCTTCTTCCCTGCTCCCCCACCCCAATAAATTATAAATTAATCATAGATTTTATCAAGTGTGCACCAGCACAATTATTTTAGTTTTAACACTAATTATTAGAAACAAAAGGAAGAGTTTCTTATGGGTCTTGTCTCTCTCTTCGGTTTTGATTAATATATTTAGTGAACTTTTTACAAAATAATTTCTCCCAGATTCCCTTGTTCCTCATATGAACTTCTGGCTATGTTCACGAAACATTTGTTTTGGAAATTCTTCTGTAAAAATAAATTTCTTGCTTGTCTCCTTAAACTCCTTTCTTTCAATTCAGTAACGGTAGAAGGAAAATGTTTAAGAAAATTTCCTTCCTTAGATGTCTTAATACGAGGGGTGGTCAAAAAGTTTTGCGAATCGGTAGGGCAAAACAGAGGAAACAGGATGGCTATTTATGGAGGTGTTAGGACAAGTTATGACAAGTCAGGACCTGCAGCCGCACGCTCCTGCCTCGTCTATTTAAGAAGCAGTAGCTGATCGCAGATCGTCCTTTAAAATTTTTTCAACAATGGAGAAGGTTGAGCATAGTGATCAAATTTTTGACCAAGGAAGGCAAGAATGCAAAAGAGATCCATGAAGGCATGGTTGCAGTGTACACTGACACCGCCCCTTCCTATGCAATCATTGCTCGCTGAAATAGGGAGTTCCGCCATGGTCGTGAGTCCCTTGAAGATGACCCCCACCCAGGATGCCCGTCAGACGTGACCAACGAGGACAATGTGGCCCGTGTGGAGACGATGATCCTCGAAAATCGACGGGTGAAGGTCGAAGAAATCGAGCGAGAACTTGGAATATCACATGGAAGTGTTATCAACATCATCCATGACAATTTGCCCATGATCAAGGTCTCTACCCGTTAGGTCCCTAGAAACCTCATGCCCCATGATCGACTTCAACGTCGTCAAAGTCCACAAGGCCAGAGTTGCCCAAGCTGCCCTACGTGAATGCGGATTCAAGGAGCTCAACCACCCCCCCTCCCTAGCGACTACTTTTTATTCCACCAGCTCAAAGCTGCGGTGCTTGGAAGCCAGTTTGGGGACGATGAAGATGTCCAGCTCGCCGTCCAGGAGTGGATTGAACAGCAGTCGGAAGATTTCTGGTTGTCGGGAATTCAAAGCCTCAGGGACAAGTGGCGCAAGTGCATTAAAGTCGAGGGTAGTTATATTGAAAAATAATAAAACACTTTTACTCATATATCGTTTCCTTATATCCGAATTGCAAAACTTATTGACCGCCCCTCGTATCTAAAAATTGTCAGAATAAATTGATTTTTAAAATATACAGAAAACCCACCCATCCCGATCAATTTTTACATTCGTTCTACAACCATTCTTTTTCCGTTAAAAAAGAGTTCGGACTATAAGGCAAAACCCGGCAGTTCATTTGTATTGAGGAGGAAACACTACAAGCAAAATCTAAGTCTTGTAGCATGACATCTTTATGTCACACAGACGCTTTAGAGTTTTCCCTATTGCAACACCCCATGCAACGAAGGCATGGTCCCACCCCATACAGTTTAGCAGAGCAATAAGTGGTTTCATTATTGTTTTATGTTAAGGAGAGATCTGCGTTTTATTCTCCTGTGTATTAACTTCTGTTTTTAATTTTTACAGATATCTTCCACGTGGTCCGCTGACAAGTTATGGCTCCTAGGAGCCACAGCAACTAAACAGCTGCCATCGAGTATTCTCCCAAACTTTGAGGAAGTCGTGTTGTTTTGCAGTACCACGAAAAGCTAAACCCGCGTGATTTGACATTTTAGTTAGGCAAAGGGCACTCAAAGTTCAAATTCAGTGCTTTAAGGCAAATATTCCGATCATTGATCCTTGTGATATCCTTAAGAAAGAACTGCGTCTGCAAGAAGGGTACCAGGGATTCGAGAAATCAAAATCCGCGACAACAGGGCAAGCAGAGAAAAAAGGAACCAATTTCGTCGCTTCCCTGAAATATTTTTTTGATGTAGCACATCGCAACGCCATGTACTTGATCAAGATAAAGGAGGACCGCGCGTTCCTTAAAGCTCAGAGGAAGCCGGGCAGGTAGGGGAATATGGGCAGTGTAGATCTGGTCTGGGTGAAAAAGAGAAACGAACACAGCAGCGGAAAACGATAAAAGAAGTAGGGCTGCAAAGTAAAGTCAAGCGTTCGCAGAAAAGCAGACCACCTTTGCACTCGACTCTTCGACCTTGCCCGCTTCGTCTGAAGACCAAGGCGTTATAGTAACTCTGCACCAAAACGACCCCGCCATGCATCATCGCAGAAAAACTCACCTCTTCGCAAGTTTCTGCTACTCTGGACCGGACCAATATAAGTGACCGTCAAGCTGCACACTTGCTGCTTCCATTCGCGGAGGAGCTCGGAGAGAACGCTGTAGAATTATCGTTGAGTGCGAGCATGATCATTCGGCAGCGAAGAGATCATCACCAGGAAAAGGCTGCATAGCTGAAAAAAACTTTGCTCCTGATGTACCGTTCACACTCCACTGGGATGGAAAACTTATGCCCTCTCTCACAAACAAATGCTTTGTGGACCGACTGCCGATCTCTTTTCTGGAGAAGGCGAAACAAGGATTAACAAGGAGTAACAAGGCGAGGAAGTACCCTAGGAGACCTTACGGTCCATTCAATGAGGGTACCTTTGGACTAGCAATCGAGCGGGCACATGGCTGCTCAATTGTTTTGCATCCCTAAACGGCCACATTTCAAGACTTTGTCTAGTCTTGACATGAACTGGTCAACAGATTCACTGTTGATAACTTCCACTGGAAGTGCGTTCCACTTACCGCAGATACTGTAAGTGAAGAAGTTTCCACACAAATTTTGGTTGTAACGCTTCAGTTCAAGTTTGAAGCCGTGATTGCGCGTTCTGTTCTCACTCAGTGTGAAAATATCCCGGTAGTCAACAATTTCGAACCCTCAAAGTATTTTAAAAACTTCGATGAGGTGACCACGCAGTCTACGGGTTTCCAGTGAGAACAGAATTAATTCCCTTAGTCTATCCGCATAAATTTTATGTCGGATAGAGGGAATCAGCTTGGTTGCTCTGGCTTGTACGCGTTCCAACCTTGCGATATCCTTTCGAAACGAAGGACTCCAAAATTGTACGGCATACTCCAGGTGCGGCCGAACGAGGGAGTTGTACAGACAAAGTACTATCTCTTTGTTATGGTATCCAAACTGGCGCTTTATGTAGCCTAACATCCTTTGGGCTTTCTTCTCTGCCTCGATGCACTGTTTCAAAAACTTGAGGTCGCTAGTAAGAGTTACACCCAAGTCCGTCTCAGTGTCGGTGTATTCAATAGCAGTGCCCTTAAGGATATACTGAGATAAAGGGGGTTTCTGTGGCCGATATGCATCAATTTGCATTTGTTTACGTTAAAAGGCATTTGCTACGTGTCCGACCACTCCCCAATCTTCCCAAGATCTTCTTGCAGGCGGGCAGTATTTCCATCTTTTGCAACGTTCATACCAAGCTTGGTATCGTCGGCAAATTTGGAAATCTTCGCAACCATGTCACCGTCCATGTCTTTGACGTAGATGATGAATAGTAGTGGTCCCAGGACAGAACCTTGAGGCACCCCGCTAGTAACGGGCACTCACTCAGAAGACTGTCCATTTACCACCACCCGTTGCCGTCTGCCACTTAGCCAGTTCTTGATCCAGCCGGCTACTTTTCCGTCTATGCCCAGCGCTCGCACTTTCCGGAGAAGGCGGTGGTGTGGTACCTTATCAAAGGCTTTCTGAAAGTCTAGGTAGACCACATCCACCGCCTTGTCCCGATCGTGCTCACTGAACACGAAGTGGAAGAATTCCACAAGGTTCGTCAGGCATGACCGTTGCCTTCGGAAGCCGTGCTGGGAACTCCTCAGTAGCAGGTTTGACTCTAAATACAACGTCACTTTGTCCACTATGATGCTTTCCATGAGTTAACCGACTATCGAAGTAAGACTGATAGGTCGGTAGTTCGACGGTTGGTTACGGTCTACTTTCTTGAAGACATGAGTCACCTCCACCTCACGCCAGTCTCTAGGAACGCATTTGGTCCGGATTGACATGTTGATGATTGCGCTCAGGTGTCGTGACACTTGATCGCGAACTTCTTTCAACACTTTAGGTAGAAAGCCATCCGGGCCAGGTGACTTATTCGTCATTAGGTCACTAATCTTCTTTTTGATTTCAACTTCGGTGAAGTCCATATCCTCTAGCTTTTTCCCCGAGTAGGAATCCGTCGGCTGGGCGATGGGACCACATTCTCCAGTAAACACTGAAGAGAAGTAATCGTTGAGGAGGTTAGCATTTTCTGCATCTGAATGCTTTAATGTCCCCTCCTTATTCCTCAAAGGGCCAATCGTTCGACGGATTGGTTTACGGCTGTTTACATATCCAAAGAACTCCTTGGGGTTCTCTTTACAGAGTCTCGCCACTCGGAGTTCCTCAGACCACTTAGCCGCCCTTATGCTAGACTTCACTCTCCTTGCTAGCCTCCGGTATTTGTCAAAGTCATCCGAGATCTTCGATTGCCGGTACACAATTCTCTTCTCTCTAAGCAGTTGGCCGATTTCTCGATTAAACCACTTTGGTTGAACAGAAGACCGACGGGGGCATTTCAGAGGGATGAAACGCGATTGAATACTCATGAATGTGGCTTTTAAACTATTCCACGATTCTTCAACAGCATCGCACACTTCTAGCCTCACGTTAGTCAGTCCAGCACAAAGGCTTGCAAAGTCTGCTCTTCTCAAGTCAAGTTTCCTTGAATGACTGGCAACAGACCTTACCTTCAGGATCTTGATGGTAAATCTAACTAGCTGGTGATCACTGCCACCGAGCTTTTCGCCTACAGAGACATCCTCAACGATATCATCCTCAGAGGTGAAGACCAAGTCGAGGATATTTTCACCTCTCGTCGGTTCTCTGACCCATTCAGTGAGCAACTCGTTGTTGGCGAACTCCATGAGTAGCGCGCTCTCGCCACAGGCTGCTCTGGTTTTCCAGTCAACTTGGCTGTTGAAGTCGCCCATAACGATGCACACTCTGCCTTGAACAAGTTCACCCAGCAGCTGGTACAGTTTCCTGTCCTACTCAACGGGTTGGGAAGGGGGTCTGTAAAGCACCAGGGTCCTGTATCTGGCAGGACCTATCTCTAGGTCAACGCCTAGGAGCTCGTGATCGGATATAATGTTGGAGTTCGTAGATTTGATTGTATCCTTGACATACAACATTACACCGCCATCCTCTCTGTCTGGCCTATCTTTGTGGAAGAGTTGGTAGCCAGGAACCGTGAATTCGCCTTCAAAGTCTCGGTTTTAGGTTTTTAACCATGATTCTGTTATGGCTACCATTTCGGGTTCTTCCGTCGCTACGAGGCCACGGAGCTCAGCAAACTTGTTCCTGATAGACCTCACATTCAACAGAAGAACTTTCAGGAAGTCCCCTAATGTAGGACCCCCTATACTTTTCCGTTTCCCGGCTTCTTGGTTGTCGCGGTGGCACCATTTTTGACAACCTCCCAGAAGGTTGTTTGAGGAGTGACTCGGGCATACTGGCGTACGTGTTCCTTCCCAATTGGCCGGACACTCCTTCGGGTGCGCTCCACGACATCCTGAATGAGGTTTGCTAGGAAAGCCTTGCCCTTAAATGAGAGGTGCACCCCATCCCTTTGGTAGAGGTCTTTTCTACCATTGAATACGGCGTAGGGGTCGACAAAAAAGACACCCTCCGCCGCACAGAGGTATGCAAGGCGCCGGTTTAGTAACATGTTCCTCACGTGGGCAGTCCGGCTTGGACCCCACCTCGGAAGCATCCCCACCACGACGCGTCTGCGGGGTTTCAATTTACAGTCGTCGACAGCGCCCATAACCGTCTTTATAATCTCGCTTGTAGGGCCTACCCTACCTCCTCTGAGATAGAGGTCGTTGCCACTTACCATAAGGACAACGACTGAAGTCTCAGAAATCTGAGATTTCTTGGCCTCAGCTCTTACCTGCTTATTCCCACAGCCTGGGAGGCAGCTCACTTAACGCTAGTGCGAAGGCAGGCCACTAGCAGAGGCTGCAGGCCCTGTGCCTGTTAATCACCCACAAGGCTTATCCTGGCACATTTGCCTCCTGAGCTCGGAGTCTTTATTTTCTGAAGTAAGCTCTCCGATTCCTCTCTCTTGCCCTTCATGGTCTTTTCAGGCTTTTCTTTTTTCTTCTTCCTCTTATTCTTCTTCTTCTTTTCTATCATCTTTTCCCCCTTGTCATCCTTTTCATTAACTTCTTTTACCTTTTCTTCTTCTATTTCTCTCTCTTTCTCTTTCTTCTTTCCCTTTTTCTTTTTTTCTATATTTTTTCCTTTTGGCGTCTCTGCCACATTCGTCCCGGGCTCTCTGCAGAGGTGGTGTTTGCCACAGGACTTGAGAGCTCGTTTAACTTCTCCTAGAGCTTGCGGATCTGGTGGGAGTGCTCCTCCTTGAGCCTCTCGATTTTCTTTTCGAGGTCTGTAGTTCTTTCCCTGTAGTAGGCGACTACTTCCTCCACTTCCTTCTTTAAAATGCAAGTGGTGCATACACTGCCTGGGTGGCATTTCGCATAACAGCCCTCCAGGAAGTCAACGCACCACTTGTCCTTCTTACATGTGGCACACTTGAATTTTAGCGCTGTTGGACCTTTCTTGTCTGCCATTTTGAACATGCTATATTTCTTAAGCTTGTGACCAATCAATATATAAAAAGGGGTTTGGTAAGTTCTCCCCGCGTGAGTCGCTCCCGCCTATGGATCAAGGTCGTTTCGGAGTCTTCCAGAAGGCACGCTCCATGTGCTGCTGTTCGTCCGACCTAGTCGTTAAGCTTCGGCGTGCCGTGGCTCCCAACCAAGCAGCACAGACGGTCCCCGAAGGGGCCATCGATTTGTCACCAGGTAAACAACAACGAAGCATGCCCCTTACTAAACTCCTACTAGTTGTCTTCACAATGGCTAGGATCTCGGAGCAGCGTTCAATGGATATCCCGCCCCACCAAAAGACTCGACCCAAGGCTTTTTATTGGCCTGGCAACCAACCTGGGGACAAAGGGCCTGTCAACTCGGACCGATACTACCAGAGGCACCCGTCAAAGGGCACTGGGAACGGTCAATAATTACGCGCCATGGAAGGAATTAACGGGGCACTACCCAAAACCCATCCATCGTGCCCCAACGCCTAGGACCCCTCTAGTCTTAGTCTCTCGCAACCAGTGAGCGTCGATTGGCGTTGTTTATAGAGGTTCCAAAGCCTCTCTTCTGACGCATGAGGTAGTTGCCAGGTCCTTATATGTAGATAGAGGTGGAAAAGGGAAAGAGTGATATGATAGGAGTAGGCTTTTTTCTTGTTTTTTTTTCTTTTTTGTATAAGTGGGAGAGATAGGCTAAAAGTAAAAAGGGAGAAGGATGGAGTAGAAAAAGGAAGGAATGACGCACTTAGTCTGGAACCTCGTTTCCGACCAAATCGACAAGGGAGGCCCTACCAGGGGTACCCAGAAGAGGTACCCCCGCCGACATAGCTTGAAAAGTCAAAGGTACACACAAGCTCTCTTCCCGTGACAAGGGGGCGTCACCTCTCCCTCTACTTTCTAAGAGAGAGAGAGAGAGAGAAGATCCACGCAGTTCTCATCACTGACGGCAAAGTGGAGCCTACGGCAAACACCATTCATTCCATTATATCCTAGTGGGCTATTTCCTTGGAACGAACTCTCTCTATCTATCTATATATCTATATATATATATATATATATATATATATATATATATATATATATATATATATATATATATATATCTCGCTCTCAACAGATTTCCTTCTCTCTCTCTCTCTTTTCTCTCTCTCTCTCTCTCTCTCTCTCTATCTCTCTCTCTCTCTCTCTCTCTCTCTTCTATCTCTCTACGTCTCTCTCTCTCTCGTCTCTCTCTCTCTCTGTCTCTCTCTCTCTCTCTCTTTTCTCTCTCTCTGCTAGCGGCCCGCCTTCGCACTAGTGTGGAGGTATGCTGCCAGCCAGGACGGGGAAACCACCACATCATGGTAGAGGCTGAAAAATCTCAGATCTCCGAGAATTCAGTCGTTGCCCTGATGGTGAGTGAAAATGACCTCTACTTCCGAGGAGGCAAAGTAGGCCCCAGCAAGAAAATTCTCAACACGGTCATTGGAGCCGTGGACGACTGCGGATTGAAAACTCGCAAACGGGTCGTTGTAGGGATGCTCCCAAGGAGAGGTCCTAGCCGGACAGCTCACTCAAGGAACGTGACCCTGAACCAGCGCCTGTCCGACCTCTGTATGGCGGAAGGGGTGTTCTTTCTAGAACCTTACCGCACCTTTTACAGTCGAAACGACCTTTACCAAAGGGACGGAGTGCACCTTTCATTCAAGGGAAAGGCTGTACTCTGTAACTTAATTCAGGATGTCGTAGAGCGGACGCAGAGGAGCGTCCAACCCAGAGTGAAGACGGACATAAGACAGTATGCCCGTGTCACTCCTGGAACGACGTTCTTAGATGTGGCAAAGAGGGTTACTGCCACACAAAAGAAGCCGGGAAACGGAAGAGCGTAGGGAGTCCTACACTGGGGGACTCCCTCAAAATTTTTCTGTTCAACGCGAGGTCAATCAGGAATATGTTTCTTGAGCTCCGTGGCCTTATAGTAACAGAGGAACCTAATATGGTGGCCATAACGAAGAAGTGGATTAAAACCTCAAACTGAGATTTTGAAAGTGAATTCACGATTCCCCGTTACCAGCTCTTCCAGAAAGATAGGCCAGACAGAGAGGGTGGCGGTGTGATGTTGTATATCAAGGATCAAGGATACTCTCAACTCGACGGATTGCAACATCGTATCCGACCATGAACTACTAGGTGTTGACCTCGAGATAGGTCCTGCCAAATACAGGAACCTGGTGCTTTATAGACCTCCTGCCCAACTCGTTGAAAAGGACAGAGATCTGTACCAGCTACTAGGAGAACTTGTCGAAGACAGAGTGTGTATCGTCATGGGAGATTTTAACACACAAGTTTACTGGGAAACCAGAGAACCCTGTGGCAAAAACGCACTACTCCTGGAGTTTACAAACAACGGGTCTCTCACTCAATGGGGGAGAGAGCCAATGAGAGGAGACAATATCGTCGACTTGGTGTTCACCTCTGAGAAGGACATCGTTGAGGACGTCTCGGGTGGCGAAGAGCTCCGTGGCAGTGACCAACGACTAATTAGATTTGTAGTCAAAGTCCCCATGCAGAGCCTGCAAATAGTAAATCAAAGAAACTTGATTTGAGAAGAGCAGACTTTGCAGGTCTACGCGCGGGACTGACTGACGCAAGGCTAGAAGAGTGCGAGGCTGTTGAAGACTTTTGGAACAGTTTCAAAACCACATTCATGAGTCTTCGATCGCGTTTAATCCCTCTGAAATTCTCCCGTCAGTTCTCTGTTCAACCAAATTAGTTTAATCGACAAATCGGGCAACTGCTTAGGTAGAAGAGAAATCTGTACCGGCAATCGAAGATCGCGGGTGACTTTGACGAATACCGGAGGCTAGCCAGGAGAGTGAAGTCCAGCATCAGCGCGGCTAAGCGGTCTGAGGAACTGCGAGTGGCAAGACTCTGTAAAAAGAATCCCAAGGAGTTCTTTGGATATGTAAACAGCCGTAAACCAATGTGTCTAACAATTGGCCCTTTGAGGAATTAGGAGGGGACATTAAAGCATTCAGATGCAGAAAATGCTAACCTGCTCAACGACTAATTCTCTTCAGTGTTTACTGAAGAGTGTGCTCTCATTCCCCAGCCAACGGATTCCTACTCGGGGGAAAAGCTGGAGGTACTGGACTTCACCGAAGGAGAAATAAAGAAAAATATCACTGATCTAAAGACGAATAAGTCCCCCGGACCAGACGGGTTTGTATCCAAGGTGTTGAAGGAAGTGTGCGATGAAGTATCACGACATCTGTGCGCTATCTTTAACATGTCAATCCGGACCGGATGCGGTTCTAGAGTCTGGCGTGAGGAGGAGGTGACTCCGATCTTCAAGAAAGGAGACCCCAGCCAATTGTCAAACTACCAACCCATCAGTTTGACTTCGATAGTCGGTAAACTCATGGAAAGCATGATAGTGGACAAGATAACGTCTTATTTAGAGTCAAACCTGCTACTGAAGAGTTCCCAGCACGGCTTCCAAAGGCAACGGTCATGCCTGACGAACCTTGTGGAATTCTTCCACTTCGTGTTCAGTGAGCACGATCGGGACAAGGCGGTGGATGGGGTCTACTTATACTTTTAGAAAGCCTTTGATAAGGTACCACACCGCGGCCTTCTCCGAAAAGTGAGAGCGCTGGACATAGACGGAAAAGTAGCCGGCTGGATCGAGAACTGGCTAAGTGGCAGACGGCAACGGGTGGTGGTGAATGGAAAGGCTTCTGAGTGGGTGCCCGTTACTAGCGGGGTGCCTCAAGGTTCTGTCCTGGGACCACTACTATTCATCATCTACGTCAAAGACATGGACGGTGACAGGGTTGCCAAGATTTCCAAATTTGCCGACGATACCAAGCTTGGTATGAACGTTGCAAAAGATGGAAATATTGCCCGCCTGCAGAAAAATCTTGGGAAGATTGGAGAGTGGTCGGACACGTGGTAAATGCCTTTTAACGTAAACAAATGCAAAGTGATGCATATCGGCCACAGAAATCTCCAATCTCAGTATATCCTTAAGGGCACTGCTATTGAATCCACTGACACTGAGAAGGACTTGGATGTAACAATCACTAGTGACCTCAAGTTCTCGAAACAGTGCATCGAGGCAGAGAAGAAAGCCCAAAGGATGTTAGGCTACATAAAGCGCAAGTTTGGATACCGTAACAAGGAGATAATACTTTGTCTGTTTAACTCCCTCGTTCGGCCGCACCTGGAATATGCCATACAATTTTGGAGTCCTTCATTTCGAAAGGATATCGCGAGGTTGGAATGCGTACAAGCCAGGGCAACCAAGCCTATTCCCTCTATCCAACATAAAAGTTATGAGGATAGACTAAGGGAATTAAATCTGTTCTCGCTGGAAACCCGTAGACTTCGTGTTCAGTTCATCGAAGTTTTCAAAATACTTCGATGGTTCGACAATGTTGACTACCGGGATATTTGCACACTGAGTGAGAACAGAACGCGCAATCACGGCTTCAAACTTGAACTGAAGCGTTACAACCGCAATCTGTGTGGAAACTTCTTCACTTACAGTATCTGCGGTGAGTGGAACGCACTTCCAGTGGAAGTTGTCAACAGTAAATCTGTTGACCAGTTCAAGTCAAGACTAGACAAAGTCTTGAAAAGCGGCCGTTCAGGGACGCAAAACAATTGAGCAGCCATGTGCCTGTTCGATTGATAGTCCAAAGGTACCCTCTTTGAATGGACCGTAAGGTCTTCTATGGTACTTCCTTTCCTTGTTACTCCTTGTTACTCTCTCTCTTTCTTTCTCTCTCTCTCTCTTTCTCTCTCTCTCTCTCTCTCTCTCTCTCTCTCTCTCTCTCTCTCTCTCTCCCGCGTTATCAGTCAGCCACCTAGGAGAGTGGAAAACTTTTTATTCATTCCAATAAGAGCAGAATTATTCGGCATTGCGCTTTCGATAAAATTAACATGCGTGAAACGTATAATTGTTCATTTAATCATCGTTAAAGTGAATTAGAGAATTAAAATAAAGCTTATAATTTCATTCCAATTAAAGTAGGAGCGGTTCAACCAAGATTGCATACAGATTTAGTGCACCGATCTAGAATCGGGTACAAAATGTATTCAGGTTTTGATACTAAATCTCTATGCACAACTAGTAGAACTACGCCCGGGGAGAGGGACAATATATTGGCCCTGATAGAATCTACAGGGATGCATAATCCATGTCAAATTACATCTCGACCTTCCAGAAAATTGTTATCTCGTAACGAACAAATTAACTATACGGAGAAAAATAAATTTACGCTTATATATATATATATATATATATATATATATATATATATATATATATATATATATATATATATATATATATATATATATATGGAGAGAGAGAGAGAGAGAGAGAGAGAGAGAGAGAGAAAGAGAAGAGAGAGCACAAAATGATACCGCCCGCTTCTTATAGCCCCCTGGGAACGCATTAATTGCCACCAAGGAAGATCAAGTTTCAGTTAGCCATTTCTAGTGACTCGCAAAAAGGTCATAGGAAATAATAACCTTAAACTGCTTTTTACGGAGAAAAAAGCGGATTAAGCATAATTCCTTGGGTATCTATGCTAATACTTTTGGACAAATATGGAAAATTATACAGATAGTGCAATAAGTATATTTCACAAAATGGTACCGCCCGCTTCTTATTGCCTCTCAAGGTTAGCCCGGGAATTATTTTGTTTTGGCAATAACATCATAACTATTGGTCCTATTCTAACGAAGTTTGAAACCCTTATGTTGTTTTACATTCTCTTACGAATGATATAATTGCCAAAGTCCTCCCCGATGTTAGCACGGAAATTATTTTGTTTTGGCAATAACATCATAACCATTCGACCGATTCTAACGAAATTTAAAAAAACTTATTTTGTTGCACATTCTCTTTCGAATGATATACTTGACAAAGAATTCCCAAGTTTAGCCCGAGAGTTATTTTGTTTTGGCAATAACACCATAACTATTCGGCCGATTCTAACGAAATTTGAAACCCTTATGTTGTTTTACATTCTCTTTTGAGTGATATAATTGCCAAGGTCCTCCCAAGGTTATTTTGCGAATTATTGAGAGATTTGAAGGTCGTAAGTTCATAAATTAGATTAAGCGACAGCACGTGACTCTTTGGTCAGAAGACCAAATGCATGTCAATGTTTATTTTCTAAAAAAGAAGGCTATCAAGCATATATATATATATATATATATATATATATATATATATATATATATATATATATATATATATATATGTGCTAGAAGAAGTATCTTCTAATAAAGTATAATTTAATTTTAGGATAAGCCCAAGGGACACAAATGAAGGTTATTTATAATGCTCTATGCTCATCTTTGGTTCTGACAAGAATAATCATTTGTTAATAAATACTCAAAGATTAAGATATCTTGGTATTAACATTAATGCAAATTATAATTGAACAAAAATATATTGTATTAATTATTAAATCTTTAAAGATTAGTGTACGCTGGACGCAACATATATAAAATATTACGAGTGAGGAATGCAGCAGCGCTTTCTTTGTCCATTTTATCGGAAAACAGTCAGCCGAACAATTGGAATTCGGATAAATTTATTTACAAATCTAATGACTTTATTCAAAGAAATATTGTTAAATGCTCATTCATTAATTCCTCGCTTACTTTTAATATATCCCCTGGTCTCTTTAAACTAGACCCTGTTATTAAAAGGCTTATTTCTAACGAAATTGTCTACTTTAAATCTTAGCCCTTTTATTTATTAATTGAGTTTTGTCTCTTTTTTCTATTTTTATGTATTCACAACCTGGTATGTATGTATTTAGTTTAGTCGCATAAATGTCTACATTATTTCAGGAAGTAGACATTATCTATTTGGTTTTATACTTCACATTCGTCTTTAATATTATGTTCTATTTTGGCTCCTATTCGTGTACACGGGCGGGACATTGCTCTTATGTTTCACATATATATACCACCATTATAAAAGTTTTTGTTATTCCTTGATAATGAAATAACAAGTCCGAGAATATTTGGAATCCTTTTTCATTTTCCTGTCGGATTTGTTTCATTTATTGCTATTCTCATGCGCTACTTTGTGAGTTTCTCATATCACTTATAGCTAACTTTGGCTCGTATATTAAATTTAATAATTTATTACGTTAGAGATCTTATAGATTAGTTGGAAATGAAATATTTTTAAGGAGATTGTGAAGACAATAAAATGCCAAAAAAGGAATATAATGAAAAACAACCCAAAACCTGCACCAGAAACCAAACAAAGGATCCACTTAATATACGAGTATATCGCATTGGCCGAAACAAAGTTTTCAAGAAAAATAACTTAGCACCTTGAAAATGGTGCGCCCTAAACATACAAGACAAATATATGGAGTTTGTCTCAACCTAAAAATGATGGAGGAAAGCAACTTAATAGCTCTGCAATTTTAGATATGAATCTGCTCTATATAAAATGCTAGTCCCCAATAATACAAGGAAAAAGGTGGAGTATATTCAACCGAATTTCTATTCGTAATTTACCTTACTTCGGGCAAACTGATAAATCTTTATCTACTAGAATTTACCAACATAAGTATAATATTAGAAGAGGTAAAATAAACAGCGCTTTATTTTTACAATTATCTGAAAATAACCACCCCATTGACTGGAATTCGGCCAAATTCCTTTATTATTCCGCTGATTTCACAAAAAGAAATATTGTCGAGTGTTCCTTAATTGGCATGTTATCCAATATAAACATTTCCCCTGGTTTATTTAAACTCGACCCTGTTTTAAAAAAACTTGTACTAAATGAAATAACTTCATAATGCAGCCTGTTGTCACTCTTTATTAGTGTAATATCATTCGCATTGCCTCCTCCATTTTCATGATATATATATATATATATATATATATATATATATATATTGATGAGAGTCTATGACAACAAATGGAGAGGGAGAATAAGAGAAACCAAGAGACATATGGATTTTAAGAAATCATATAATACAATCCCAATCTCTTTCTTGGTTGGCTTCCTGTAGACGGAAAACTTCAAGCCTTCGTCATTCAGTCCTGTGCAGTTTAATGTCTAAGAATGGAAAAGTGGCGTCGTCTCCTTCTTCCTCCGCGGTAAATTTAATGGTATCGTAAAGCTCGTTTATTCACGGATCAACCTATAGTGATTGAGGCCTCGTGGGACGATCACGATCGTGTCGTCTACGTATCTGAGCCATTTGATATGTGGCCCAAGCACTTTTCAGATGGATCCCGCCTCCATTTTCTCCATAAACAGGCAGGCTAGAACGGTTGACAGGAGGGATCCCATACCATCCAGGAGACCCGTTGGTATTCCTGTTCACGAAAAGCTAAGGTGTTAAACCTTACGAAGAACTCAACTAGCTTTAGAAAATCGCGTTGGGGAGGGGTAGAGACTCGAACCTGTCTCTGGTAATGATGCGGTCTACTTCAATCGTTTCTTCGATAGGAACATTAGTGAAGACGGTGACAACGTCGAAACTAAGAAGTTTCTTGGTCTTTACATTTACTTCCTGTAGCCTCTCCACTAGGTCTGATGAGTTCTTGAGGTGGGCCCCGCTAATGCTACCCTTCATACCTGCTAGTGGGTGAGCAAGTACTTTGACCAGTCTATGTGGAGCACTGCGTATCCTGGAAGTGATGAGTCGTATTATGGGTTGATGCGTCGTATGTTTGCTTCATGCGTCTTAGATGATCCTCGTATAACTGGAGTTCTCAGGCTAGCTTCTAAAAGAAGGAGCTTCTTCATACTCTCCCTGCGTCTAAGGATCTTCCTTGCCTTCTTTTTGAAAGTCATAGCTTTCTGTATAGCTGTGCCGGCGTTGACTTTCCGTTAGGTATTTTGATCTCAACTAGGTTCGTCATCTTTTCTTCGTAATCTCTGGTGTTCATGATATGATGACTACTCCTCCGCCATTGTAAGCTCGCATGATGCATATCTCCTTGTTGCGGGCAAGGCTTTGGAGAACATTCATAACTCTTTTGAAGGATTGTCCGTGTTTGTAACTCTACCGCGGTGTGAATTGCCGAAATTAATCCTTGTGTGAACCCAATGTAGACGAGGCCTTTCTTGCGCTGGTTCAGAATGACGTCAAGTAGGTCAGAACTCTTCCTCTTGACGGCGAAGTTGAGGCTCACCGATAGGGCCTGCCTTTCTGTGGGACTAAGCACGTGGTCAGAGAGATTTTAGATGGTGTTGTCTTGGCCCACTCTGTTCCAGGCACTTCGACACCCCTCTTCCATTCTTAAACGTTAAACCTCACAGGACTGACGAAGGCTTGAAATTTTCCGTCTACAGGAAGCCAACCAACAAAGATGACTTTATCCACTATCTGTCGGTCAACGACTCTCAGACAAAAATGGGTATCGTTATCGGGTTCTTCCTGCGCGTATGGAGGAGCTGCAGCCAAAAATTCATTTTACAGGACGATAAGTACATCCAAGACTCCTTTCAGATGCCGTGAAGCCTGGCTGCTACAACCATGTATGCAATGTACTCTTAAAATCTAACAATCTTCCGACAGTTATCATGCCTGCAGACCATGAATGCTCCAAGGTATTCAAGGAATCAGTCATCAGAAACCACAAAGGCAAATCTGGACTGGAGGGGATCATCGAAGCTCCCTCATCAGGAGAATCCAAAGAGGACGAAGAAGAAGAATAAGAAGAAAAAGCTAAAAATGAGGAGGGATCCTCCTCTGCAGACAACTACCGAGGGCCCCTGCACCTGTACACGAGATACGAAGAGCAGGTCCAAAACCCTGAAGAAGGAAAACCTTGGGCTCAGTAAAGCCGTCCCGCAGGCCTCTAAGAAGAAAAATAAGAATAAGAAGAAGCATAGGTAAAAATAATTCACCATGTTACGGAACGAAACTAAGATACTGGAAGTTAATACCAATGGCTGGACGACTAAAAAGACTCTTTACAGAAATGTATTCAGAGAACTTGATGCAGACATCATCCTAATTTCAGAACACAGGATCAACACGCATAGTGCAGAAAGGAAAATTTGGAACCACGATGTGTTGATCACGAATTATTTACAAAAGGGGTTCGACGGTGTCGCTATTGCAGTAAAGAAAGGGATTAAATACAAGCAAATAAGAAATCTAGAAGAATCCTACCACGCGAGTAAGGTCGAACTCGACATAGGAAAGTTGGTCATTGCCTTTGGATATCAACCGCTAAGGAAAGAGGTGTTACCAGTTCACACTCTCATTGTCCTATTTGGCCGAAGAGCCCCCACTATATTAATAGGGGATCTGAACGGCAGATGCCGAGAATCTGGTTACAGGACCTACAACGTTATAGGAAGAAGCCTGAACCTATTGCTCGGCAGGAATATTGCCCAGTGAATGGACCCCGACTTCCCCACCTTTGTTAGAGGAGAAAGTGCCACAAAACCATACATCCCTCTGGCGAATCGTCAGTTTCCGTTCAATTACTACATAGAACCAGTCCAGGTACCATGTAGTAAAAATATAGGGATCCTACTAACTATCAACAGAAACCCTATACAGGTTCCAGCTATAGTTAAAAAGAAATACAGAATAGCAGACTGGACACGGTACGCGCGCCTTCTCGAGGCCTACAATCTGCCCAACTTGGACGAGGCAATTCTCGAGGAGATTGACGAGGCACTCGACGACCTGAACAATCATCTCATCAACGCAGATAGGGCTTGTATCCCTAAATTCGAGTATAGGACCATCTCTACCTACAGATGGACCGAATACATTAAGGATTTATATCGTGAGCTGAAATTATTGTATGAGATCAATATCTGGAATGCATCAGTTCACTCAATGCAACTAAGTAAAGAAATCAAAAAACTCCACTAGTTAATCCTCGAACAACAATGGAGACGATGGAATGATACGATCGATAGCCTCAATCACGAAGCAACTCCCAGCGAATTTTGGGGAAAGATCATAAGTCTCAAAGGATCGACTGGAAAGAATAAGATCGAACTATAAAAAAAAGAAAGAAGAATTGAAGAGCTATTCCGAAATTATTGGGAAAATATCTAAAGTATAACTGAGGAGGAAAACGAAGACTATGACCTAGAGTTTGAAAGCAATATCATAGATGCGCTTAACGACCAAATACAGAAGACGCACCCTCACCACCAGGTGGATAGACAGCGCCGGGATTACCGAATAAGAACTACTCGGCGCGCTCCGCTTATTCCGACAAAAAGTCCCAGGACAATCGAGGCTTAAAAAGTTAAACTTTGAAAAGGCACCAACCAATGTCATTGAAGGGATGAGAAGGATATTTAACGCCTGTCTGAACACGAGATACGTTTCAGATGCTTATAAAAAAGCTAAGATGATTTTATTGCCTAAGCACGGAAAGGAACCAAGGTTGAAGTAGAACTACCGGCCAATTTCACTTCTAGAATTTGGCGGGAAGCTCTTCAAGAAGATCTTCAACCGAAGACTTGTGTCTCACCTGAAGGAAAACTCCTTCTTAAACTCACATAAATTCGGGTTTAGGAGGAAGCGAAGTACGGAGATGGCGATCAATGTCATCACGGAAAAGCTAGCCTAATCAAAACGGGAAAGAAGTTACGTGGACATTGTTTGTCGGGGTGTATCAAAAGCGTTTAATAAGGTGTGACAGCGGGGAATTCAGAACAAGATCTTACGACTGGGCCTAAGTGAAATCTTAGAAACAACCTTCTGTGACTATGTCATGGAAAGAGTAGCGTATATCACTTTAGGGTGCACGGACGGCCCAAAGTTTCCGCTCACTACGGGCCTCCCACAGGATGGTGCCTGTCCCCCACTCTCTACTTGATTTACACCGCTGATGTCCCAGCCCCTGTAGGCCCCACCTGCCTCAACATTCGCCGATGATTTTACCCAGATAATCACTTGTCCATAGAGGAAGTCGCCTTGGCAATCGCGTATGACGACAGCAGAAATTGAAAACCTTAAAACCTACGAGGCCCGGTGGAAAATCCGCACGAACCAAGAAAAGTTCAAATTAGTTTCCATAGGCAGGAGACTACTTTACGATGTTAGGGTGGAGGATAGACGCTATCCCTACACCACGGAGTGCAATGTACTTGGAATTGAGATTAATTCAACCGGGTACAAGAAGCACGTCCAAGAAAGAATCACCAATGCCACAGCTGCAGTCAAAACTCTATGCATGTTCAGAAATCTCCGTGAAAGCGACAAGAAAAAGATCTATAATTCACTTGCAAGATCGACGCCGCTATACCCCAATTCCGCCCTCTCGTTTGTCTCAAGAACACAAAAGAGGAAACTACAAGCGGTGCAGGACAAATGTATGTACCTATTTACAGGTACATAGAGGCGAGAAAGAAGACGACAGGAAGAGCTGGACCGGGAGGCGGTGTAAAGTCCCATTAACGTTGTCATAGAAGAATGGACAAGGAATATGCAGGAACTGGTTGTGATAGAACGGGTTGAGGCCTCGTTAATTTCAACCACTATCACATGTTATTTAAAAACCACGATGCTACCCACGTGCATCTTCGCTTTGAAGCCTATGCCTTATCGCAGCCACCTGAGTCAATGTTTAAACAAGAAGGTTTATCTTCCCCCGTCGCCCCATGCACCGACCTCGCCAGATTGAGTTAGGCTTATGCGCAGATAAGGCATTGTTCCCAGGCTCGGCTGTGCATTCCCTCGAAGCTCCCACTCCATTGTCCCCCACGCCAAGGAGATGTCCCGGCTATTTATATGGAAACTTAAACACAAAGATTTAGATTGTAGTTCCAGATTTTCGTCGCGAAACATCACTACGACCCACTCTCACCTTGTGCGCCAAGGGACCTCGACCTCGAAATTCACCATCACTTGTCCTAGAAGAAGGACAATATCCCTTGAGTGCCAAGGTTCGAGCCTTCGTGACTCCCCGTCCACAAGGCTTCCCCTGTTGTTCAGAAAGAGAACAACTTTAGAACAGCCATTGTTCTTTTGAGCTTGTTAAAAAGAAACGGTTCTCACCCCCCCCCCCCTCCCTGTTGTTCAGAAGAGAACAACGTAGAACAGCCATTGTTCGTTTGAGCCCGTTCGCCAAGAAACGGTCTTCACCCTTCCCCTGTTGTTCAGAAAGAGAACAACGTTAGAACAGCCATTGTTCTTTTGGGCCCGTTGACAAGAAACAGTTCTCACCCTTCCTCCCCTGTTGTTCAGAAGAGAACAACATTAGAACAGCTATTGTTTTTGAGCCCGTAGACAAGAGGCGGTTCTCACCCTTCCCCCCTGTTGTTCAGAAGAGAACAACATTAGAACAGCCATTGTTCTTAAGCCCGTAGACAAGAGACAATTCTCAGCCCCCCCTTCTGTTGTTCAGAAGAGAACAACGTAGAACAGCCATTGTTCTTCAAGCCGTTCGTCAAGAAGTTCCCTCAACGAATAGTTATATATGGTATATCGTTGAGAGTCCATTCTATGACATATATATATATATATATATATATATATATATATATATATATATATATATATATATATATATATATATATATATATATATATACTATTTAAATTTGGTGTCAGGTGTGGGGTTTAACGCTATATCTTTGCAAACACTGGTCTCAGTCGAGTAAGGCATATTGTTATTCGTTATAATAATAGATTATAGTAGTTCCCTTTTGTTTTAACGATTGCTATCCCCTTTTTTGGAAACTTAAGAAGCTGGAGTAGCTCAAGGAACTGTTATAATAATTTGTTTGTGTTTTTTTTGTGATCTTAGTCAGTGGTTATTTAGATCGAGAAACCAAGTACGAATAGGTCAGTGCTCATATTTAGGTAGGCTAATTCTCTAGAAGGCATAATTCTTGTTGCAAGGAATTTTAGTTGGTTGACTAGTGCGCCCCAAAGTGCAAAGATGACTCAGTTTGAAATCTTTAAAGCGCAAGGAAAATCCTTGGGACTTTCCGGAAAAGAACTAATTGAGTACGTTCAAGAGGAGCAAAGAACAGAAAGAGAAAGAGAAATCACGAGAAGAAAGAAAAAGAGAAATCCAACGAAAAGAAAGAGAAAGAGAAATCCAACGAGAAGAAAGGGAAAGAGAAATCCAACGAGAAGAAAGAGAAAAAGGAAATCCAACGAGAAGAGAAAGACAGAGAAAGATAAATCCAACGAGAAGAAAGAGAAAGAGAAAGAGAGGAACGGGGAAGACAAGCTGAGCTTCCCCATCAGATTGAATTAGCTCGTGTTGAAGCAGAAATACATTCATCCAGTTCCCGTTCGAAAGATCCCCCCCAATCTCTCACTAAAGCTCCCCAATTTCAAGGATGGAGAGGATTTCGGAGCATTTTTAGCCCACTTCGAAAAGATCCTCGAAATCAATAACATGGATCTGGAGGCTGACGGTGTAGTCAGATTACTTCCCTTGTTAAATTGTAAATTGCACGAATTTTTTATATCTTTACCATCTGAGTGTACAATTTACTACAGCACCTTAAAAGCTGAGTTATTGGCCGCTCATAATATGACTCCCGATTTCTACCGCCAAGAATTTCGAGGAGGTCGTATTAAACCCGGACAGACGTTCCGTCAATTCGGATACATTCTTCAGAGGAATTTTAAATTTGGTTGAATCCTCAAAGGTTGATCCGGACTACGAGTCCTTAACAGACTTCGTGTTGCGGGATCAATTTTTGGCGTCTCTCCCGACGGAGATCCGCGCGTTCGTCAAGGATCGTCGGTGCCAGACCTTTAAAGAATGCACCGAAGAAGCGGATGTCTACGCCGCCAGCCATAATTAAAACCCAAAGGAGAATCGAACCTCTCACCAATCCCCCTACAAGGAAAGAAGGAAGGATTCGCGCCCCTTCACAGGAAAGTCGACCAAATTTCCGAGCCCCGTAAAACCCCAAAACTTCTTTCCCCAAAACCAACAACGGGACTCCAAACCTCCCGTTAAGATTTCTCCTCCATCTCTCTTCCCGAAGCGACCAATCATATGCTTCACCTGTGGTGTAGAACACCACATGAGCTGGAATTGCCCGCAAAATTCTAGGCTTAAGAGCAGACCAGCCCACCAAGTTCACCAGATTAATGCCACCCCGGCTTCCCCGGTGGTGCAGACCCAAGCAGCAACTTCTCCCCCTCCACCAGGCCACCAGGTAAATTTTTTTTGTATAAAAGTTCATCGGGAACTTTGAAATTTGAGGAGGGCAGCGTGAACGGCTGCCGAGTATCGACTCTCGTCAGGGACACAGGATGTACGTGTTTCCTCGTGTCCGACGAGCTCCTCCCCCCAGTGGACCCTAACCACGAAAAATTTGCGGTGGTACATGACTACCTTGGGCGGGCGAACCAATTCCCCGTCGTTAGATGTTACCTGCAGTGTCAATATTATGATGGCTGGGCTGAAGTCATTTCAGCACCCATACAATTCTGTTCCGTACTTATAGGACAGAGCCCCCAAGAAAGTCCCGACCCTGTGTCTCAGGCCGCCCTTCCTCGAGGCCGAGCTAAGAAAGAAGCCCAGGAGCCCGTCCCTCTCAGAACCCCGATACCGTCCGATTTCTCGGAGACCCTTAACCAGGACTTTAGGACGGCACAAAAGGAGTGTGAATTACTAACACCCTTAGGTGATAAGGCCCAAGACAAGGACACGGAGACTGTCCGTGGATCCAAAGAAAAAAATTACCCCCAACGTGCCCATGGAGATACCTTCGTAGCACTGGACGAAACATCGGCGCTTGAAGAAGATTACCACGCGGAGTCCCTTAATGAAATACAGACAGTGTGCATCCAACCTGATGCCGATTACCCTACTCCTTCCCTACCAGGCGAGTCTTTTGAACCCTCTGACCTGGATATTGACACGCAGCTGACACCACATCAAAAGAGTCAGCTACAAGAACTATTTGAATGGAGTCACCATTTAACCACCCTATTAGCTCTTTTCGAGTGACTGCGCGAAAATGGCCTCACCATCGGGCCCAGCAAACGCCATTTTGCCCACGAAACCATAAAATACTTGGGTTTCAAAATAGGACAAAGCTAATTGGGTCCCCAAGAGGATAAGATTAAGGCAATCGCCGACATGCCCCTCGCGATTACAAAGAAGCAATTAAGATCGTTCCTAGGATCAGCTTCGTACTATCGGCGATTTGTTCCGAATTTCATTGCAATTTTGGCGCCCCTCAGCTCCCTTTTAAAAAAAGAATTCCCCCGATCGTCTACGTTGGAATGATGGCGCTGTTTCCCATTTTAATCAGCTCAAGAGTAAGCTCATTTCTGCCCCCATTTTAAAGTTGCCCAACCCGGAAAAATCTTTTGGGATTAAGACCGACGCGTCCAACGAGGGCATTGGAGGTGTACTCCTTCAATACAAGGATGACGGAACGAGTCATCCAGTTGCATATGCTAGTCGCCAATTGTTACCACGCGAAAAGAGATATGCCACTATAGAGAAGGAAGCTCTATCAATTATCTCAGTTATAGACAAATTCAAAATGTACTTGATAGGAAAAGAATTTCAGATAGGAACCGACCACCGTCCGTTAGCCTATACTAGGAATGTACGACACTCCAACAGCCGAATTATGCGCTGGAGTTTACTCTTGCAAGAGTATCAATTTTAAATCAATTATATAAAAGGTTCCGATAACCAGGTCGCGACGCACTCAGTAGGAATGCGTTACCGAATAGTGTAGAGTAATTGTATTCGTAGGATTAGGATCTCAATGTATGTATATACCGTCTTGTACGACTTAAATTAGATTTTCTTGTAATATAATTAGTTAATGTATATGTCTGAATTTTGTAACGCTCAATGTCTATTTTTTTTGGTATGTATATATATTTGTACCCATTAAATTACGTATAAATTGTTTGGTCCCATATGTACTAATTTTATATCATTTCATTGTTCCATGCCCTTTTTTTTATTAAGTTGTATTAAAGGTTATTTTCCCCTGTAATCAAAAGATCAAAATAATCATATGTATTGGGGTAATACTAGTTAGGTGCATGAAGGTACGGTTGGTAAAAGGAAACGAGTTCCCCACAACGGAGCTCTATCGTTGTCCCTTCTCTCTTTTTTTTCGAAGTGACAACTTGCCCCGGAATGGAGTGTGTGATAGAACGGGATAAGGCCGCGTTAATTTCAACCACTATCACATGTTATTTAAAACCACTATGCTACCCACGTGCATCTTCGCTTTGAAGCCTAGGGCCTTATCGCAGCCACCTGAGTCAATGTTTAAGCAAGGAGGTTTATCTTCCCCCGTCGCCCCTTGCGCGACCTCGCCAGATTGAGTTAGGCTTATGGGCAGATAAGGCATTGTTCCCAGGCTCGGCTGTGCATTCCCTCGAAGCTCCCACTCCATTGTCCCCCACGCCAAGGAGATGTCCCGGCTATTTATATGAAAACTTAACCACTAAGATTCAGATTGGAGATCCAGATTTTCGTCGCGAAACATCACTACGACCCACTCTCACCTTGTGTGCCAAGGGACCTCTACCTCGAGATTCACCATCACTTGTCCAGAAGAAGGACAATATCCCTTGAGTGCCAAGGTTCGAGCCTTCGTGACTCCCCGTCCACAAGGCTTCCCCTGTTGTTCAGAAAGAGAACAACTTTAGAACAGCCATTGTTCTTTTGAGCTTGTTGAAAAGACACGGTTCTCACCCCCCCCCCATCCCTGTTGTTCAGAAGAGAACAACGTAGAACAGCCATTGTTCGTTTGAGCCCGTTCACCAAGAACCGGTTCTCACCCTTCCCCTGTTGTTCAGAAAGAGAACAACGTTAGAACAGCCATTGTTCTTTTGGGCCCATTGACAAGAAACGGTTCTCAACCCCCCCCCGTTGTTCAGAAGAGAACAACATTAGAACAGCCATTGTTTTTGAGCCCGTAGACAAGAGACGGTTCTCACCCTTCCCCCCTGTTGTTCAGAAGAGAACAACATTAGAACAGCCATTGTTCTTAAGCCCGTAGACAAGAGACAATTCTCAGCCCCCCCTTCTGTTGTTCAGAAGAGAACAACGTAGAACAGCCATTGTTCTTCAAACCGTTCGTCAAGAAACGGTTCTCATTCCCAAGACGCCACGTCAGGATCATTTAATTCCGCCCCCTTCGGCTGGAACTCGCCAGCGGACCGAAAATTCCTTCACGCCGCCTTCCTCTGCATAACAAGTATAATTACGTAAGCTGAACGTTACCTTTGAGTATTTAACCCTTTTGTCAACTCTATCCTGTGCTTTAAATGGTTTAGTGAACCATCCCCTCCCTTTAACTTTATATTTGTTTTACCTCTTTAAATCTTTTAATCCTCGGATTAGCTCGATTCCCCACGACCCTTTCCATTGTCTGTTTATGTCAATATTTTCCGTTTTGTGTGTTTTTGATAGTTATTATTAATAAAACTCTATTTTATTAATGATAGCAATATTATTATCCTTGAGCTCAGTTCCACTTCTTAAGCATATCGAAGATACATAATATCGGCCAGCCAGACATCCACGCACTCTAAAGATAATTAAAGAAGTTCCCTCAACGAATAGTTATATATGGTATATCGTCGAGAGTCCATTCTACGACACTGGTTAATCGACAATTGAACGATGATATCGTCCAAATGATTAAGAGAACAGAAGAGGCATAGGTCACGACAGATTTATGAGTTCCGTTGGGCTTTTAGCTGGCGGAGCAGAAGTGCCGTTCTACGCATGAGAAAAAGAACGTTTTTACCCAAACCAAGAAACCGACCAAGAAAAGAATACCCATTTATGAAAACTCACCAATTTCTACAAGAATTCACTGATGAAGACCCTGCTATAAAGAAGAAGACATCAAAGAAAAAAAAGACTTGATTAATACTCACTAAAAGGTATACAAAAAACAAAAACACTAAGCATAACACTAAAGTCATTAAAGTAATTTATTACTACAACAGTAAATGCGCATAACATATCCAAGAAACATTAATTTTTTGAAGAAAAATGGCTTGAAAGCCATAATAATATAAACTATCCCAAAGACAACAAAGGAACCACAAAACAAGAAAATATTTAAAAGCGATAGGCCTGATCACCAGACACTTAGCATCTCTTTGCACCCTACAACACTACTTTCTATTTTCACTACTTGTCTATTTTCAGTTATCTGTTCCGACACCCTTTCTTTATCCTCTACCCACTTACATGGTTCATAATTCATAGTTCATTTCTTGTCATTGTTTCTAGTCATTCTGAGGTTGCTTATTGCTACTGCGGAGCGAAACATCAGTAGTAAAGAACCTCGTACCTCTCTTAGTTTCTCTTATTCTCCCTCTCCATATATATATATATATATATATATATATATATATATATATATATATATATATATACATTATAGGGAAATCGATATCCCACCCTCAAAACAGAGGCCCAGTTATGTAACCGAAACGTCCTGGCATTTTCTCCCCTTGCCTCGATGATCACCAGAAAGGTCGCTCAAAACCACATAATGCACTGATCATCAGATTTTAACCCCGGCGAGCCTAACATTGGTTAAACCAGCAATATTTTCCCTAAGAGTTGGTATTTAATTTCACTTCATGTGAGAAATTATAGGAGCGACAAACAAATGCCAGAAGGTGACTTTAGGGGTAAGTGAAAGACGCTCTGAGAAAAACCGTTAAAGAAGGAGGCTCAATTCCGTCGACCTCACCTCCCCCCCTCCTTTCTCTACCCCCAGTGGGGTGGCGAAGTATATATGCGAATAACTGCAGAAGAACGAGGAAGATCGAGTCAGTCATCGAGACAACGAAGTCCGGCTAGAGGCCCGGCAACCAACGAAAGGGAGGTAGAAGAAGCTCATCCTGAGCTAGTTCCTGGTGGTCACACCGAAAATTAGAATTTTGTCTCAAGGAAGGTCGCGTTAGTCATCTAGACGACGAAGTCCGGCTAGAAGCCGGCAACCAACGAAAGGGACATAAACGAAGCTCTTCCTGAGCCAGTTCCTGGTGGTCACACCGAAAATTAGCATCTTGTCTCAGGAAGATCGAATTTTCGATCGAGACAACGAAGTCCGGCTAAGTGCCTGGCAACCCTACGAAAGGAATACAGAAGAAGCTCATGCTGAGCCAGTTCCTGGTGGTCACACCGAAATTTATGTTAGCTTGTATTGAGAAACAAGTTCAACTAGCTCTCGTCAGAGAAACTCCCTATCCTAGTATACAGCAAAACGCAGAGATAGTCCTTGCTATTGAGGAATACCCCAAAGTGAATTCCCTCAAACACCCCTTCGTCAAAGGATTCACTCGTTTGCTTATCGCTCATCAGTGCGAATTATTCCAAGATTAACCAGAAGATTGGAAGAAGCATACTTTCTCTGTCCCGTTGGTGAAATCATCTTACCAAGAAAACGTGCTTAATGCCATCTGTCGCACGCCCCGAATTCATCTGTGGCTTTAAAACTATCCCCGCGCCAGACAAACATCTGAAGTGGCAGTGAAGACGTCCACGCGCCTGCCCGAAAACAACATTCTTGAGGCTACATAAAAATTGAGGCGCTAGGTTTTGTAGTCCTATGTTGCAAACTAATATTTTTCATAACCATTATGTTGGAAAATTAAATATAGGGGTAGACAAATAGGTAAATGTTAATGCGAATATTTTTGTAATATCGCTAATTAAAATTAAATAAAATATAAAGTTAAGCTGGAAAAAGAAGAAATGGGAAAAATTGGCAATCCACTTTGGAAACGTAACCGTTTCAAAATGTTTTGACAGTACACCCTGAAATATCGCAATACGAGAAAAATATTTAATTAAATTTAACTTATTTTATATATAGAAGTCCCAACTAGTTTATTTATAACTAAATATACCCCAAACACTCCATCTCTGATCAAATAATAATATATTAAGTTGTCATCTCAAAAACGAAATTTAGCTTAAAGTGGGACATGACTAATTGTGGCAAGTGTACATAAATCTATGGATACCTTTTATAATTTTCAAAACATCTCTCATTGGAAATATTTCGTAATCTTGAAAGATATAGGATTCTTTATTCACCAAATAGATAAAAATTGAGTGTTCCTATCGATGCTTGTTATAGCGGCAACGCACTTTAGCCGTTTCATTGTGTCTTACGCCCAATCTCGAAGTCTTTTCTAAGAGTTCAGACGAACTCTGGCCGTTTAAAAATAGGTTCCGCGTGTCTTTATCTTGACGTCAGATGATTTTATCCCGGTTTGAAGCGAAATGGACGTTTTATCGCTAATGCATCGACCGCTGACGTCTATTCAGACCATGACTTTTGCATCCGCCCAAGTCACTCAACCTTACTCGCCCCGCTCGTTCTGCCTCATCACGCTGAAGGAAGCTCAAATATTTATATGTCCTGCCTCCCCGGACATGGTAGGTGTCAAGAAAAATGGCATCCTGTGGGGATGAGAAACGGGTGAAGGCTTCAAAATGAGACGCCAAGCGAAACCCATATTTCGAAGTTGCTTCATTAACTCTATTGGCAGATTCTTTCAAACACCTTTGATGGTACACTATTTCGCCGCCTGAATTCTGCATCGGAGATGTCAAAACATTTTTTTCTCCGTCGGAAATTGATCGTTGTCAAACGTTGTGCAATCAGGGTTGCTACCGAAGAAGCTCTTATTAATGGTTTCATGGTAGCTGATGCACAGAGAACTTGCCTCCACACATCTGCATTGAAAGGTAATTTGTGGAAAAGGAATCGTGTTATAGTAATAAAAAATGTAATGAAGGAATGAAAAAGGAATAAAAAGAATCCAAGGAGACTATCTTTAAACATAAGTATCATCATATTTTAAAAGCCATGCAAAAATTTCATGGAAAAAAGAAGTGGTATGTGCAGTTGAGTGCCAAATAGATGTTCTCTTTTCAAAATTAATGCCATTCACCCCACCAAATCTAGTCTAAAAATATATTTGCAACATCTTGCCAGCCATCAGCGCCGTTTGGTGCATATGTCAGTGGAAATTATAATTTTACCTGCAATCGAATCCATTGATGGCTTTTAGGGGCCACAAAGTCATACCCAATTAGTTTTCCTAATCTACAATTTGCCATGCTCAGTGTAGTTTAACCTCTCTCATAGTGGAGAGGATGTTCTTTCACTCGGCTAGATCGTAGATCACGGGGAAGTAAATAATAGTGGATGAACAAAGTAGGGTTCGTTAGATTCATTTCAAACAAGTTAGTGCAGCAAATACAAGGCTTCAAAAAAATGAATTAACTAATACTTGAAAAAAAGGAAAATAATAAATTGACAAAATTGACCAACAAAGCACTGTAAAAAATGTGAAAGGACCATATTAGACGAAGTGATCTAGATAGATATTCACAGAAAAAGAATTGTATGTGATAGCATTAGGAGTCAATAAATACATTATTGATGGTTATATATAAGAAAAAGAATATTAGATTTAATCTTTAATCAACAGACACCATTATTAGTAACATCTATCTCACAACGCTTAACGAGGCGGGGAATGCATAGTTTAAAATTAAAATAAGCCTGTGCTCATGAAATATAAGGATAGTTATCAAACTTTCATACATTTTTTACAGTTACACGATGTTACAGTGATAAGAAAAACTGATAATTGGAGGCGAAAAGGTACGAAAGATGAGGGAGAACTCCACAATTTAAATCCTTTATGGTTTCTATATTCGCACGCACCCTGCTGAGGGACACCATTGCCTTGCGGAAGAATTAATCTCACCGATAAATAGTTCTACCAATTTAAAGCTTAAAATAAAATATTTATAGAGCTTTTTTAGATAGTTATACTTGTACTAGAAGAGTTTACTTGATTCTGAAACGCTCTTCTAGAGGTCAAATTCAATTAATAGCATTTAGTATGGGTTTTTACTCGTACATGACCCATATTTAGATGAATGGACAAAATAATTAAAAACAGCCAGTCTGCATATTAGCAATTACTTATTAGTGGGTATTTAAGTATAAAGGAAACATTTACACTAATGAAAAATGATTAAACACTATGTAATTCTGTATATTAGCTATTCTGTATTAAACAAGGTCTGCTGACCAAAGAGTCACGTGCTCATACTTATTCTGATTTATGACCTTACGATCTACAAAACTTTCAATAATTCTAGGACTAACCTTGGGAGGACCCTGGCAATTATAACATTCGAAATAGAATGAAAAAAAATAAGGGTTTCAAATTTCGTTAGAATCAGCCGAATAGTTATGATGTTATTGTCAAAACAAAATAATTCCCTGGCTAATCTTGGGAGGACTTTGGCAATTATATCATTCGAAAGAGAATGTAAAACAACATAGGGGTTTATAATTTTGTTAGAATCGGCCGAATAGTTACAAATTATTACAAAAACAAAAAAAAAGCAAAACGTGGACCGACCGACCGACGACCGACATAGTGTAACGAAAAGTCGTCCGCGACTAGACTCGCACGCGACTAAAGATGTCCTTCCTTATCAAAATTGGTTACCATTGTATTGTCCTCTGAATTTCAAAGAAGGCATTACTCCTCGGAAACTTTGGCACTATCCGAAACTTGGGTAGGAAATCTTTCGTGTCTATTGACACGCCAAAAGCGCTTTTAACTTTAGGTTAATCCTCCAAAATTACCGTGGCAGTTTTTGTTGGTTTTTTTTTAGGGTCTTGTCTGGTGGCTTCCATCGAAGCATAGCCGCCGAAATCACAACCATGGCATTCAAGCCTTCGAATGGAGTATGGTACTCGATAAGAATCAGAAAAATAGCGAAAGTACCATTCCTCATCCGTTACTTTTTTCTCTCTCTATCTATCGCCTAATCTATCCTTCTCTCTATCAAGCAAGAAGACCTGCCTTCGTCGAGGGATGGTATTTGTTATGGAGTTACATACTCTTCAGTTATTTGTCGTCCCAGGTCCTCCACTCGGACTATTTCGCTGCCACACACTTTCACTTTTCTTTACTTCGCAACTTTTTGTATGAACCACTTTAAAATACTTGTACACATTCGCTTACTTGCTATTTTTTGCGGGGGAATAAAATATGTTGTTTCTTTCTTTTTTCTCTCTATTTATCTACCTGTCTCTCTCTCCATTGTCTAGGTTCTTTCTGCTCGTTCATTTATTTTACTAGACCACCTCTCACCTGTACCCTAGATTTTCTCCACACACCAGGAAATAAACGACCATTTGCAAAAGACTTAAAAAGACACAAAAGACGATCTTCCAGTAAAAAGACATCGCCTACAGTTGAAATATTTTATAACTCATCTTTGCAAATGGAAGTCGAGGATTATATAAGAATTTAAGTCCATTTCTACCAAAATAAACGAATTCTCTTGAATTGCTTTCAAAAATTCATCCGAAGGACCACGTTTCCTCTGAGAGATGCTTCACCGTCACTGATGTTTGAAACCTGGTACTACAATTTCCACCATAGTGTTTCAAATTTCAATAAATCACGTAAGAAGTGGCAAAAAAACACGCGTATCTTTAAAACAATTGGGTTGGTGTCCATCTCCCACTGACACCCACACTATGGTATAAGTCAACAATAAATCCCAAAGATAAAAGTAAAAAGAAAAAACACGAAATTAACAAACTTCGTCGATTGAATATTTTACTATGGATGAATGATAATTATGGCTGCAGTCTAGTAAACAAAAGATTTAACACTACACTACCACAAAATCATACAAACTTGGAATAATTTCCATAAGAATTCTGCTTAAAGCACTTATATTAAATATGTTTTTGTAATAAAATGGATAAATATTAATCTAAGCTATAAAGGTTGCTATCCATCTCGTTCATTTCTAATTTACACCTTTTCTTGAATTAGTCTTAAGTGTATTTTAATCTGTTTCGTAATTCTCTAAGTTGTGTAAAAATCAAGAAAAGCATAAAATTTGAACAGATTAACTTTACATTCAATCGGACGTTAATTGAGATCATAAATTTCTGAAAGATTCGTTTATATCTTCAAATAAATCCAGAGAATAAACGAAGGTTGGACTAATCTATTTACGAGGAGGAGTTGCGATACTCTTGATTTAGCCTCATTAGAAATAGGATTATAAAAACTATTTTGAATATCCTTCCATTGCAAAAGTATTCGAGTTCATCCGGAGGTGCATTAAACTTTCAGATCTAATTCTGAAGCTTAGAAGAATACTGCTGACTCTAACGTTATATTGGTGAAGACCGTGGGAGATTATCGTACCCCTGTACCGTTATCCAAGGCTAAATTTTAATACTCTTACGTTCAGCAATCTATAATCCATATCACTGCCACATTTCCTCTAAGCGTATTTTTCGTCAAATTATTTGGTTACTATAGAAATAGTTAGCTCTTTATGCAGTAACTACATACTACCATTAGAATTGCAGTTTAACTCATAAAAATATTAATTGCTTTCACAATCAATAGATGCCGCCAAGCCACTATAAAAACCACATACTTACCTAGCCACAACCGAACATCAAAGACTCATTCCGTATGAATAATCACCTTTTACTGAAAATTTAATTACTCTTCAGATTTCAGTTCATTGCGGCATTCCTCAGGGTCTAAAAAATAGATTCACTCGGTACAACATCCCCTTACGTCACAATAGCCCTTATTATATGCGGTCCAAGATACTACTACTAGTGGTTCGCCGACCTACCTGTATCCAGGCCGATACCAACTGGATACTGAAATACTTTAACAATAAGCAACGTTCAGGTGGAACCTTCGTCACCTCGGGAAAGAGGAAAGTGTTTCGCGTCAGAGGTATGTGGATATAGATACCTATCGGCAGGATTCCTTGGAAAAGAGATGTCCGTGTATGCTGTGCTGCGAAGATGAAAGAGGAAAGTAGAAAGCAATGATGCAATTGGCTATGTGTATGATGAGAAGTGTAAGCCTACCCACCCCAGTACAGGGCTGGGATCATATGTAGATTACGGACCCCATTCTTGCCCAAATGAAGAATAAAAAACTCGAATAAAATTAATAAAACAAACTTTAATATATTTTTTTTTAATTTAACTGAATTGTAAGTTAGTTTTCTTGTTTTTACTACACTAATATAAAAACGTTGTCTTTGACTAATTAAAAGGCTATTATAAAAGCTCTTATTTATTACAAGTACAATTAAAAGAATATTGTGAACTAATGGTATTGCAAAAATATAAAAATGTATCAATAAATATATTTTTTATAGGATGAGATTATTACTTCAATTATTATTTTAAAAATGACTGATGAAAATTTAAAAGCTAAAAAAAAATTATTAGAAAAAAATAGAGTAATATTTTATTTCGGTGAAGCAACTTTTCAAATATTGAAATTTAATGGGAAGCTATAAAAACCTAATAAAATGGCCATATGGAGAATACGAACCCCAAGCCCCCCCTAATGTAGAATACGGACCCCAAACAAGGCTGGGGTCCGTAATCTACATATGATCCCTGGACTGAGCACAGCGCGTCCACCAATTGGTAGCCAGATCTCTACGTGCGCTGACGTATGTGTCTGCTCTTATCGGGATCGAACCCGGTACCGCAACGTTGGCAGACCAAAGCTGCATCCACTGGGCAAGCAAGAGATCTTGTCCAAGATAGTAAAAATACACACTTTCAAGTAGACAGAAAGACTTCCAATACCGAAGTTTTCCGAAGTCGCTTCCTCCGATATTGACCAATCACGCCTCAGGGATTTCGGATCGAATCTATCCCCCCTCCCCCAACTTCTTTTGACTTCTTATCAGAGCGACAAAAGAGATAAATTTCTCACAATCAGATTTTCTATTTTCTGTTTTTTCTCCTAATTTCATTTAGGTAGCGCGTATTCTCTAGTTAGATGGTGTAGCGGGAGCAATACCCCTTCTACAACTGAAACCTAGAGTATGGCCGCGCCCTCCAGACCTCAGTGCGACAAAAGTGGTGCTCTCTTTCGAATCGTCTTTTGCGCCTTTTTTAAGCCTCTCACTGTATTTTTCGCGACTGTATAGACCTAGCAAAGGGTGAGAGATGGCGTTAAACCTTCTTAAAATAAATTCTCTTTGAACGATAACCGAACGCATTTACTATCCACATGAACAAAAAGAATTACTCGGCCTATTCTTAAAATAAGAGGTAGTGATGATGGCTGGCGGAGATATGGCGGCTGCAAATTAAGGCGGTTGCATCTAAATAACAGAGAGGAGAAAAAAATTGGAGGGTTTTTTTGCCTTTGATTTGCTCTCATTTAAGATGCATAATCTTAATAATTATTTTTGTTGTTATTTTTATCTTATTATTTTTACTTTGTTAATATCATTCTGGTAATTATTAAGATTAGCGGCCCCTGATTTCAGGCGCGATTTTTGGGGTCTACTTTGCTATTCTATTTAATATTTCAGCTATCCGACTGGCCAATCAGCGAACTGTATTATACACTGTCATTGCCCAATTATAACCGTTTATTTTTGCTAAGCTTTCCTTTGTGTTTGTAAAGATGAGGAAAAACTATGGGTTTTTGGGAGGGTATTTTTTTATGTGAAGTTTATCATCAATCTAGTTTAAATACTCTACGCCTACCACTATTTTGTCTTTTCCCGTAGTGTTCTTTTTTGTAATAAATAAAATAACTTTTTCCTCTTGGCAAGGAATTTTTTCGCCGAAGCGAAGTATATAAAAAGCTTTTTTTATATTGATTTTGTGCTTCTTTTTAATTTTGTTTTCCTCTATGGAGACTATTGATTGTCTGGTATAAATACTCGCGCGCAAGCGTTATGAGGTAGTGTTATCGAAATGGCTAGTTCGTGCGGTGTATGTTCACTATCTGTACACCATCTAGGTGTGATTTTACTACTGATCCCCTAAAACCAACGATGTTTTAGCTAGCCATCAGTTACTGAAAAGCAAGACTGAGTGCCCCTCTTGTAAATTTGAAGGGACAGTTAATACGGATGTTTCTTTTCCGTTGCTGTAGATATTTTGTTACAGAGACTGGAGCTAGCACTCAAAATATCGAGAGAGTATGGAGGGATACGAGAGACCGTGTGCCCCACTATGGATGGAGAGAGGCCCATATGGACGGGTATCTCGCAACTTCTCTTTTCATTAAAAAATATCCTGTATAAGAGATGGTTCCACGCATTCCTGGTCCCCGTCGCAAAATTAAACCCATTGGCTACAGGTAAATAATTTATACGTTTTGAAAGCTCCTGTCTGACTTTTGAATTAGGAATATTACTATTTATTTTAATTGACGGGAGGTACAATCCCTACAAAAAGCAGGGTTGGGTGGGGTGTGAAGCCCTCCTTCTAGAAACTGCTAAAATATTGTTAATTTTTATTCTCGATGTAAAAAAGCGAAACGGAACTAGAGATCTATAAACAATAAGCATAGCTACATTTAGTATTCGACCTTTGCATTCAAATCTCATGTTTTGTTTTCGAATTAAGAATATTAACAGTTCGAAAGCGCCTCAAAAAGGTTACTTTTTATTCTTCTCTAGGTAGAACAAAAAGGTATCTAGAAAAGTAGCCCCAAAAATCAGGGGCTGCTAATCTTAACAATTACCGTTATTCTTATTTTCATATAAATATTACTTTATTGGACCTTTTACGTAACAGGACCGACAGCAAATTAAGCTTTAGAGGCTATTTCGAGGTTAAGGTTAGGTCGAGCTAGGTTAGGTTGAGCTAGGTTAGGTTGAGCTAGGTTAGGTCGAGCTAGGTTAGGTTTTGGAGCAAGGAACTAACGCAAACATTTCGCAGAAAGTTCTTTGGTGCCAGTTAAGTATGTGGCATACCTGTTAGAAGTAGCCTACCACACGAGCTTACTGGTTTAGTATGTATCCTACCCGCATACTAAACCAGTGAACTGTGGTTTAGATTGTGTTCATATGCGAACTCACATTTCAAAACTTTCGTTTTGTTTGTAATGGTTTAAATGACATCAGTTTACATACACCCTTCTAAGATGCTGCACTGCACTGTTGCTGCCAGTGAAAGAAGTGCTACATTGTTTTTAAGAGAAAACGGCCTTTTACAGGATGCGGATCTGTGCTCGAAGTGTGATGGACCCATGACACTAACGACCAAGAAATCTCGTGGGTACGACAAGATGGTTTGGAGATGTAGGAGAAAAGGCTGTGAAGCAAGTGAATCCACTCGCACTGTTAACAATTTTTTTACATATAGTGATTTAAATGTCAAAATACGTGTGGAGCATTAGATTGGGAGTAGAGGAAGTATCCTCTTTAACTGGAAGGTCGAAAACAACAGTAGTGGGTTGGTTTAACTATTACCGCGAAATGTGTTCAGCAATAGTGTGGGTAGAAAAAGGGGGTCAGATGAAGAATGATGAATGTGCACCAGCGCAAATAGATGAAGCTCGCTTCGCCGGGGACACAGAAAATATAACAGAGGCCGTATGTTAAATGGAGACCATACATTTGCAGAAGAAGATGAAAATGTTGTTGAAAATAATCGCAATCATGGGCGAAGAATCGACAAGCCATGGGTGTTTGGTTTGATTCGAGGACGAGATGTGCGCTACTTCTATGTGGAAAAGCGCAATGCTGAGACCCTTATTCCAATCATTCAAGCAGTTTCAAGCATTTAGTCAGACGAGTGGGCCGCCAATTCCAGCGATTGGGATTTCACCATGAAACCGTAAATCATCAACAGCACTACGTCGATCCTGATAGTGGTGTTCACACTCAGTCAATTAAGCGATCTTGGCTGAAGAGCAAAATCAACATTCTAAAGAAAAAACAAGGAGGAGTCCCCAGTCATCGCCTCCAAGGGCATCTCGATGAATACTGCTGGCGTGTGTCAAAGGGACGTGGATGCTGATTTATTCTTATGTATGCTTCAAGATACTCGACAGATTTTTACTAAAGTTATTTTTTAACTGACTATAAATGGTAAAAATAAATGGAAATATGTTTCTGTATATCTTATTTTACTCTTTGGCTATCGGTATTTTGCTTTCTGATTACGTAGGGCCACATAAAAACATGGGTAGGCTGCATACTAAACCTGAATCACATGGGTAGGCCACATAATAAACCGGCACCAGTTTTTCTACCCAGTTATGGCTTCTGTTGAGATTTTAAGCTCTTTTATAGAAAATAAACAATAGTTTTCAGCCATTTTCACAATTTATGAATAAAAGAAACTGAAACGATAATTTTGATTCTTCTAACCAAGATTCCTTTCGTAATCCAACTCTGAAATTGCATTCACGCTTATTACAGCGCCAATGACAACGAGCGGTCGCAACTGAGGTCAGATGGGCTCTCAAAATTAAACCAAAAATATTAATCTAACCTCACTAACCTAACCTTAGCCTAACATCACTAACCTAACCTTAACCTAACCTAACCTTAGCCTAACTTCACCAGCCTAACCTTATCCTCGAAAGGCTAATTCGTTTCCAGGCCTGTTCTAAAAAAGACCTATTTTATTTATCAGTGGGGAACAACATTATATCATGGGTGTGACTCATAGATATCTACAGGGTGTTGCAGCCGCTGTGAAGTCAACCCGAATCGGAACTCCATCCTATTACTAACCATATCCGATGATGCTTAATTTCGCTGTAATTTGAATCGGTGTTCCCACTCGTCTAAGCCGCAGCCCGAGGAGGAAAAGGTTAAACATAAATGAATAAGAAAACTAAAAAAAAACCTCATTAGCTCAAATATTAACCTTTTACCTGCAAGAGAGAAAAAGACTGAATACTTAAAGGTGGCTCAAATAGAAGCAAGAAATATAAAATTAATCAATCAAATTCCACTAACCTCAAAACAAATGGAAACAACCTTTGAACGTTTTTGCGCTAAGAGCGAAAATGGTTTGAAAACATCATCCCCAGAACGCTCCGGGCGTAACCCATTTAACCGAGCAGATCATCGCTAGATCCGTGCCATTCCACAAGATCCTTTCACTGTCCCCCGTCCGCTCAAGCCCATCCAAAAAGGAAAGCGATCTCACCTTGGCCATCGAATATCTTCTCGGCATCGATGATGCCCAGGGATGCTAATGCCATCACGGTGTGGATAACCAGGGCAAATAAGGTGTCAGAGAGGGCCAAGCTGAGTGTGCACAGGTGACTGCTTCTCAACCGCCCCTGCGGCCGCTTCTTGGCCGTTACAATCATCACCACGGAATTGGATCCCACAGAAAATAACACTGCGGGAGAAATAATAATAATAAAAGATTAGCATTCCGCATCGGTGAGAACTAGGCACTTGATAGTATCACCAGGTTCCAAGCAAAACAATTACATGTTGTGAGAGAAAAACGGTACCACCCCAGCAATACTCCTAGCTCTAAACCCATTACCATGCTGAGTTCAAAAGGTTATAGATGTCCTAGTAATAGGCACTAATACTAGTACTTTTAGATCCATTTACCAACACCCCAACTTGCTATTTCAATCCAACATAATTTCACACCTCATAATCTAACCACTCTCTATAAAAAACTATCAGGCAGTTTGTGCCTGAGATGCGCTTGTTGGTTTTTCTTTTATTAAAAGACTGAATAGTGCACAAGAAAACTAACCCAAAATGATTTAGAGCAGGGATTAATCACCTTCATCATAGTATACTTAGAGTACAATTTGCTCTTTTTTACATCTTTCTGATCGCACAAATTTCCCCCGTAACGCTTTCTAGAGTTGAGTCAATTTCTATTTTTCACCTTGTTTTTATATCATCATTATATTTGAGTCTAAAAATAAATTTTCCTCTCATCTAAATCTCACTTTTAACCTATATAACCATTTGGTGCCAGAAATCACCATCCAGCAGGAGGTACATTCTGAATAGTACCTGCATGGCTATCGTTCCTAATGGTAATGGCAGACTGATTGAACGAAATGGGGCATAATACTAAGCGGGTCAGCTTTTGAATCCTGATTGAGCGAACCGTCAATGAAGCGGTCTTTAATTCTGAATTGATTTAAAAGTCCCATGAACAGGCGTAAATTACTTAAGTTTAGCCCCCGCTGGATTGGTGAATCATTCATAATTAAGCTAACCGATACAAGTCTGGCCTATTGACCTATAAATCCTAAATGAGCTAACCATCGTGGACTGTCCTGGAATTCATGAATGAGTTAACTAACCATGGATTGACCTATAATTCCTGATTAATATATCTGCATCCAGATCGACTAACCGACTGAGTCAACCTTCCCTGGACCAGCCAAAAATTCAGGATTCAGAAAATCGCATCTAGACCGACATATAATTCATGACCACGGATGGATTTGCATACAGTTCCTGAATTTTCTAAGCTTCCCTGTTCTGAAATATAATTGTTAATCGAGCTAATCACATCTAGATCGGCCTATGATCCTTGAGTGAACTAACCACCTATGAACCAGTTAATATTTACTCTTTGCCTTTTGATGCTAACAGCACTTGATCGAATTAAGCACCCAACAACAGGCCTATCATTCTATATGGACTACTGTTAAATATATTCACATATTAACTAACCAGGCATATCCACAACTTAAACAAAATAACATAAATAAACTACAAAAGCATCATGTGTGCTTAATATACAGCCAACGTAGAAGACATCCTTTCCAACTTCACCCTAGTATTCCCCTTTTTCCTTCCAAGCCTTCCTCACCTTAACTAACACACTCCCAAGGAAAGCAAGCAATGCATCTCCAAAGACCTAGGAAATATTTAAATCTGAATTCCAAACACATACGCCAAATGCCAAACAACTTGAAGGAATTCACGATATCAACAAACGAATAAATATTTTCATATATCCATACAATAAGATAATTTTAAACAATACTTACAAAAATCAACCCCCAAATCAATCGCTACCAGCTCTACTGGACAATAAAAAATAGACACCAAACACTCAACCTCTCAACGCATAAATCTCTCCTTAGAAGAAACAAAATGTTCTTAGCCTGTACAAATAATGTATATTACTCATGACTCACTACTCAAAATTTGCCAAATACCCATTAGCCGCACCATCAAATAAAGCAAGACAAATCTCCAGACCACATCTCGAACAGCCATCAAAAACAGTTTGGCCGTACAGCCATATCTCTACTCACAGACATCTTCAACCACTCCTGGTTACACAACATCACCCCTCCTCCATATGAAAACACGCACACAAACTTCCAATCCTTAAACCAAACAAACCTATGAACCTCTCTTACTCTTGCAGAGCTACCTCTCTCCTCTTAACAGTCTAAAGAAACTAGCAAATGAATCCTAACAGAAGGATATTCATCACATCCCACTCATACAACCAACACGGCTTCAAAGAAAAAACGCCACAGCAACAGTACTGAGCACGCTACTAACTCCCATGTTGAAGAATGGTCATAAGAATATGAGTATTTATCTATTTACTTAATATAATTAAGGTTAGGTTGATAATGAAATCAGGGATATTATGGGATGTGAAAATGTGTGCAAGGTGCAGAGCACGACTAAACTACCTAAAAGCTCTTGGGACTGAAAGGCTGCACAGCTCGACTCAGTCTAACATTGTTTGTCAAGGATAGCAGGTACCTTCAAAGGGTAAGATAAAGGAAATATGAATAGTTATTAAAGAACTCAGTTCCCATTCTTTCTTGAGCCCCACAAGAAAGGCAGAAAAGACCAACACAATAGCTAATGAGTTTAATGATGTCAAAAAAAAACATGAAAGGCAGGAAGGCTACGTCGACCCATTTTTATCGTCAAAAGAGGGGTACAAGCCTTAACACAAGCCGTTAGAAGCAGAGCCTAAGGGTGTTTTTTTTTTTTTGTCAAGCTAAAGGGAACATCGTTCGCCTATATCAACTTACCAATTGAGATGAGGTAAGCAGCAACGAGGAAATTGAGCAATGGCAAGCTGGACACGTCCGAAACTGGTACCTTCGTGGCGGTAGTAGAAACATTGGCAGTGCCATTCCCGTGAGATACAATTGGCCCCTTGGAACCAGGGTTCATCCATGAGTGGAAGCCGATTCTCTGGCTCTGAGGCGGTCCTCTTAGTGGTGCTTCCCCATCGATGAGAATTGGAGAAGATGTAGACGCCGTCCATGACTTTCGAGAGGACATGAAAGGAGGGGGTAGCAGACCCCCTGGAGGGAGAGCTTGGCTGTCGGAGGGGTCATCCGCCATTTTGCTTTAATTCCACTTTCTTAATCGTTATAAAAATTTTGTCCGTCCTCGTTTGCTTGGTTTTGTGATTCAAAATTTATTTGGAAGGGGAGGGGGATTTTTCTGAAATTTTATTGAGGGTTTTGTAAATTGAAGGGTGAGTTTGTTCTGATAAGGCGCGAGGAAGGCAATGGCACAAATTTGCTAACAATCAAAAACACCTACAAAAATATAAGTTTAAGTTATCGATGAAGCTTTGCAACAGTTTTGGAGATATTAAATTTAACAACGTATTTACATCATTACCACCTGGAAAAAAGAAAAGCACTTAGTGAGTAAAAACTATCATAATATTATTAATAATAATAAAAATTCTACTACTATTATTAATAATAATATTCTTATTTATACGGTACTCTTCTAGTGCAGAGGAAATTTAAGACTCTATGAATAGCTAGACTCAAAAGTACTCACCAATAGGTCAGTAGACTCCATTAATTACTATACTCAAAATTACTCATCAATAAGTTACTTGACTCCATCAAGTACTAGGCTCAAAATTACCTGCTATCATGGATGAAATCCATGAATAACTAGTCTCAAAAATACTCATCAATAGAGCACTAGAATCCATGAATATTTAGACTAAAAATTACTCATCATATATATATATATATATATATATATATATATATATATATATATATATATATATATATAACACTCTTTGGTGTTGGTCGCATACTCGTGCGCCAGCGGATGGCGGGCTATCCCCCGACGCCGTAGCGTGCTTCTTTCTTGCCTTTTTTGTTTTTTTTTAGCTAGGTTTTTTGTGGGTTTGGGAGGTTATTTACTGCTTTTATCGATATTTTCTTCTTTTTTTAATGGATCCTAGTATTGGGCTAAAAGTAATTGCGGCGACTTATGCCCTTTCGGGATTTGCCAAAAGTATGATCTGTAGGACAGTAGGGTAAAGAGTTACAGGTACGCCTTAAACATCAAGCTAATGTACCTAATTATAGCGCACAGACCGCCTGTTTCTATAACTATTTCCCTTTGAGCGTGGGATCAATTGGGATAATCGGCGTTCAATTTAATAATCCACCAATTCTGCTTCAAGAAACATTTTAGTGTGTTTGCACAAATTTGATCAAGAACGTCAGTATAAACCCTGGTCTCTTGTTTTTAGAACCAATCCCCATGCATATAATCCATGTAGAATACAAAAAAATATTTACAAAATGTTGACTTGTCCGGCGATTCGGCAACAAGTTTGATACATCCTCTGTCCCCTAGAACTAATAAACCTTCCACAATTCCTGTCTAATCAGTGACTGAATAGGTCTATGAAAATACAGACGAAGAGTTTTGTGTTTTCCTTGAGGATAATTTTAGCTTATATATATATATATATATATATATATATATATATATATATATATATATATATATATATATATATATATATATATATATATATATATATATATATATATATATATATATACTTATTTTTCCTGTGTTGGATAGAGGAATTTTATTTTCCCTATAACTCAATCAAATATCTGGATTTGAGAGCTTGACACATTTTACCGTTTTGATGGATGAAAACCAACGCGATTGACTCCGATTTCATGGGTGAATTTTCTCTCTGAGGAGCTCAATTTTCGATTTATGAGGATTTGGGTAATTCAACAACTCAGACAAGTCCCATGCTGCTCTGTCTCTTTTAAAGGCCATTAAGTGATAGCACTTATTGGCTTTTAAAGCAGACCTGGCAACGGGCCTTGGCTTATGGAAAGAGGCAGTTTTTGGATAGTTTCAAGCCCTACGAGTCCTTATCGCCACAAAACTCTCCTTAGGTGGTTTCCCGTGGTCTGTATCTTCCACACATCTTACATTCCTAACGTCACCACTTTCCCTACGAAAGAATTCTAAAACACATTAAGAAACTACAGGGCATCACTGAAATTGCCATTGAAGTATCTTACAGTATTTTTACGATACTTTGTTTGTATATGCGCCATTTCTTACTTTGAAACCATAGTAGAGAATATTCAAATTGTTGTCTCTTTAATATGCAGTTATTAATGTGAAAGCAATATCAAATAATAATATAACTATTCGCACGTGACCATTAAAAGTACAAGTTTTCTTTGATACTGAAAGAATTGTATTTTTGCTCTGTAGTTAAATAAATTAATATCATTCCCAACATGAGATGAAACATTCCAGATTATACAGTTTTATTCCCAAAGTTAAAATGCTCATTTGCCATCGCAAATTTGACCACCAATTTCAACTGGCCATTTCAATTGCATAGGTAGCCCTTGAGTCCTGATTGTTGATTTTAGTTTGACTTAGACTCCATCACCCTTTATTCACATATACAAAATGGCTTCTAAACCTCGTAGACCTTTTGAATAAAATAGATATTAAGAAAAACATAGATGTTCACAATAAATTTGTCAATAGAATAAAAGCTAATGAGAAATTTCAGTGGTAGTAGTTGAATTTATTAGCATTATTACTCGCGTGCGAGTCTAGTCGCGAGTGACTCTACATCAACTATGTCGGTCGGTCGGTCACAGTTTTGCTCGTTTTTTTTTGTAATAATTTGTAACTATCCGGCCGTTCTAACGAAATTTAAAACCCCTATATTGTTTTATATTCTCTTTCGAATTCTCTAATTGCCAAAGTCCTCCCAAGTTTAGCCCGGGAATTATGTTCTTTTGGCAATAACATCATAACTATTCGTCCGATTCTAAAGAAATTTGAAACCCTCATGTTGTTTTACATTCTCTTTTAAATAATATAAAGGCAAAAGCCCTCCCAAGGTTAGGCCGGGAATTATTTGGTTTGGGTAATAACATCATAGCTATTCGGCCGATTCTAGCGAAATTTGAAACTCTAATGTTGTTTTACATTCTCTTTCGAATGATATAATTGCCAAAGTCCCCTCAAGGTTAGCCTTGGAATTATTTTTTTTTAGCCATAACATCATAACTATTCGGTTGATACTCTGCTAGGCTAGACTAGACCATAATATACTATACTCTGCTAGGCAAGCCTATAATAGGTTTTATTATGCTAGGCTATACTATACTAAGCTATGCTAAGATATAATGTACAAGGGGTAAGATATACTATGCTAATTTAGGTCATAAAATGCTATGCTATGCTAAGATAGCATATAGTATGGTAGGCTAGACAATACTAAGCTATGTTTGACTAGGCTAGACTTGTCTAGGATAGTTAATACTAGACTAGGTTATACTATGCTAGGCTAAGCTATGCTAAGCTATACTAGGCTAGACATGGCTATACTATCTTATGGGCTAGTTAACCAAGGTTATAATAGGCTATGCTATGCAAAGTTATTCTAGTCTAGGGTATGGTATGCTACACTATTTTTATTATTATCTGACGGACTACAAACCCTTGCTGGTAGAGCAGAACGCTATAAACCCTAAGGCATTAGCCGAGAAGGTATCCCCCTAAGAAAGAAATAGAGGAAAAGAAAGGTAGACAGGAGAAAGACACACACTACTTAACGCCTCAGCAAGAAGTAATGAGCACCAGTTTTAAGCTTTTGAAGTTCACCAGGTTCAACGACAGGACTAGGGAGCTCATTCCATAACCTGATAGTTGCTGAAATGAAGCATCTAGAGTAGTGATATGTGTTACATCTTCCAACCGTGAAAGCTTGGCTATTTGCATTAGTGGCATTGCTAGTTAACCGAGCTGGACGAAAAGGATCAGAAAGTTTACAGTACAAAGGATGGTTAGGATTATGATGTATCTTATACAACATACACATTGAAGTCACAGAGCGGCGGTGCCACAAGTCAACCTCAAGATCAGGAATTAAAAATTTGCAAGCTCTCAGATTCCTGTCCCGTAGCTTAACATGAGATGCTGTGGCAGAGGACCAGAGAAAAGAACAATACAAGAAATAGAGTACACATTTCTTCAAAGGTAAACTTGCTGTCAAAGAGAACTGTCAAAATTTTAAAAGATAGCCTATAATATGATACGCTTGGCTCTATTATGTTAGGTGTGGTTATGCTAGGATAGGCAATACCAAGCTAGCCTATAGTATGCTAGGCTAGGCTATAGTATGCTAGGGTAGGTTATCGTATGCAAGGATATATTGGCTAGGCTATAGTAGCCTATTCTAGCTTGGCTATACTAGGCTACGCTACTCTAGGAGACGCTAGGCTATAATTTGGCATGCAATGCCAAGCCATACCTGGTTAGGCTAGCCTAGGCTACACTAGGCACTGCTACGCTAGGCACTGCTACGCTAGGCAAAGCTATACTAGGATAAGCTAGGATATACTATAATATGCTAGATAAGACTAGGGTCTACTAAACTAGGGTAGGCTATACTAGTATACGACTGGCTAGGCTATACTAAGTTAAGGTAGGATAAAGTAGACTATACTATAACAAGGAGTAACAAGGAAAGTAAATACCCTAGGAGACCTTACGGTCCATTCAAAGAGGGTACCTTTGGACTAGCAATCGAGCGGGCACATGGCTGCTCAATTGTTTTGCGTCCCTAAACGGCCACTTTTCAAGACTTTGTCTAGTCTTGACTTGAACTCATCAGCAGTTTCCCTGTTGACAACTTCCACTGGAAGTGCGTTCCACTTACCGCAGATACTGTAAGTGAAAAAGTTTCCACACAGATTGCAGTTGTAACGCTTCAGTTCAAGTTTGAAGCCGTGATTGCGCGTTCTGTTCTCACTCAGTGTGAAAATATCCCGGTAATCAACATTGTCGAACCCTCGAAGTATTTTGAAGACTTCGATAAGCTGACCACGCAGTCTACGGGTTTCCAGCGAGAACAGATCTAACTCCCTTAGTCTATCCTCATAACTTTTAGGTCGAATAGAGGGAATCAGTTTGGTTGCCCTAGCTTGTACGCGTTCCAATCTCGCGATGTCCTTTCGCAATGAAGGACTCCAAAATTGTACGGCATACTCCAGGTGCGGTCGGACAAGTGAGTTGTACAGGCACAGTACAATCTCCTGGTTCCTATAACCAAACTGGCGCTTAATATAGCCTAGCCTCCTTTGGGCCTTTTTCTCCGCCTCAATGCACTGTTTCGAGAACTTGAGGTCACTAGTGATTGTTAGACCCAAGTCCTTCTCAGTGTCGGTGGATTCCATAGCAGTGCCCATAAGGATATACTGAGATTGGGGGTTATGTGGCCGATATGCATCACTTTGCATTTGCCCACGTTAAAAGGCATTTCCCACGTGTCCGACCACTGTCCAATCTTCCCAAGATCTTCCTGAAGGCGGGCAGTATTTCCATCCTTTGCAACGTTCATACCAAGCTTGGTATCGTCGGCAAATTTGGAAATCTTGGCAACCATGTCACCGTCTAGGTCGTTGACGTAAATGATGAATAGTAGTGGTCCCAGGACAGAACCTTGAGGCACCCCGCTAGTAACGGGCACCCACTCAGAAGCCTGTCAATTCACCACCACCCGTTGCCGTCTGCCACTTAGCCAGTTCTCGATCCAGCCGGCTACTTTTCCGTCTATGCCCAGCGCTTGCACTTTCCGGAGAAGGCGGCGGTGTGGTACCTTATCAAAGGCTTTCTGAAAGTCTAAGTAAACCACATCCACCGCCTTGTCCCGATCGTGCTCACTGAACACAAAGTGGAAGAATTCCACAAGGTTCGTCAGGCATGACCGTTGCCTTCGGAAGCCGTGCTGGGAACTCCTCAGTAGCAGGTTTGACTCTAAATACGACGTCATTTTCTCTAACATGATGCTTTCCATGAGTTTACCGACTTTCGAAGTCAGACTGATAGGTCGGTAGTCTGACGGATGGCTGGGGGCTCCTTTCTTGAAGATCGTAGTCACCTCCGCCTCACGCCAGTCTCTAGGAACGCATCCGGTCCGGATTGACATGTTAAAGATAGCGCACAGATGCCGTGATACTTCATCGCACACTTCCTTCAACTCCTTGGGTAGAAACCCGTCCGGTCCAGGGGACTTATTCGTCTTTAGGTCAGCGATCTTTTTCTTTGTTTCTCCTTCGGTGAAGTCCATTGCCTCCAGCTTTTTCCCCGAGTAAGAATCCGTTGGCTGGGGGATGGGACCACACTCTTTAGTAAACACTGAGGAGAAGTAGTCATTGAGAAGGTTAGCATTTTCTGCATCTGAGTGCTTTAATGCCCCCTCCTCATTTCTCAAAGGGCCAATCGTTCGAGGGATTGGTTTACGGCTGTTCACGTAGCCAAAAAACTCCTTGGGATTCTCTTTACAGAGTCTCGCCACTCGGAGTTCCTCAGAACGCTTAGCCGCCCTTATGCTGGACTTCACTCTCCTGGCTAGCCTCCGGTATTCGTCAAAGTCACCCGAGATCTTCGATTGTCGGTACACAGTTCTCTTTTTCCTGAGCAGTTGGCCGATTTCTTGATTAAACCACTTTGGTTGAACAGAATTCCGACGAGGACATTTCAGAGGGATGAAACGCGTTTGAAGACTCATGAATGTGGTTTTGAAACTGTTCCACGAGTCTTCAACAACGTCGCACATTTCTAGCCTCGCGTCGGTCAGTCTAGCACGAATACCTGCAAAGTCTGCTTTTTTCAAATCGAGTTTCTTCGATTTACTAGTTGCAGGCCCTGCCTTCAGGACTTGGACTACAAATCTAATTAGTCTTTGGTCACTGCCATCGAGCTCTTCGCCAACAGAGAGGTCCTCAACGATGTCATCCTCAGAGGTGAAAACCAAGTCAAGGATATTGTTTCCTCTCGTTGGCTCTCTCACCCATTGAGTGAGGAACTCGTTGTTCGCGAACTCCAGGAGTAGTGCGTTCTCGCCACAGGGTTCTCTGGTTTCCCAGTCAACTTGTGTATTTAAATCACCCATGACGATACACACTCTGTCTTCGACAAGTTCTCCTAGTAGCTGGTACAGATCTCTGTCCTTTTCAACAATTTGGGCAGGAGGTCTATAAAGCAGCAGGGTCCTGTATTTGGCAGGACCTCTCTAGGTCAACACCTAGTAGTTCATGGTCGGATACAATGTTGCAATCCGTCGAGTTAAAAGTATCCTTGACATACAACATCACACAACCACCCTCTCTGTCTGGCCTATCTTTCAGGAAGAGCTGGTAACCGGGAATCGTGAATTCACCTTTAAAATCTCGGCTTGAGGTTTTTATCCACGACTCCGTTATGGCCACCATCTCAGGTTCCTCTGTTACTACGAGGCCACGGAGCTCAAGAAACTTATTCCTGATTAACCTCGCATTGAACAGAAGAACTTTGAGGGATTCCCCTAGTGTAGGACTCCCTACGCTCTTCCGTTTCCCGGCTTCTCTGTTTTCGAAATCACACCCTTTTTGACGACCTCCAAGAAGGTCGTTCCAGGAGTGACACGGGCATGCTGGCGCACGTCCGCTTTCGCTCTATTTCGAACGCTCCTTTGGGTGCGTTCCACGACATCTTGAATTAGGTTGGCGAGAAAGGCCTTCCCTTTAAAGGAGAGATGTACCCCGTCCCTTTGGTAGAGGTCGTCTCTACCGATAAAGGTACGATAGGGGTCCACGAAGAAGACTCCTTCTGCCGTGCAGAGATCCGCCAACCTTCTGTTCACTGCGACGTTTCTTTCGTGAGCGGTTCGGGATGGACCTCTTCTCGGAAGCATCCCAATCACCACACGTTTGCGGGTTTTAAGCCCTATGTCGTCCACGGCTTTGATCACCGTTTGGATGGTCTTACCACTGAGGCCAACCTTACCCCCTCTGAGGTAGAGGTCGTTGCCGCTCACCATCAGAGCAACAACTGAATTCTCAGAAATCTGAGCTTTCTCTGTCTCTACTCTGATGTTGTGGTTACCCCGTCCTGACAGGCAGCTTACCTTCACGCTAGTGGGAGGGCGGGCCGCTAGCAGCGGCTGCAGATCCCGTGTTTGCGAGTCACCAATGAGGGTGACCTTCGGACACTTGGTCTCTGAAGACGGGGTCTTCCATTGTGGAAGAGGCCTTCCCTTTTCCTCTTTACTCTCCACATTCTTATCTTTCTTTTTCTTGTTCTTTATCTGTTTTTCTTCTATTTTTGGTTCTACTTTTGTTTCAACTTTATTCTTTTTCTTTTTTCTTCGTTTCTCCTTTCTTCTTTTTCTTCTTTTCTCTCGCCTCAGCTAGCTTAGCCTCAGATGATGCCGGAATGTCCGCTTTGTAACCAGGGGATTCCGACACGTCAGTGGGCGGCGCCTCTTCTAGGCATCGAACCTGAGCTACTACGTTAAGGGCTTCGAGCTTCTCCAACTTTGCCTCAAGGACCTTAGCTCTCTCCTCTGAGGCTCTATAGAGGTCTTTTAATTTTTCCACCTCTCGCGTCAATATGCAAGTAGTGCAAATACTTTCAGGGCTGCATTTTGAGTAGCAGCCCTCCGGAAAGTCAACGCACCACTTTTCTAACTGGCATATTGCACAGTTAGAAAACTCGTGACCAATCAATGATAAAAAAGGGGGATTGGTGAGTTCTCCCCGCGTGAGTCGCTCCCGCCTATCGCTCGGAAAGGTTTCGGATCTTTCAGAAGGCACGCTCCATGTGCTGCTGTTCGTCCAACCTAGTCGTCAAACCTCGGCGTGCCGTGGCTCCCAACCAAGCAGCACTGACGGTCCCCGAAGGGGCCCTCGATTTGTCACCAGGTAAACAACAACGAAGCACGCCCCTTACTAAACTCCTACTAGTTCCCTTCACAACGGCCAGGATCTCGGAGTAGCGTTCAATGGATATCCCGCCACACCAAGGAACTCGACCCAAGGCTTTTTATTGGCCTGGCAACCAACATGGGAACAAAGGGCCGTCACCTCGGGTGAATGCTACCATAAGCACTCGTCAGCGGGCACTGGGAACGGTCAATAATTATGCGCCAGGGAAAAGGTTAACGGGGCACTACCCTCATCCCATTCATCGTGCCCCAACGCCTAGGACACCTCTACTCCTAGTCTCTCGCAACCAGTGAGCGTCGATTGTCGTTGTTTATAGAGGTTCCAAAGCCTCTCTTCTGACGCATGAGGTAGCTGCCAGGTCCTTATAGGTAGATAGAGGAAGAAATGGAAAGAGTGTCACGATAGGAGTAGGCTTTTTGTTGTTTTTTTTCTTTTTGTATGAGTGGGAGATAGGATAAAAGTAAAAAAGGAGAGGGATAGAGTAGAAAAAGGAAGGAATGACGCACTTAGTCTGGAACCTCGTTTCCGACCAAATCGACAAGGAAAGCCCTACCAGGGGTACCCAGAAGAGGTACCCCCGCCGACATAGCTCGAAAAGTCCAAGGTCCACACAAGCTCTCTTTCCGCGACAAGGGGGCGTCACCTCTCCCTCTATTTTCGTTATGAGAGAGAGAGAGAATATACTAGAATATACTAGGCTAGGTAGATTTTCCCCAAGTTAAGGTAAGATAAAGCAGTCTATACTATACTAGAATATACTAGGCTAGCTAGATTATACTAAGCAAGGTTAGGTTAAGCCCGGCACAGCAAGGCTATTCTATTTTAGGCTAGGTTCAAACAAAATTTGAAACCCTTATAATGTGTTACATTCTCTTTCGAATGATAGAATCGTCAATGTCCTCCCAAGGTTAGTCCGGGAATTATCGAAAGTTTTGGACGTCGTAAGGTCAAGAATCAGAACAAGTGAGAGCATGCGACTTTTCGGTCAGCAGACTTTGTTTATGGAATTCACGATAAAAATGCGAACATGATAATATTCAACTGCATGTTAATTTTAGCGATTCTTTTCGGTGCATATTCATATTTTATCAATTACAAAGATTAGTTGTACTCTTTTCCTCCATCATCACTAACTCTATAATTTAAGAAGGGGATTTTTTTGAGTATTTGAATAATAATTTCATCTTAGTTTGGTTATGACATGTTTTTTTATCAAAGTTATTTCTAATAATTCTTTTATAATATCAAAAAACAAAATGCTGAAGTTGCGAAATAAATATAAGTATCGAAATTTTTTGAATTTTTTAAAACTCAAAGAATTAAAAATGGTGAAGTTCAGAAAATTTATTAAAATTTAAGTAAGGCTGCTTTTTTATTTTATCTATAACTATATTTTAGCAACGTGATTTTTTGAAAGGAGGGAAATAGTTTCGAGTTCATTTTTAAAATTATTATAATTGGCGTAGTTCAGAAAATTAATAAAAATTTAACCATGGCTGCTTTTTTTTAGATTTTAGATTTTAATCTTAGGAGCAAAGATCAATCTTCCCCCGTAGGAAGAAGTGGCGATATTTTTCGGTGCATATTCATATTCTATCAATTACAAAGATCAGCTGCACTCTTTTCCTCCATAACCCTATATTTTAAGAACGAGAAGGTGTTCTGAAGTCGCATGAGGATGTAAGAAGAATTAATGAAAATAAACTTGTGAAGAGGTTATTCGCGATTTCTAGAGTACGCAAAGATTGGAATACCACTGAAAATGTGCAAAGATTGTATAAATGAGTGCTTGGGACAAAAGGCGATAGCTGAGGAATAAGTGCTTCATATGATGATAGTGAGTGAAAATAATTTGAGGTGAGATTCGCTTGTTGGTTTCTTCTGAGCAATGAACCCTGATTGGACGGGTGAGTAAACGTCTTGTATCCCATCGCTTTGAAGGGTTAAGGGTGAATGTAAAGGAAACGAAGCCGGTCATTTATTGAATCACCGCATAAGAAACTTCCATACGCGTTATGTCTTTTTCAGGGCCCCGATCGTACCTTATATTAGGAGATCCTTCTTAGTTTCAGAAGAAAACTTCAGTGACTCTCATGCTATTTTGGCATGTTATCTCCAGGTCAGATTCTGTTGGATAAAGACTAATACTGCGCGTGCGCTCTCTTTCTCTCTCTCTCTCTCTCTCTCTCTCTCTCTCTCTCTCTCTCTCTCTATATATATATATATATATATATATATATATATATATATATATATATATATATATATATATATATATATATATATATATATATATATATATATATCTTCCTCTCTATCTGTCTATCTCTGTGTTTCTGTATCCCTCTCTCTCCCCAGCCGCTCTTCCACACAGATGTGACATTCCTGTGCTCCGAACAAATTTTCAGCTTATGTTTTCCTTAATTCAATAGAGTACCCCTCCGTCTCATTTTTATTGGGCCCAAAAGTTCTCATTTAGTACAAAAGTGAAATAAAAAATGATTAAAATCCAAGATATGGTTGTACGTTTCAGTCGCGTTATAATCTCCAAATTCATTCGGGACATTCTAAAAATCTCGTGCCTATGCCTGTCGTCAAATTTGATTGTGCTCATTGTGGGGCTTCGTTTAATAAGAAAATTCACGTACCCATTGGCCCTATAACATTAGAACATGTCGTTTTTGCATATTAAACCAGGTATTTGAGTTAAAACTGGAAACGCGATAAATGAAATTAGATGAGAATTAAACTCTGTAGTGGCAAAGGGATTTCGGGCATCCGTTGAGGAAACGCGAGGGGGGGGGGGGGGAATTGCGTTCAAAGCTTGAGATCAGACCATATAGGAAGAAGTGGCCACTATTTTTTAATTAATGAACAATCGCTTATCATGGATTCATATGGACACCCAGAATCACGATTTAGGCTGATCAGAAATGGAGCTCGACCACAAAGGCCTTCAAACCATTTTGAAGTTTCCTGCTCAAACACATTCGCTTTATTAACCCCAATCGAGGAGGAAACATTGGGTATAATAATCGGGAAATCCTAAAGAAAAAATCAGGATTTAAATTTAAAGCAGGTAATCCGGGTAAGCGTAGGAAAATTAGCCTCCGAGGAGGTTGCAATAAATTGAGAACTTGAACTGGCAAAGTGAAGACAGCGCAATCCTTACCCTCTATGGTGGAAATTATGTATAATCACCGATTTGAGTCAACCTCAAACGAAATTGTTTATCGAGCCAGGGATTTAATTAGATCGGCTAAAAATAAAGCGCCTAAGTTAAGGGTATTTTTTCCCATGGTTAAACGCGAGTCTGAGAATGCAGTCAAAGTCAATTTACACGAATTAATGCCTAAAAATTTTGTGTCAAGTAAAGAGGATTGAGATTTTTAACTTCTGGAACCACTTACAAGACCAACCATCTCTTTTTTTATAAAGATGCTTTTCATTTTAGCGAAATAGGGGATTCCAGGTTTGGAAGGTTAATAGAGAAAAATATACGAGATACACAAACATAATAGAGAAAAACATACGAGATACATAGAAATAATAAAGAAAAACATACGAGATACATAACATAATAGAGAAAAACATGTCTCATAAACTCATCTTTAGGCTCATAAACATGTATTTATGAGACTAGCCCCCGAGGATAGGCTCAGATCCAGGGAAACGATCTAGGCCTGCAGGAAATGTTGATGTCAACTTAAGAGATAAAGTAAATTGTTTCCGCACAAACGAACAAAACATAAGAAACAAATTGCCAAAATTTATAGCGTTAGTCATATTGGAAAACTTTGATATCATTTTAATTACAGAAATATGGCTTAATACTTCTCAAAGAGATTTTGTACGAGAATTTATCATGGCGAATAGTGTATCTCCAATCAAGACAGATAGAGGTCCAGAATGTAGGCAAAAACATATATAATCTCATTTAGGGTCGACATAATAATGAAGATATGTAAACGGATATTGTAACGAGTGAATTAATTATGGGCAATGTTAAGTTTAACATTTTAAACGTTTATCGACCACCTACCTTAATCGATGAAGAAGAGAAGATTTTATGTGTCTCTCCTCTGTTATAAAATGAAACGCGAAAATCGGATGAGGTGAATTTAACTTCCCAAACATTGACTATGTAAAATGCGCACGCGAGAAAGTGGGTGAAAACTGCTAAAATTAATGGGAGGTAATTTTCTTTTTCAAAAGGTCGAGCAACCAACGAAAGAAAAATATATCTTTGATCTAGTTCTAACCAGGTAGGGAAATTTAATACATAATCTCCATGTTGGGGAGCCGCTGACAATTAACGACCACAACACGATTTGATTCTATATAAGGGCAGACATATCCATAAATGACAGCTACCAACTTGTTCCGTTGTTCTAATCGTGTAACTTTGACCTGCTTTGGGATCATATACTAAACCACTAGTGGGATAACTCATTTGTAAATATACATGGATGTATAGAAAATGTATTCAGCGTTAGAACGAGAAGTGCGAACAGTTGTTTCGGAGTTAGTCAAAGATATATAAAGAAAAAAGTAGTCAATGCAGGGCACCGTTGTTGACAGTCGAAATTATAAACTTTCCGGGAGGAAACTTTCGTCCTATTAACCTTACGCCAGTAGTTAGTAAAATCTTAGAATCGATAATCAGAGACAGCATGGTAGCTCATCTCGAGGCAAATAACCTAATCTTAAATAATCAACATGGTTTTAGAAAAAGGAGATCGCGCTTAACAAATACTTTGTCCTTTTTAAACCATACTTTATCTATCTACGACAAAAGTAGAGCAGTAAACATAATTTGCCTCCACTTTTATAAAAAGGCTTATGATATGATACCGCATGAGAGGCTCTTACTTACAATAAAAGTTTACCTAATAGGGGCACTGCATCAAGACCTCAACAAAATTGTCGAGTGGACAGATAATTAGCAATTGAAGTTCAACATACTTAAATGCAAAATTAAGCATGTATGATTCAGAAATTTAAACAAAAATCATCATATGAGTGCCCAACTTTTGGATCCATAGAAATGGAAAAGGATCTTGAGGTGATAATTTGAGCAGACTTCAAAGTGCCCAAGGAATGAGTGGATGACCCTAAAAGGCGAATTGAATGCTATGATCCTTAGTCAGAAATTGCTTCTATAAGTCTAGAGACATAATCTTACCCTTATATAAATAATTAGTTCGACCACAGCTATAGTATGTGGTCCACTTTTGGTCCCTTGGCCCTAGCAAAGATGTGTAAATGTTATAAAGAGTACAAAGCAGGGCGACTAAACTGATACCCGAATTTAGGAAAAAATACTCATCAAGAAAAACTTTAAAAATATACTGGACTAGTACTATTCTCGTTTGAATGTAACCTAGTAGGGCACGAAGGGATATCATTTTACAAAATCGGGACAGTTTTTACACATTAAAGCTCCCCCTAATTATATCAGTTATTCGTAGTTTATAGAGATCATCCGCAAATTTCATGAAAACACGCAGGTTCGAGTGCTATCAGACTGCAATTATTCGGACTACTTTCATGTGCACGTCGGAGGGAAACAGGGCTGTGTTCTTGCACCTGTTTTGTTCAATATATACCTTGTTGCTATTACTTACCACTATTATAACAACTCCACACCGGAAAATGGAATCACAATTAAGTATAGGTTCGATAACGGGCTGTTCAATATACGTAGGTTTGTTGCAAGAACTAAGACAGAGCTAATATCAATTCATGAATTGCATTATGCCGATGATGCTGCCATGGTCGCTCACCATCTAAGACAACAAAACAAACTCTCAAATCTCAGCGAGGCCTACAGACGACCTGGATTCAAAATAAACGTTAGGAAAACTGAAGCCTCCAGCCTATAACCATCGGCAACGATCATCACATATCTTAGGAGCATTTTATCAAAAAATGCAGTACTGGAGAGAGAAATAACGAGCCGCATCTAGCTAGCTTCATCAGCTTTTACACGGCTAAAAGAAAGGTTCTTCCTTAACCGCAATCTTAAGTTACACACAAAAATTGAAGTTTACTTTGCAGTATGCGTCTCTAAACTGCTCTACGGAAGTGAAGCCTGGATACCTTATAGGTGGCACATAGGAGCATTGGAAGCTTTCTAGATACGTAGCCTACAGAAAATATTAAGAATTACATGGAGAGATAAAACCACCCACTATGAGATCCTACAAAGAACAACCCGCGACTGTATAGAAGCGCAGATCGCAAAAAGATCACTCAGTAGGTGGGGCACGTAATCAAAATGCCAGATAACCATCTCCCAAAGAGAGACTATTATGTGAACTCGAGCAAGGCACCAGAACAGCAGGTGGGCAGAAAAAGCGGTACAAATATCACCTAAAACGCACCCTTAAATCTTGCAATATCGACCATCGCCAACTGGAAGAACTAGTTGAAGACCAGGCAACTTGGCGACAAACTGTTAAACAGGATGTCCATGAACTAGAAAGTGCAAGACGTGACAGGATAGAACGAGTTCGTGCAGAGAGGCACCGACAGTAGCAACACCCTCTCAATAATGAGGACACACCCCATAACTGCGACGTCTGCCAGAAGGCTTTTAGGACCAGCACAGGATTGCTGAGACACATTAGAGCACACGTGAGAAGAAATGGAAGAGGTCGTCGTCGAGCCGACGGACAACCTTAAGCAAAAGTAATTCTTTCCTCTCACTAATTGTTTTTTCAACACTAGCAGACGCTGTCTGCGGGAAAGAAGATATCGTTCCTATCAGCTATTTAAGTGCGAGGAGTATGCTTATAGGAAATGTGCATAAATAGGTACACTCGTGGATAAGTGTGTATGTAGATAAAAAATGTAATATATGAAAGTATAGTCGTAGATCAGTGCATACGTAGATAGAAATTGCATGATATGAAAGTACACGTGTAGATAAGTGTATACCGAATCGATATAGAACGCTTAAGTGCATGGAATTCACTACTAATGTTAAAGTGGTATATGTAGCCCTTATTAACTCTCGGACTGGACTTGAGTTGAACCTAGGCTCTTTGCTGTTTCTAGTTCTGTAGTTTTATTAGTGTCTTTCGCTCTCTATATATCTCTTTCTCTCTCTCCCTGTCTCTCTCTGGAAAATATGTGCGCTGGGAATAGACGGAAAGGTAGCAGGTTGGATAGAGAACTGGCTAAGCGGCAGACGGCAACGGGTGGTACTAAATGGACAGGATTCTAAGTGGATGCCCGTCACCAGCGGCGTACCCCAAGGTTCTGTCCTGGAACCACTACTTTTCATCATCTATGTTAACGACATATATGGTGATATGGTTGCGAAGATTTCTAAATTTGCCGACGATACCAGGCTTGGTACGAACGTTGCAAACTAAGGAAACACTGCCAGCCTACAAGAAGATCTTCGGAAGATTGGGGAGTGGTCGGACACGTGGCGAATGCCTTTTAACGTCAACAAATGCAAAGTAATGCATATTGGCCACAGAAACCCCCAATTACGGTATATCCTTAAGGGCACTGATCTTGAACGCACTGATACCGAGAAGGACTTAGGTGTAACAATCACTAGCGACCTCAAGTTCTCGAAACAGTGCATAGAGGCGGATAAAAGGGCCCAAAGGATGTTACGATTTATAAAGCGATAGTTTGGATATCGAAACAAGGAAATAGTACTCTGTTTGTACAATTCACTTGTCCGACCGCACCTGGAGTATGCCGTACAATTTTGGAGTCCTTTGTTTCAAAAGGATATCCTGAGATGGGATTGTGTGCAAGCCAGAGCAACCAAACTGATTCTTTCTATCAGATACAAAAGTTACGATGATAAATTAACGAGAACTAGATCTGTTCTCGTTGGAGACCCGGAGACTGCGTGGTCAGATTATCGAAGTGTTTAAAATACTTCAAGGCTTCCACAATGTAGACTAGACTGATGTCTTCAAATTTAGTGAAGGCAGAACTAGAAATCACGGCTACAAACTTGAGCTGAAGCGTTTCAACTGTGGTAGTTGGAACGCACTTCCAGTGGAAATTTTAAACAGCAATTCTGTTGATCAGTTCAAGTCAAGACTGGACAAAGTCTTGAAAAGTGGCCGTTTGGGCACGTGAGCCGTTGAGCAGAACTGTTCCTGCTCGATGGCTAGTCCAAAGGTACCCTCTCTGAATGGGCCGTAAGGTCTTCTATGGTACTTTTTATCCTTGTAGCTCATTGTAGCTCTCTCTCTCTCTATCTTTCTCTTTCTATATATCTCTTTCTTTATTCATCTCTCTCCTCTCTCTTTCTTTCTCGCCATGTGCCCGCTCGATTGCTAGTCCAAAGGTACCCTCTTTGAATGGACTGTAAGGTCTCCTAGGGTACTTCTTTTCCTTGTTACTCCTTGTTACTCTTTGTTACTCTCTCTCTCTCTCTGTCTGTCTGTCTGTTTGTCTCTCTCTCTCTCTCTCTCTCTCTCTCTCTCTCTCTCTCTCTCAAGGATACAATCAAATCTACGAACTCCAACATTATATCCGATCACGAGCTCCTAGGCGTTGACCTAGAGATAGGTCCTGTCAGATACAGGACCCTGGTGCTTTACAGACCCCCTTCCCAACCCGTTGAGAAGGACAGGGAACTGTACCAGCTGCTGGGTGAGCTTGTTCAAGGCAGAGTGTGCATCGTTATGGGCGACTTCAACAGACAAGTTGACTGGGAAACCAGAGCAGCCTGTGGCGATAGCGCGCTACTCCTGGAGTTCGCCAACAACGAGTTCCTCACTCAATGGGTCAGAGAACCGACGAGAGGAGACAATATCCTCGACTTGGTCTTCACCTCTGAGGATGATATCGTTGAGGATGTCTCTGTAGGCGAAGAGCTCGGTGGCAGTGATCACCAGCTAGTTAGATTTACCGTCAAGATCCCGAAGGTAAGGTCTGTTGCCAGTCAATCAAGGAAACTTGACTTGAGAAGAGCAGACTTTGCACGCCTTCGTGCTGGGCTGACTGATGTAAGGCTAGCGGTATGCGAAGAGGTTGAGGATTCGTGGAACAATTTCAAAAATAAATTCATGAGTCTTCAATCAAGTTGCATCCCTCTAAAATGCCTCCGTCGGTCTTCTGTTCAACCAAAGTGGTTTAATCGAGAAATCGGCCAACTGCTTAGGGAGAAGAGAAATGCGTACCGGCGATCGAAGATCTCGGGTGCCTTTGACGAGTACCGGAGGCTAGCCAGGAGAGTGAAGTCCAGCATAAGGGCGGCTAAGCGTACTGAGGAACTCCGAGTGGCGAGACTCTGCAAGGAGAATCCCAAGGAGTTCTTCGGCTATGTAAATAGCCGTAAACCAATCCATCGTAGGATTGGGCCCCTAGTGGACGAGGAGGGTGCATTAACTCAGTCAGATGCAGAAAATGCTAACCTTCTCAATGACTACTTCTCCTCAGTGTTTACTAAAGAGTGTGGTCCCATCCCCCAGCCCACGGATTCCTACTCGGGGGAAAAGCTGGAGGCAATGGACTTCACCGAAGGAGAAATAAAGAAAAAGATCGCTGACCTAAAGACGAATAAGTTCCCCGGACCGGACGGGTTTCTACCCAAGGTGTTGAAGGAAGTGTGCGATGAAGTATCACGACATCTGTGCGCTATCTTTAACATGTCAATCCGGACCGGATGCGTTCCTAGAGACTGGCGTGAGGCGGAGGTGACTCCGATCTTCAAGAAAGGATCCTCCAGCCATCCGTCAAACTACCGACCTATCAGTCTGACTTCGATAGTCGGTAAACTCATGGAAAGCATGATGGTGGAGAAAATAACGTCGTATTTAGAGTCAAACCTGCTACTGAGGAGTTCCCAGCACGGCTTCCGAAGGCAACGGTCATGCCTGACGAACCTTGTGGAATTCTTCCACTTCGTGTTCAGTGAGCACGATCGGGACAAGGCGGTGGATGTGGTTTACTTAGACTTTCAGAAAGCCTTTGATAAGGTACCACACCGCCGCCTTCTCCGGAAAGTGCGAGCGCTGGGCATTGACGGAAAAGTAGCCGGCTGGATCGAGAACTGGCTAAGTGGCAGACGGCAACGGGTGGTGGTGAATGGACAGGCTTCTGAGTGGGTGCCCGTTACTAGCGGAGTGCCTCAAGGTTCTGTCCTGGGACCACTACTATTCATCATCTACGTCAACGACATGGACGGTGACATGGTTGCCAAGATTTCCAAATTTGCCGACGATACCAAGCTTGGTATGAACGTTGCAAAGGATGGAAATACTGCCCGCCTGCAGGAAGACCTTGGGAAGATTGGGGAGTGGTCGAACACGTGGCAAATGCCGTTCAACGTGAACAAGTGCAAAGTAATGCATATCGGCCACAGAAATCCCCAATCTCATTATATCCTTAAGGGCACTGCTCTCGAATCGAGTGACACTGAGAAGGACTTGGGTGTTACTGTCACTAGCGACCTCAAGTTCTCGAAACAGTGCATTGAGGCAGAGAAGAAAGCCCAAAGGATGTTAGGCTACATAAAGCGCCAGTTTGGATACCGTAACAGGGAGATAGTACTTTGTCTGTACAACTCCCTAGTTCGGCCGCACCTGGAGTATGCCGTACAATTTTGGAGTCCTTCGTTTCGAAAGGACATCGCAAGGTTGGAACGCGTACAAGCCAGGGCAACCAAACTGATTCCCTCTATCCGACATAAAAGTTATGAGGATAGACTAAGGGAATTAGATCTGTTCTCGTTGGAAACCCGTAGACTGCGTGGTCAGCTCATCGAAGTTTTCAAAATACTTCGAGGGTTCGACAATGTTGACTACCGGGATATTTTCACACTGAGTGGGAACAGAACGCGCAATCACGGCTTCAAACTTGAACTGAAGCGTTACAACCGCAATCTGTGTGGAAACTTTTTCACCTACAGTATCTGCGGTAAGTGGAACGCACTTCCAGTGGAAGTTGTCAACAGTGAATCTGTTGACCAGTTCAAGTCAAGACTAGACAAAGTCTTGAAAAGTGGCCGTTTAGGGACGCAAAACAATTGAGCAGCCATGTGCCCGCTCGATTGCTAGTCCCAAGGTACCCTCTTTGAATGGACCGTAAGGTCTCCTAGGGTACCTTCTTTCCTTGTAACTCCTTGTAACTCTCTCTCTCTCTCCCTACTTAAAGGTACGGATAGGCAATTGAGACTTCATGAGCAAGTAGTCTCCTGTATATCCAGCATATAAATGTTGTCCCTGAAAGAAAGATTTGTATTTCCCCACTCAGGAACCTTTTTTACACTCGCACACTCACTTGGATATTAGACTTGTCTATTTATTTAAATATTCACTTCTTTCATGATCTTTAATTAATTGCCTATTCTATATCTATTTGTATTCTCAAACAAAGGTTAATTTCGTTTATTGTATCTGTTATTTTTATTTATCTGGCTTACGTATGGAATTCTCATTATATATTATATAGGTTTTTATTGTGCCTCGTTAATATCTCTCGCCGATCCTACTCTAATCGCTCCTTCCACCCTCGAACACTGACAGTAACGATGAATGATTCTTTCCCTTGTGGTTAATGGTGAGAGGAAGTACGTATTTGTTCGGCGTTGATGCCAGCCAATCACACTTTGTTATTAAAATGGTTTGAGGTAAAGGTAAAAAATAAAATCAACAATAATATATTTTCCAAATAGTTCTAAGAGAAATGTTTATATTTAAAAAATGGCGAAATTAGGATAATTTAAATGTCTAGAAGCAACATAGCCCGAGTAAATTTGAGGCTGTAGAGACAAAATTATGGCAATTATTTCTTTCTTTCCATTATTCTTTTTTCTATTAGTGTTAATTTAGGAAATTAATAGGAACTGTCATAGATGTAGATTTAGTTTTTAAAGGATTAAAGGATTAGGGTCGGTGCCAGACTATGTTGCGTCCACAATATGGACCCCCTTAAAATGAGTGTCAAGCTAAATTTGTCCAAGTAAATCTTATGTAGGGAACAAATGAAAAATACAAAAGGTACCGAATTAATTTGAATTACAAAGCACCCAAGAGAATGAATATCGCCATGGCATTAATACCTATTACCTCACACACATTTAACTCTATACACTCGGACCTTTTGGAGGGGCAATTGCTGATGTTAGGTCAATACTTTGTGGAAGTTAGGTTTAGAAGCGCCCCCCCCCCTCAAAAAAAACAGGGTTAAAGGCAGACAAAATTATGGTTAAAAATCATACAGTAAAAAGGATTAAAAGTCAGGGGGGAAACAGGATTAAAAGTCATGCAAAAAACTTTTAAAATTCAAATGAAGAAAAGAAATAGGGTAGATGAAAAAAAACAGGGTTAAAGGGAAACATGAAAAAAACAGGATCAACAAATAACTTCTTGAGACTTGTGATCTTAAATAAATCTCATATTATTCAATTTCAGGCGCATTAAAATAGCAGAACCTAAAGGTCAGTACTGTGCCTTGTCTGACGTATTGGTCGAAGGCAACTGACTAGTTGGTCTAATCGTGGCACTTGCATTAGTCGGGCATTGATATTGTCTTGGCTCGCCTACTGGATAGGATGTTGGATTTCTGGTGTCGACGTGCCCGGTTCAATCCCAGCAAACGCGGACTTCAAACTTCAGCCTATTTGAGGGATTGGGCACCGATTGGACGGAAAAGCTTAATCTATTCCTCCAGAGGGCTGGCTGGAGGCTGATAGCTCCCCCACACGTCATCAGCACACAACCATTCACAACACCCCTATCATTTTCCTTCCCCTCTTTCGATAGGCTTCATTTCTAATTCGACAAAACATTAAGAAATGAAGCCTATTGAAATTTGGCGTCCGTTTGAGGGGGTGGGGGGCACCCTGAATACGCCCTATGCTGTGTCCAGAATCATGCCGATAGGGTACTGGTACCTTCTATGGGGATATTTATATCCACATGTCCCTGACGCTGAACTGGTCCACCCCCTTCCCCTCCCCCTGAGGTCACAAAAGCTAGCGCGTTCGCTAGTTGGTGCCAAAATTGCAATAATGCCCAGATCCACACACACACACATATATATATATATATATATATATATATATATATATATATATATATATATATATATATATATATATACACACACACACACACACACATTGTGATTCTGCTCTCTATGGCATTTCAATATCCGATCGCTGGATCTTGTCCTCGATTGAGTGAAGAATGGCTTCCGGTGCATTCGAGCCCACACTCCGATGACGCAGAACGGCTGGCTGTCCCTTTATCACGAAAGGCTCTCAGGTCGCAGGTTGTAGTAAAAGACAATACTACTGCGCCCCTGGATTATCGATCCCCCCCCCCTCCCTCACACACACACGCTTGTTGGAGGTCTTCGTTCCCAAGTGACAGGGAAGAGTGACGCAATTCATTAATTATAAATGTTTGTATATCATCTAATTTCACCTCAGATACAAGTTCCACAGGTATTCTGGAGTATTTATTTATTTTATTTTACATCTTATTAAGCATAAGCCGTTTCTTTTCTTGCTAGCTGCAAGTTATAATTCTAGATCCAGTTCAAGTTCTAGTCATATTCTAAGGTCTAGATCAAGTTCTATATAAAGTTCTAATCCAAAATATATTCAAAGTTTAGTTCAAATTCAAGTTAAAACTCCCGTCCAAATTATATTTCGAGTTCTATTTGAATTTCTAGATTATTTCGAGTTTTAGTTTAAGTTCTAGTTTTAATTCAAGTTTAAGCTCTATTCCAAGTTCTAATTTTTGTTCAAGGTCTAGTTCTAGTTTTGCCACTTGTTCAATGACCTCCTCTATGAAAGTTCAAATGAGTACAGAACTACTGATTTTGAGCCTGATGTGGACGAGTCTGCGTCGTGGGATCACCACACCCCTCTCCCGAAAGGAGAAAGAAGGGTCCCAATCACCTTGAGAACCCCCTTTCCCCTCACCACAACGAAACAGTACACGTTTTCTACACCGAGCAATGACTCTCCGGTGGTGATCTCTCGGATTCTCGTTCTAGCCAGAGGTACCGAGAGCAACCTTGGACCCAACCACAAATAGACCTGTCCAACATGTTCCAAACATATCACCTCGATCCGACAGATCAATACAACTCGGGCCAATATAATGGATCCACTTCACGTGTACAACATTTGTCTCTCCCCCAAAAATTTAAAAACATGGAACTGCTCATCAGCCCCCCTCCACTTTTCTCCCCTGAACACAAAATCCATCCTACCCATTCCTTCCAATCAACCAACAACCACAACTTCCAATATCCAAACCCTTCCTTCTTCACCCCACCGTAACCACTACTAGTAACGCCATCACCAAGACCATTTCTCAATTTACCAACCTCTCTTCGTCTTCACTATCTTCGTCCCTTGCCTCCCCCCTATGCAGCTGCACCTTACAGACGCCCTACACATAAGCTAATATACTCGTAGTTGGCATTAAAACTAAAAAACATGACCTCGTAAACTTCTTGAAACAACACATAATACACATTGGCATCCTGCAAGAAAAAAAACAAAACACAATCGTTTGAAAGCTTCACCACCATCAGACAAAACTGGACCGATGACATTGGCGGTAGACTCATCACCATGGTGAGCAAGTTCATAGTATATATATATATGGTGTTCGGGCTAAATTTGACAATTTTTATTGTTTCCTTTTTTCAGGAACCATTTGATATATCGGTAAACAGCCAACGTCGTTGTATATCATACAAAAAAGGGTTTTAGTTAAGATGGAAGAATGTGTAATCTGAAAATTGGGTATCATAGTACCAATATCATGACTGGTGCTTACTGATCTGTTGACACGGCAAACAAAGTAAGATGTGACATGAGCAGCTGCAATAGAGACTAAGAAGCCGTGGAGAACAGAAAGGAACACAGCAGGCGCTCCGACTGCGTCCCCATACCTGAATTTATCCAACAATGCAGGGCAAAGTAATGGAAGACCAGAGTAAGGAAATCTGTGCTTTAGCGAGAGAGATGAGTGTTGGAGTCACCACCATGAATCTGAATGAGGACCTTCGCTACCACTCGTACAAGAGGCGCAAGGGACAAATTCAGACAGCCAAAGACGAGGAGAACCGCTTGACGAAGGTAAATAAATTCTGAAAAAACTGAAGAATCTTGTTGAGCGGGGCATGATCTACTTTTTATCAGATAAACAGAACTTCTGCCAGGACCAGTTGCATAACATCTAGAACAACAGGTGGCTTGCCTATAATCCATGCGATGTTCCAAGTATGATAAAGACAAAATTCATCTAAATTTTGATGGTCTATGGAAGTGTCTCCAGCCCCTGATGTATGCTCAGGGTCTTAGGCTCAATTCAGAATGGCATGTGAAGCTGATGGAGGTGGTCCACTTCATGCCTACCCAACAAGTTTAATGATTTCAGATGAAGCTCATCTAATCTTAATCTAGAGGATCTTTTTTTTACATGTCATACATTTGAAGTTTAATAAAATCAAGGATAATTTTGTGATCACAATGAAACTTTCAGAGATTGTTTGTAATAGCTGTTTGTCCTTTGTCCTAAAGTGGCTAATTGATTAATTTATTATTTTAGAGGTTATATGAGTTTTATTAAATCGGTCTCCTTTTTTTGGCTAGAAACGGAAAGCGTTAAATGTTTTGTTTAAAAGAGTGATTTTTGGAATCTTCGATTCTTAGCAAAGTTTTCGCGAAAATTGTGAAGTAACAAATTTACTAGCATTATAGTCATTCGTAGACTATAAAAAGAAAAGATTCATAGCAAAAATCATTAATAAGAAATTTTTCAAACTGAAAATATGAAAGCTCCTGTAAATGATTGGACGAAAAAAATTGTTGAAACCTTCTTCAGATGCAACTCTTCAGTGGTTTCAACACAACGACGGATGAGACGTGAAGGAGCCCAAGACATAACATCACGACGAGCGTAATGCAGACTAATTAAAAAAAAATCAAAACACAGGTAGTCTACAAAATGGATGAAAACGGCGTGTTGGCAGCAAAAGCGTAGAACAACATAAAATTGAAGTTGTGCCAGAACGTCGAATGGTCGCCGCAGAAATCATTGAAAAGAAGATCAGAACAAGTGGGGTTGTCAAAAAGTGCAACCTACAATGTAGTAAAGAAAAACTGAAACTTAAGCTATAAGAGATTCAGGTTGTGCAAAAATTAGAAGACAATGATTTCGCGAAAAGAAAATCGTATGCAGAAGAATTTAGTCGAACTTTTGGGGGAGTTGATGTACCACCCGTGATAATGTCTGACGAAGCGCACTTTCATCTCAGCGGATAAAATAATAAGCAGAACAACAGAATATGGTCGGATCACAACCCAGAAGCTATACACCAGAAGGAACTGCATCCTGCAAAAACCACAGTGTGGTGTGCGATAACACCTCAGAAAATCATTGGGCCTGTATTTTTATGAGAATGAAAATGGAAATTTAGTGACTGTGAATGGTGAAAGATACCAAGGCATGCTTAAATAGTATTTTTTACAGGAATTTCAAAGGCATCGAAATAGACGACAAACTGTTTTTCTATCTAGGTGGTGCAACCTTACATACATCGAATGAAACAATGCAGTTGTTAAGACGAAACTTCAGAGAAAAAATCATTTCTCGAAACAGTGAATTTAATTGGCCTCCAAGATCCCCCGATCTAACACCTTTGGATTATTTTATGGTGACATTTAGAAGATCGTGTTAACCGTAATAATCTTAGGAGTATCCAACAACTGAAAAATAATATGGCTGAAGAAATTAATAACATCGATGAAGAACTTTTGAAAAAAGTGATCAGAGCAACTTCGTAACGATAAATGAATGTTATGAGAAGAATGATCAGCCTTTGAAATGAAGAATCTTCAAATAAATTACATTATTATGTTAATTATTCAAACGGATTATTAGTCTTAGTTTTTTGTTAATTTTAAGGAAATAAAATTGCTTAAAATAAAATTTGTTTTAATAGTCGATAAAAATCTGAAAGTTCAGCGAAAATGTGTTAAAAATCAATGCTTCACTAACACTGGCATAACTTATAAAAAGATAAATAAATCAATTAGTTACCTTAGGATCTAAGATTTACAACTATTCTCAACAGATCCTGAAAGTTTCATTATGATCACAAAATTATTCTTTATTTTATTAAATTTCAAACGTACAAGATGTAAAAACAAAGACCCTGTATATATTGAAATAGTGCTTGTTAATTATATTCTTAAACATAATAAGAGAGGAACTTTGCTCAAATTCAGGCGGTAAGCGATTACATATCTGAACATTTTATAAGTAAACCAGGCAATGGCTTCGCCACTCTCCCCCTACGGGGGAGCTTGCGCTTCACTAAATAACACGTTGCTAAAACATAGTTATAGAGAAGATATATAAAAATAAATTTTCTGAACTTCACCATTTGTAATTCTTTGGGTTTTAAAACATTCACAAAATTTCGATACTTATATTTATTTCTGAGCTTCACCATTTTGTTTTTGATATTATAAAAGAATTATTATAAATAACTTTGATAAAAAACATAAGTCATAGCCAAACTAAGATGAAATTATTCAAATACTCAAAAAAATCCCCTTCTTAAATTATAGAGTTAGTGATGATGAAAAGTTTGGCGGAATTACTGTGTCAAATCGCCCATTTATCAATTTAAATCCATTATTTCGAGTGTTGGCATGATTCTGATGATCAAAAGCCGATTAAAATTCACTTTTTATAACCATTAATAATTTGGAAAACTTCGATCAATTTTAAGGTGTTTAATTTCTCTTCATATGATTTATGCCTAAGCTCGGGAATAATTATTTTGGGGGCTATATGCTTAGTTCTTTCTAAAATTTGGTTATCCTTACGCAAGACAAGAGAAAAAAATAGAACTGCTTATTTTAAGTGAGGTTTGACTAATGATTTATATAGAAGAAGGACGATTTATTTGCATTTGAACGTAAAGTTTCTAGTTACATACCCAAGCACTCTATTTGCCTTTTTTTGCTGTATCCCTGCAATGATTTGATACTGTTAGATCTTTTCAAATAATAGTTCCAATGTCACGCACCTTATCAACTAAGTCCATAGCGTCACCAGTTATTTTATAATCATTAATCAAGTTTCAAATTCATGGATAACACTTGCTAAAATTAAACTTGAATGGCACACTTCTCTGACCACTCGAATAATATGTTTATATACCGTTGTAGATTTTCGCAATCAGATCGAGAATTTACACAACCGTCTAAAAGTGTCATCTTCGAATTTAGATATTTTACATATTACCTGATCATTAAGATCGTTTACATAAATTGTTAAAGTGCAACGCACTCAAGACGGAGCCCGTGAGGAACACCAACTAGTCACTGGAGCCTAACTTTAACTGATGCCATCGATAACAACTCTTTGTTTGCGATTAGTGAGCGAGTTGTCTGTCTAATACAGTGTTTCCAACCTTCTAAAAGCAGACTTGGCACCCCAAGATAAAATAATTTACGTATAAATAGTTAATTACGTGGAAAGCACTTCAAAATAAAACACGATAAACATTTAACCTAATTTAATCGAAATAAGACATAAAAATTTGAAAATATATAAATATTACCTTTAGAAGTTTAATGGGAAATTTGAACTTGATGAGTATCACATAATACTGGGATGCATAGTTGACATGGCAATGCTCATTTTTGCATTCACTGTCCACATTGGAAAACATAAAAACAACAAAAAGAAAAAGAATGCAGAGAAGCTAATTTCAAAATACTTTCAAGTGTCGTTCGATTTTTTTTTTAGAAATGTTTGAATTACATATTTGTTTGCAATTTAGGCATTTAAAAAAATGTATCTCTTTTAAAGAAAACGATAATAGTCCAAGAAAAATATCCGAAGTATTTAATCATTTTGGTCACAATGATGCCTCCCTCGCGTTTCTTCTCTTGATAATTTGAATACAACACTAACGGGAAATTTGATACCGAAAAAGATCCTTTCGCGAATTCCTTCCTGAAATGCGTCCGTTTCTATGGACACCAATCGATATAATTGCGTCATCGGTCTAATTTAGAACTCTCGAGAGCCTTATCAGAGCGAGGATTGATAGGTTGACGGCTTCCATTTTAAATAGTTTGAAAGAGGAGGTGCGGAGAGCGACACAATACCATGACATTATCAGAGTTACCTCATCAAGATAACTGCAACCAATCAAAATGGTAGGTATGGTTGAGGATATATGCATGTGTTGGAAAGAACTCCATGTAAGCAAGTGGGAGGTTTTAGTTTATGTACATATACAGGGTGTCCCTAAAAGAATGAATCCAAATTAAATATCAATATCTTTTTCACTAAAAGTGATAATACAAAATTTCAAATATTACAATAACAACTGTAAACGTAAGTCTTTTAATAGTATAATTAGTTATTATTAGGTTGAAGAATAAGTTATTGCGTTTTTTTAATGTTGTGTTGATTTAAGTCTCGTTGACGTGATTTGTGCACATATTAAGAAACAATAATAAATAATGAGAGCAAAATTGGCAAAGGTTAGGCTACGTCTCTTAACAGCGTAGACTATTAGGCTTTTGCTTAGGCTACGTCTTGAAGTTGAATAATAAGTCATTGCGATTTATTTAAAAGTTGTGTTAATTTAATTTTTGTTCTTTACCCTCAAAATGGAATGTCAAGTTGAAAGAAGGCGCATTTTCGACACTTGTTATTCATTTCCAATCGAGACGGGAACAATTCAAACGCAGCCAAAGCTCGTCGTGATATTTGTGCTGTGTACGGAGAAATTTCTTTATTAGAAAGGAGAGCTCAATGGTGGTTTTCACGTTTCAAAAACAGTCATTTCAATCTTAATGACAAATAACGTTCTGGTCGCCCCATTCAATTGGATGAAGATCGATTTAACGACCTTCTTCATGAAAATCCTCGTCAATCGACTAAAGAATTGGCTGTACAATTGGCGTGTGATCAGAAAACTGTAGTGAATCACCTTCATTCGATGGGGAAAGTTCAAAAACTCGGTGCATGGGTTCCGCATGCTTCGAGCGAAAGCAACAAACTTCAACGCTCCACGATTGCCGCAGGTTTGCTTGCTCGTCACAAAGCTATTCGTGGATATAAGGACAGATTTCTTCACCACATCATCACTGGTGACGAAAAGTGGTGTGTTGATGTCAACATGAAGCATCGAAAACAATGGCAGAGCCCCAATGAAAAAACACTTTCGCGATTAAAGCAAGGACTTCATCCACGAAAGACGATGTTGTGTGTGTGGTGGGATTGTGAAGGCATTATTCTTTATGAGCTCCTTGCGAACAACGAGATCGTCAATGCATAAATCTACGTTCAACAAATGTATCGACTCGCCGAAGCTATTCGTGAAAAGCGACCTCATCGACGTTATGGAGTCCTTCTGCAACACGACAATGCGCGTCCTTACATTGCCAATATGGCAAAAGACGCCATCTAAACGCTTGATTTGGAAATCCTGCCGCATCCTCCATATTCGCCAGACTTGGCTCCATCGGATTTCCATCTGTTCTGATCGCTCTCCAACAATTTGCGCAGCGTTTCGTTCAATCCTGATGTAGAATTAATAACCTGGTTAGACGAATTCTTCGAGTCAAAATCCAGAGATCTTTTATTGCAGAGGCATCGAAAAACTAGTTGAACGTTTGGAAGAAGTCATACATAACAACGGAGAATACATTATTGATTAAATTTCAAATTGTTATGAATTAAAAATGAAGTTTTTCTAAAAATTTTAATGGTAATGAATAAATTTGATAAAACCGCAAGAACCTATTCCTCAACCCAATATAAAACTAAACTTTAAAGAGTCAAAAGGTTATTATTTCTTTATGGATCCGTCTTTTGTGGACACCCTGTATATTCAAATTTCTTTTATATGGAAACATACAAAACTTAGAACAAAATACATGAAAAACGATACCGCTCGGTTTAATATACTATTAAATATCGCTCGTGAAACCTACCAATTTGTCCTTCATTACAGCCCTATGGGAGGGTTTTTTTTGGGGGGGGGGGGTTATTAAAGAGCTCATCTGGCGACTGCCTACTTGGGCATTCGTCGCCGAATTAAAAACTGGCCTAGTACTAGGCTACTTTAAAATAAAATTAAAAAAGACAAAAAACACCCCCCCTTCCTAAAAAAGGGGAAGAGGAAGCGAGCAGTAAGCAAGCTCCTGCGTCAGGGGGAGGCCCCCCCCCCCGACGCAGGAGCGTGCGACCTATAAGGGAAAAAAACAAAAGCAAAAAACAAAACCAAATAAAACCCTGCTTAAATAATAGGGAGAAGGCCGGCCTCCCGCCAAAAGTAAACAAGTCCACCAGTCAATGTGCCCGCACTCGTCCCGAGTACAAGGGACAGGCGGTAGTGACCCCGCCCATCCCGGTACCGGGACAGGTAACGTGCGCGGACCCTATGGGAGGAAAACTTCGAGAAGATCGTAACTTAAATAAAAGATTATCGTCATCCAGAGACTGAGTCTGCTTCTTTTGCGAGGTGGGTAAACCAACGATGGCATCCGCCGGAAACATGTTAAAAAGTTTCGTAAAATGAATGAAGTTATGGAAAGTGAAAATGTATCTGGTGCATAAGTATAGCAACCAAACCAAAATTGGAGCCATGTGGGAAGTAAAAGAACCAGTCATACTCAATCTACCAACGAAGCCATTTTTTAAAAATTAAATTATATCAAAATTTTGACTCATTTTAGCGAATTCTTTTTTAAAATCTCTTGGAGATGCCCTCGTTGGTTTGTCCCATCTCGTAAAAGAATCAGAAACAGCCTCTTTGTGTGACTTTTGTTTTTTTATTGTATTAAATATGTCTGAGCTACCCCCACCCCCTCTTCCCATTAAAGCCGTAATGAATGAAAAACTGGCACAGCATCCTTTTCTACCCCAAGAATCAAGAATAGATAGAAGAAGTGAAAATGTTTAGAAGATGTAAAACCTTCATAGGCTTAGATCCTCTGTTGCGGGCATTTGGACAAAGAGGAGACGAAATACTACAGATGTCAGCTGCAGCATGCTGTCTCATGCTACATTAATTAGGACAAAATCTGTCACATTCTATTGTAATTTTCCGTTGTAATTTGGCCCATTCATGTCTAATTTACCAAAGGTTTCCGCGACACTTTGGGCATTTGGACTTAAAACTCAGCTCATAAGATCAAAGTCGATGATTTAAAGAGAAAAAATTATTCCTCCCCATTCACAAATTATTCCTCCCCATTCAAAAATTATTCCTCCCCAATCACAAATTATTCCTTCCTTTCACAAGTTATTTCTCCCCAATCACAAATTATTCCTCCTCAATCACAAATTATTTTTCCCCATTTACAAATTATTCCTCCCCAATCACAAATTATTCCTCCCTAATCACAAATTATTCCTCCCCATTCACAAATTATTCCCCCCGAATCACAAATTATTCCTTCAATTCACAAGTTATTCCTCCACAATCACAAATTATTCCTCCCCAATCACAGATGATTCCCCCCCATTCACAAATTATTCCTCCTCTTTTACAAATTATTCCTCTCCAATCACAAATCATTCCTCCTTAATCACAAGTTATTCCTCCCCATTCATAAAGTATTCCTCTCCAATCACAAATTTCACTGGAGAATCAAATTTTCTTGCGTTTATACTGGCATTTGTTCTTAACTAATTTGTGTGTATTGAATTCAAATCGGAAGTCAGATTTTGTTCTATAAGCTAGAGTATTTTTGCAATTCAGCTTTCCCATTTTGGAGGGAAACTTTGACACCTTTCGCATAACGTCATGTTCTATCTAAGCAATTTATTGTCATACTATGTTAAAATGATGCTTAAAACATCCACTTAGGCAAGGAATCTGTATTTTTAGTCGCGGGCGACTCTACATATCACTATATCGGTCGGTCGGTCGGTCCCCGTTTTGCTTTTTTTGTATTTTTTAATAACATTGTAACTATAGAGCCAATTCTAACGAAATTTCAAAGCCTTATGTTGTTTACTATTCTCTTTCGAATGATATAATTGTCAAAGTCCTCCTAAGGTTATCCCGGGAATTATTTGTTTTTGGCAATAACATCATAACTATTTGCTCTATTCTAACGAAAGTTGAAACACTTATGTTCCCTTACATTCTCTTTCGAAAGATATAATTGACAAAGACTTCCAAAGGTTAGCCCGGAATTTATTTTTTTTTGGCAATAACATCATAACTACTCAGCCCATTCTAACAAAATTTTAAACTGTTATGTTGTTTTACATTTTCTTTCGATCGATATAATTGCCAAAGTTCTCTCAAGGTTAGCCTAAGAATTACTTTTCTTTGGCTATAAAATCATAACTATTCCGCCGATTCTAACGAATTTGGAATTCTTATGTTGTTTAACATTCTCTTTTGAATGATAGAATTTTCAATAGCCTCCAAAAGTTACTCCAGTAATTATTGAAAGTTTTGAAGGTCGTAAGGTCATAAATCAGAATAAGTGAAAGCACGCGACTTTTGAGTCAGCAGACCTTGTTTTCAACAGCATGCATATTCATCACAATGTGTACTATAACTTGAATAAATACAAAAGAAATCAAATATGCAACAAAAAATTATGTATTACTACTAGTCAAATTTGAAGCTCGTATCCATTAGATCCAACTCTCAGTGTCCACCCTTGCGATTCAGAATGACCGATGAAATAAAAAAGATCAAATTGTTTCTATCATAACAAGAACTTGTGCTTGTAGCTCCTAGGTTTGAAGACCTTCTTCGGGTTCATCTCGTTTGATACTTCAGCAGTAGTCCGCTATCATATATTTGTTCCATCGCCCTTGATAGCGCTCTCTCACATCGTCATGAGGTGTTGGTGGAAGTGTTCTCCCTGTTTATCACTTACAGTTCCAAGGTACTCGGCAAAATGGTGAAGGTGAATTTTCATGAAATGAAGCCTGACTTTCATCTTGCATCAAGATTACGAAAAGCTACCAGCATTCTAGCAACCATATTATTATATTTATCGCCCATTTTGTTACCATGAAAGTTTTGAATTACCACCACAAATGACAACGACGCTATCTTTTCCTTGTCATTCTCTTTGTGACAAGGATTCTCTTAGATTTCGTTCCATAATTATATGCAAATTACATTTTACGCGATAATATACCAATCCTTTCGCACAATATCTTCTTAAAATTTAATATTCAAACTCCACTAATTCTGTATTTATGAGCTTTATACATTATCCTAAATATCATTAATAGAATAAAAACTAATTAATCTTATACTTCATTGTCCACATATAAACAAAGGGGAATTAGCTTTATTTGTAAAACCTGTCTGAAATATCTGAAAAATAAATTTGCGTATAATTACTTGAAGTCGGGTTTTTTCTTGAATTGATGTCACTTCCTGTCCCGATCTCCTTTTGAACAGGAGAACACTCCTGTGCGAAGGGATACACATTGAGACGAAAGTAAACAAATATTATCGATACATTACGCACATCAGTGCCTACCGCAGGTAGCCAACTGATGTGTAATACGGCTGTCTACGCAGCGTCAAGAACTGCAAGCAAAACCAAAATGATCGCAAAGAAAAGGATTGATTTTTTACAAGATTCCACAACGTCATTTTTAGGGGTACTCTAGTCGCATTTCAATATACATAAAAAAAAGGAACTGGGACCCTGCCCCCCTTCCAAGACATTAATCCCACGATACGTTAATGGCAAACGAACCTCGTATGAAATGACTAGAGAATAAACGGAAGAAATGCCTAGCAAAATATTAATGTTATGCTTTATACTACATTGTTGGGTCAATCTTTCGAATAAAATTAATATTTCTCGAAGACTCTCCCCCACCCAATCTTTGAGGAAGAGGTCCTATCTGCAACAGCGCTAAAATTCACGACAGACTAATCCAATTTGAGTTTTCTGCTTAGATTTTCGGTGGAGCTCATAAGTGATTACTCTTGAGGCAAAAAATCCTTTTTGCACAAAGGCCATTTTCGCTTTAGACTTGTTTCAGGGCAACTTTTATCAGAAAATAGTGTCATTTGGCTTGTGCATTGGGACTTGTGAGAGACAATGTCTTTGACTCATTGAATTATTACTTGGCCCCCATTCAAGGTATGAAGAGTTACGAGTACATAGCCTTCTTCCATTTACGGGAATAACAGAAGTAATATATTTTCTGTTCTTTTGGACTGACTTTACTCATCTTTACCCCTTTCTTTGTAAGCCTCATGGAGATGAGCGCACTAATCGTTCCGTCTTAGTTTTAAGTGAATAACAATAACAACTAGAAACCAGTCAGCGAACACATACCTAAGTAAATGTGAGAAAGTGTTCTATCTCGCAATAGTAAAAAAAAGGAGAAAAGGTGATGCACATCTTCCATCAATAATGGATCAGACCCCAAATCTAATTAACTTTTCTTACCTCTAACGTACATCCATCACAAAATTTCATCGGAATCCGTGAATCAATTTTTAAGATACAGTGTGCACAAACAAACAAAGAGGAGCAATAAGCCTCGGATATAATTATGTATATGCACTGAAAAAAAGCAGGAAATATGCCTGCAGATGTTGCCAAAATAAACACGAAACTCGTATGCCGCTCTATATGCACTAAAAAGAGCACCGCTACTGCTCAATTTGCCGGTAAAATGGAAACAAAATAATTACGGAATATTTTTTTAGCATCTACGAATAAAAAGAACAAGTTTATATTAAGAAATTTCTAAATAAGAAAAAAGGGTAGTGAAAAATGTTGCCAAACATTACATATTAGTGTTACTTTTAATACTGACATTCTGGCGGAAGTTCTCAAAGAAAACTACCTCTAATATTATCCTCAGGCATAGTTTTATATTTGAAGAGTCCCCTCTCAATATCACACGAGGCGTTTTGTGAATGTTTCAGTAAAGGAACGTCCAACATATTGAGAGGTTCTTTCTTCTCGTCAATGTTTCGAAGCCTTCGTTTCTGGATATACATTTTTTTTTTAATGAGCTCATCTGGCGACTGCCTACTTGGGCATTAGTCGCCGTATTAAAAACTGCCTAGTACTAGGCTACTTTAAAATCTAATACAATGACACACACAAACAACAAACAAGGCAAACAACACCAGAAATTGAAAAAAGGAAAAAGGCAACGAGTAGTAAGCAAGCTCCTGCGTCGGGGGAAGGTCCCCCCGACGCAGGAGCCGTGACCTATAAGGGGAAAAAAAATAAAAAATAAAAAAAATAACCTGGTTAAATAATAGGGAGAAGGCCGGCCTCCCCCCCAAAAGTCAATGTGCAGGCACTCGTCCCGAGTACAAGGGACATGCGGTAGCGACCCCGCCCATCCCGGTACCGGGACAGGTAACGTGCGTGAAGATCACCCAGACTTCGATATACAGAAGTCTAGCTTAACAGAGTACGCATCACATTGCCCATTCTTCATTTCGTCACTAACATCGTTACCTAACGAAATTGTTTGTTGAAAATAACTGCAAACTTTTGTGCTTCCAGTCTGTTAATTACTGAAGAGATGCACAAAAGGTTGCAAGCAATGAAGAGCAGATTTTCTTTAATTCATGCAGTTTTGAATAAAACCTTACTTTCCTGAATGATCAGAGCATTTACTGGGTCTATAAGTTACTGTGTCGATCCGTAGGTCGACAGACGGATGGTAACTATTTTACTTTTCAATGAGTTTTTATTGCAATAACATCATAACTCCTCTGCTAATTCTAACGAAATTTGAAACCCTGATGTTGTTTTACATTCTCTTCCGAATGATCTAATTGCCAAAGTCCACAAAAGGTTAGTCCGAGGGATATTAAAGAAAGCTAACTATTAGACGAATTTCCCCGCGTGTTGAAAGTTCTGAAGGTCTTAAGGTCATATGGTCATAAGGGCATATGGTCGTAAGGTCATATGGTCACAAGTTCATATGGTCATAAGGTCATATGGTCACAAGGCCATATGGTTATAAGGTCATATGGTCACAAGGTCATATGGTCATAAGGTCATATGGTCACAAGGCCATATGGTCATAAGGTCATATGGTCACAAGGTCATATGGTCAGAAGGTCATATGGTCATAAGGTCATAAGTCAGAATAATTTAGAGCACTCTACTTAGGTTTGTGCCCGTGTTCGGTTTAAAGTGCGTGAGTCCATCTGGTCATCGCCACTAAAATCAACAAAGAACCGTCGAATGTTCATTCGCCGCCCAAATGTCTCTAATAACTAAGTAGTTAAATATATGCATAACAGATTCCACATCTTTCTCACACTGAAATTAAGCTATATCATTTAACTCCATTGTTGTGGGCTAGCTGAATGGAAACGCCGTTTCCGACTTTAGCAAAGTTAAATCACATTACGTGTGGTTAGTCGCCTGATAGAGTCCCGATTCGAGTTGAATTCCTGACGGCTGTCATACGCTTTAGATACCTGTGATTCGGAATCCATGTTAATCAGTAGGTCCCCACTGAGAAATGAAAGGCATCTTAAATGAGAGAAAATTGGTCGTAAAAACCACTACCAATTTCTATTAATCTAATTACACGACCCTAGAAACGTGTCCCGGGCCCTTGAAATCATATATTTACCATAAATGTTTGTCAGGTATCAAAAATATGAATATTCTTAATGATAGAATAAGTCATTAAGTCAACTTTTGATTAACCATCGGCAAAATGAGTAACACACCATAATACGAGTAAGTCCTTCACCAAGGAAACCAAACCGTCGCATTTGGATCAAGTTCTTCGTTAAGGAAACCAAACCGTCTCATTCGGATTAACTTCTCCATCAAGGAAACCAAACCGTCATATTCGAATGAAGTCCTTCACCAAAGAAACCAAACTGTCGCATTCGGATCAAGTTCTTCACCAAGGAAACCAAACCATCGCATTCGGATCAAGTTCTTCACCAAGGAAACCAACCAGTCGCATTCGGATCAAGTCCTTCACCATGGAAACCAAATCGTCGCATTCGGATCAAGTCCTTCACCAAAGAAACCAAACCGTCGCATTCGGATCAAGTCCTTCACCAAGGAAACCAAACCCCTGCATTCGGATCAAGTCCTTCGTTAAGAAAACCAAGCCGTCGCATTCAGATCAAGTCCTTCACCAAGGACACTAAACCGTCGCATTCGAATCAAGTCCTTCACCAATGAAACCAAACCGTAACATTCGAATCATCTTTGGTGGTTGGAAATAATCAACTTTGCATAAGCTCATTTTCCATAACCACTGATCCGGATCTCAATTTGTCCAGATATAACTTTTTATTTTTCAAAGATGGTGGCAAAATATGTGTGAAGCACGTTAGAGTCACGATATCCCAGGTACATATGTGTGGCAATCTTTAGTTTCTCTCATTCTCATTTACTGAAATATGAACTGGTAAATATTACGCCTCCAAGTATCTATATTTTGATCTCACAGATCAGGATCATAAACCTGATCCGGTCAAATTGTGGACATTGGCGGAAACGTCACAAGTTGTTATTTATGCGTATTTTCAATTTGAAAATCACCTCTTATATTTTAGTGATATTATAAAACAACTTCAACAGACCTAAGTCGCGTGCTTTCAATTATTTCAATATTGAAAAAAATAAATAAATAAATAAATAACGTATTATAAATTACCAAACATATCATCTGACCTTACCACCTTCAAATCTTTCAAAAACTCATTGAAATGCAAAATAGTTACCAACCGAGCGACGACCTACGGACCGACATAGTAAGTTATAGAGTCGAGCCAACGCGACTAAAAATGTCAGAAAATGATCCATCTATTGATCTTAATCAAATGAATACGGGATCCATAATGTGGATCCGATTCTGGATAAGCCACAAAATCAAATTTTAGGGGGGACCAAGCCCCACTCTTCCACAACCCTCAGTAACCATTTGATATACCTTGTGCGCAATCAGACTGACAGACTGAGATGTAAATAATCAAATTTAAGCTAACCAAACCTAACATAACGTAACCTAGTTTAACCTAACACAACATTATCTACTAACCCACCCTAACCTAATAAACCTCAATGCAACTAATTTTACCCCTAAAGGAACCAAGTATAATCAAACTTAACCAAATAGACCTTGAACTAATCAAAAACTAACCTAACTTTACCTAACCGACTCTAACGTAACCAAACCTACCCTAAGAAATCCTAACCATACCAAACCAGGCCTAACCTAAACTCATAACCTAATTTATCCTGACCTAAACAAATCTTAAACTAATATACCCTAACATAACATAACTAACCTAACCAAAACTGACTTAACCTAAACAGAACTAACAAATCCTAGCTTAACCTAAAATGACCTAAGCTAAAATGCTCTATTAAACCCTAACATAATAAAAAATAGCCCAAACTGACCTAACCAATCCTAACCTAACTTAACGGACCTTAGCCTAACCAACCATAACCTAACCATCCTAACTTATGCGGTTACTATAGCAATAGTTAACCACCTTCACACTACATCAGGTCAAGCAAGTGGCTGTATTCAACATACCAATTTAACAAACCTAAAATGAAATGATTTAATTGGCTCTTTTTTCCTTCACTTTTGTCGTCGGAGTACACGAAGATTTACACCCACTCGTGGGTGTAAATCTAAGCTAATTAGCTTTAACCTTGCATGATGTAACCAAACCTAACCTGACCTAACCACCCTTAACCAAACCTAATTCAAGCTTAACAACTTAACTTAATCTAAGATGCCCAACCTTAATTTAAACTAACCTAGCCTCTCCAACGTTAACTTAACCGAACCCAACCAACACTAACCTGACCAACCGTAAACAAATCCAAACTAAACACTTCTAATCTGCCTGATGTAACTCTAACATAACCTATTACATCCTAACCTAAACAGCCCTCACCAAATTTAACCTAACTTAAACAAAAATTACCTAACCTAAGCTAATCTAACGTGAGGTAACTAACCTAACCTAACCTAATAAACTTAAAAAATATATAATTTGGGCTAACCTAAGCTACTCCTTCCTAAACCTAAACTAAGCAAGCTAACCATCCTACCCCTAAGCCAAACGAACTTTACCTAAAATAATTGAAAGTAACCTACCTGAACCACAACTAATCTAAGAACCTAACCAAACAACCTCAACATAAACGACTTACTTATCACTGATCTAAGCTAACCTAACCTAGCTCAATAAGCCCTAAGGGAAACTATCCTAGCCATTACAAACCTTAACTAAACGATTTTTATTATAATAGTAAACTACATTGACAATGTATCGTACATGGCTGGGGAACGCTACTCATTCAGTGACTGTAACCAGTAGGTTAATCTAACAATGCGTGGATGTTGCTAATTATTACAAGTGGAGAGACGCGGGATCCTTTATATTCTTTTACCCAAGTCTTAATAAACTTCGCTCTCGTTCCCTCAGTTTCAAAACCCTTAGTCGTGCTTTCACTCAAAAATTGAACTCTTAGTCAGTCTTTCGTTCATGTATCGAACCCTCATTGTCTCTATTAACTTAAATCGTATGCAGACTTTACCTTCGCTTTATTCCACTGCTTACAACTCAAGATTATATTCAGCCCTTCGGATTCTACGTTGGACTGAGTAGTAAATTATGAACAGACAAGACCCTAGCATAAGGGTTACACATTTACACCAAACTTTTGAGCCAAGAGATGTTTATCTTTAATCAGGAGATTCTAGTTTGAAGGTGAAACTTGAATCAGGTAATTTAGATACATATTTACTTTATAAACATTCAGAAGTTTTTCTACGCGACCTATTTAGAATTGCAGCCATCTTTATTCATTTTTGCCAAAGGACGTCTTACAGACGTTTTAATGGTCGTTTCAGGATTGGGTTTTAGTATTTCGTTCGTGAGGGAAAATGTTTTCCACACCTGAGACCTAATGTAACATAACCGACTGTAACTTAAATCAACCTGACCTAAAAACACTCTATACTAACTTAAATTATCTAATCTAGCATACCCTACCAAACACTACTGTAACATAACTAATAATCCATAATCTAACTAAACGAGCCTGATCTAACCAAAACAACACTAAACTAACCTAACTTACACTAATCTGAATTAAACCAACAAACATACCGAACCAACATAATTTCACCTAACCAAACCTTAACTAACCATAACAAAAAATAAGCAACGATAACTTAAGATACCTAACCAAAACCTAACTTAGCTAGCAAAACACTAACGTAGCCTATACAACACTCACGTAACCTAACACACACTACACTAAAATAATATAACCGTTCATAACCATAACAAACCTCCCTAACTTCAACCAACAATATAACTTAATTTTACATTGGGTATGTAACCCTAATTAACCTAACCGAAAAAAATCTATATTGACCCCACCTAACCAACCCTAAACAAACCAAAGTAACCTCGCCTAACCTAATCAAGTTTTACTTAACTTTACTTAAACTAACATAATCATATGCATCCAAAACAACTTACCTAACTCTGCCCATACCTTAAATAACTAACCTTAACTTAGCCCAACCTAAACAAAGTCAATATAACTAACTCTAATATAACCTGAAATAACAAACAAGACATAACCTAAAAGGAAATAACCTTAGTTAAATTAACCTAACCAACCCACACAGAACATAAGCCTGACCTAACCTAATTGACACGAACCTAACTTAACCAAATCTAACAAATATCTAAACTAACCTAACTAACCCTGAACTAATATAGTCAAAATAAACAGCTTAAACCCAACCTAATTAACCATAACCTAAACTAAAATTCCCTAATCTGACCAAGCCAAACCTAAGCTAACTTTAGCAAACCAACCTTAACCTAACCTAATTATTATGACAGCTTCTACGACTGTATGGAGTAAGCGATAAGCTGTTAAACGCGTTATAAAGTATTTCTGTTGGAAATAAAACGCGTGTTCGGATGAAAGATTAGATGGAGTAAGTGTATTGTGTAGGCTGGTAAAGCAGGGACGTGCGATTTTACCATATCTGTTAACATCTTCATGAAGATAGTAATATTTTCATCCAAAGGGCAATGAGAGGAAATGGTGCGGCAGTAAGGGATTGGTGAGGGTGGATGTATGGATTGGAATATTTGGATCGAAGCTTTTGTCAACTTATATGTGAAGAAGGGGCAAAATTAAATCACGAAAGGAGTAAGAGATAGGGCGTGAGGGGCAGAGATAGTAAGAAGTACTGACTAGAAAGAGAATTTATGATGTAAAGAAGGGTGTGAACGTGGTTGTGAATGAGAGTGCTTATAGGTGGTATGGATAGGCATTTAAGAGGAATGGATGGAAATAGACTTGTGAAGATACCCTGTAAGGGGGTAGATGTGTAGTAGGGCTGCGCTAGGTGGTGGATGTGTAGCAAGGCTGCGCAAGGGGGTGGATGCGTAGCAGGGCTGCGCAAGGGGTTGGAGGTGTAACACGGCTGCGCAAAGGTGTAGTAGCTTACAATGCTGCGCAAGAGGTGGATGCTTAGCAATGTTGTGCAAGAGGTTAGATGGGTAGCAGTGCTGCGCAGAGGGGTGGATGTGTAGTAGGGCTGCGAAAAGGGGTGGATGTGTAGGGGGGCTAAGCATTGCGTGGATGTGTAGCTGGGCTGTGCAAGGAGTAGATGTGTTTAACAGAGGTAAAACTCGCGCTAGAAGTGGAACCAGGAGGAGTAGCGTGCCTCCCCGGCCCCACCTAGTCTAAAACTGAGCTTTATTCTTAGTCCTTACAAGGAGGTGCCATATGATACATTAAATAACCATGCTGCAGATGATATCTGGACGAATACGTCCCCTTCACGACTTCCCTGACCTCGGCAGGAGCTACAACGATATATTTTCCACACATTTTCACTTTCTCTTCCCCACTTTATTTAAAGATCTCTGCTTACAAAGGTTATAAGAGCGATTTGCCCTGTTGGTATTTGCTTGAAATGTGGAGAGAACATTTGAGCGTGAATGTCATTATAAGGGGCTTGCTTGGGGCCTTCTGTCCCGGCAAGAACCCTAGGCTGGACAAGATGATACTTCACTTGAAACCACATAGCAAGGTGGGGGGGGGGGCGATGTGATATTGAAAAAATGTTTTTGGGCTTGATAGAGCATAAAAAAGTGGGGTGAGGGGTAGTATTTTATTGGCGTTGATGCACATTGACTTCAATGGTGAGAAGACGGTTGATGCTGAGGATGACAGATCTAAGCACGATATATGATTGCGTCTAGTCCCTAGTAAACTAGAGCTTCCAAATATTCAAAACTATGACAATCCACGTCAAGCTTAAGTTGTGATGGCAGCGATGTTTAGTTCAATCTTCGAACGTACGTCATAGAGAGTCATCTTCAAGCCAATTTTAAATGATAACGAACCCTTTTTAAATCGATTTTTAAGTAATAGACAGTCAATTTTAAACTGTTTTTAAGTGATATAGGGCTATTTGTAAAGCTATTTTTAACTAATAACAGCCAATTTGAAAACCTTTAATAAGTGATAAAAGCCATTTTTTCGTGATATTCTTTTTTAAAGGAATTTTAAGTAACAGATCAAAATTTGATATACCTTTTTAAGGGATAGATAGCTATTTTGTAAATAAAGCCCTTTTTAAGTGACAGATAAGGTGAACACAATGAGAAGAAAGAAGGCCTAAATAAGTTCGCTGCTTTGGTCTTTTCAAGCGAACTTTCCCCATTAAGGACGTGACTGCATCAATATATTTAATGACACAATCAAAATAACATCAGCGTAAACAAATATTGATTCGGGAGGTTAAAAATGGTGCAGGCATCAAAATGAAGTCATTTATTTGTATACATTGACATGGAAGTACAAACACAAAATTTAGGTGAGTTTATCGTTAATTAAGTTCTAAATGGTGGAAGGGTCAAAATGAAGTCCTAGATTCGTTCACATAGACTAGGGTGTACAAACAATATGTTACCTCAGGTAAATCTAACGTTAATGACTGCTCTTAATTATTTCAGAAGGATGATGAGCAATCATTAATGAACTTTTATGTTAAAAGCACTTCTAGAAATGATAAATTTAGGATCATGAGTAATGATCTTAAATGGATTGTCAGCCCAGACGATTTATCGTAACTCAGTTTAGGAGGTTAGTAGGGCACCCTACACATTTTTAATTCATTCTGGATGAATAAAACTTTCTCTCGATTGTGAAATGACATAATATTTTGTTGATCGGCGTCGTCTTCTTCCTCTCTATTACTTCTCTGGGTGAACTTTAATGGTCTTAATTCTTTATTTTTGTAGTTCGATTGCAATACCAAATTTCGAAGATAAAGAATAAAGACAGAACAAGAAAAGGGCGAAATCAAGTAAAGGTGATCTCTCTCCCTATATACTCGTATTTTCAGGCTCCTACAATCCGTATTTTCAAAGAAGAAATCACTAGAAAGAAGCAAAAATCCTTCCAGACCAAAGAGCGGAAAAAACTGAAACAAAAACATTAATAAATGATTCCCTATAAAAGTGATGGTTTGTTTGGCTATGGAAAAAGGTTTAATTTACGGATTAGATATGCAAATACAAGTGACCCTCAAGTGTCTAAAAGCTTTCATAAATAAAGATTATAAGATCCTCACAGATCTATCGTTGTTTTATATTTACATGTTCTCTTAAACTGTTTGTTGGTCTCTCTATGGTAGTGACCATAACATGGTAAGGTTTGGAGTACGTGCTCCCTGTACGCAAGGTACTAATGAACGAGCATGTAAATTGGATCTCAGACGTGCAGACTTCAATGGGCTTCGGGAGGCACTTGGCCAGATGCAACCAACTAACGAAGGCGGGACGAATTCCGAATGGAACGACTTCAAAAATCGTGTTATGGATCGTCAAACCGAGTGCGTTCCCACGAAGGCTGTCAGACTAGCGAGCATTCAGCCTAGGTGGTTTTCTCAAGAAATCGCTAGTGCTATTAAAGCTAGAAAGTCAGCGCACATAGTATGGAAGAGGAATAGTAGTGCGATGCACCATAAAGCCTATGTGACCCATAGTAGAACGGTTATGGCACTAGTACGCACGGCTAAGCGTAACGAAGAAATTCGTGTAGCCTCTCTTTCTAAAGAGAGCCCCAAGGAGTTCTTCGTGTACGTGAACAGCCGAAAACCAGTACGCCAACGTATCGGACGCCTGAGGGACGCCGACGGCGTTCTCCAGGATTTAGATGAGGAAATAGCTGGCATACTCAACGACTACTTTTCCTCGGTTTTCACGAGGGAGAGGGGCGGAGAGATACCCAGACCGCCGATAGTGATAGATCGCGAGTTAGAATCACTAGAAGCAATAACTACAACTTCCGAAGAAGTTGCTAGAAGGCTAGGTCAGTTAAATGCGTATAAATTCCCAGGTCCTGACGGCTTCCTGCCAAGAGTACTGCGTGAGGTGAAAGATCAGGTGAGCCCTCATCTTTCTGAGATCTTCAACTCATCGCTCGACAGTGGCGAAGTACCTGCAGACTGGCGTATGGCCAATGTCACTCCGATCCACAAAAAGGGGGACCGTGGCACCGCAGGAAACTACCGACCAATAAGTCTAACTTCAATTGTGGGCAAAGTACTGGAAGGCATCATAGGGGATAGGATAATGAATCATTTAGAGTCTCACGACCTGTTGAGAGACACACAGCATGGCTTCCGAAGAAAGCGCTCGTGCCTCACGAACTTGCTTGAATGCTTCCACGGTATAATGAGCGAGTTTGACAGAAGTCAATCGGTGGACATACTTTATTTGGATTTCCAAAAGGCTTTTAATAAAGTCCCCCACCACCGACTGATGGCGAAAGTACATGCCCTGGGAATAAGAGGAAAGGTCGCAAAATGGTTAGAAAGTTGGTTGTCGGACAGGCGACAGAGGGTTACCATCGGAGGCCACACCTCTCGGTGGTCGTCAGTAAGGAGCGGAGTCCCTCAGGGCTCCGTGCTAGGCCCTCTATTATTCATCATCTAAATCAACGATATAGATGAAGGACTGGTGAGTCGTCTAGTGAAATTTTTTGACGACACAAAACTTGGAGCTAATGTAGCGAATCCCGAAAACATCGAGATGTTGAGGGATGACCTACGGATGATCGGTGAGTGGACTGACAAGTGGCAGATGCCTTTCAACTTAGACAAGTGTAAGGTGATGCACATCGGGTATGCAAACCCCCGGTCAGGCTACGAACTACAAGGTATGCGTCTTGAGTCTACTGATGTCGAGAAGGACTTAGGTGTGCTGATTAGCAGCGATCTCAAATTCTCGAAGCAGTGCTTACAGGTGGAGAAAAAGGCTCATCGCTTGTTGGGTTACATCAAGAGGCAATTCAGCTTTCGAACAAAAGAGGTTGTTTTGCCCTTGTACAACTCGCTGGTGAAGCCTCACCTAGAGTTCGCTGTTCAGTTCTGGTCTCCTCATTATCGAAAAGACATCGATCGTCTAGGAAAGGTGCAAGCCAGGGCCACGAAACTGATCCCATCGCTAAGGAACAAGTCATACCAAGAAAGACTGCAAGAGCTCGATCTCTATTTGTTAGAGACTCGAAGACTGCGCGGTCGTCTAATAGAGACTTTTAAAATCTTGAAAGGATTTGAAAATGTCGACTCCACCAAATTCTTTACAGTCAACCGGAATATGACTCGAAATCACGGGTGGAAGGTGGAGCTGCCCAGATTCAATACCATTCTGGTGGGTAAGTCATTCACATATGACATTTGCGACACATGGAATAAACTACCAGCGGTGGTTGTTGAGAGTAGCAGTGTTGAACAGTTCAAGAGTAGACTTGACAAATTATATTTGAAAAGTTGATGATCTCATAGCAAGTAATCAGTACATGCTAAGAATCGAAACCACAAAAAGTGCCTCCTTGATATGGGCCGCAAGGCCTTTGAGGTACTTCTTTTCCTTGTAACTCCTTGTAACTCTCTCTTTCTCTCTCTCTCTCTCTCTCTCTCTTTCTCTCTCTTTCTCTTTCTCTTGCTCACGCACGCACACACACACACAAACATTCTATTTATATCAATGATTGTTTGTTTGTTTGTAATTTTTTGTCTTACTATTAATAATATTAAAAAGAGGGAGAAATTTTGTGAATTAGCGATATACTTAACGAAATTTACACTAGTAACATGTTACACTAGTGTAACCGTGCTATCATACATGACAGCAATATTAAGTTCTATTATTTTATTACTTTTATTAGCATATTTATGAATATTTTTATTATCATTGAATTATTAATTTTTTCTTCCTTTTCCTTGTAATATTCCTAAACTTCTTTGACGGTGCTTGGGTTTCTCTCCTTACTTCTCTTTCTTAGCTCTTCCACAACTTCTGGATCCGATTGAGGTCTGGGCTTTGCGCAGGCCAGTCCATGACACTTACGAGTACCCTCTCCTGATTCAAGAAATTCTTCACTATCTTTGCCTTGTGGCAAGGTGGATTATCCTGGATAAAAATAGCAGGTTTGGCAGAAGCGGTTTTCGTATAGGACAGAGCATGTGCTTACAGAAATTCTTTATACATTTGAGTTGAGCATTCGCTCAGCCCTTCAAGCGGACTAGTGGGCCATGATCTCCACCGAAATTATACCCCACACCATAACTCTTCCTCCACCAAACTTGACGCTGCTCTCCCCGCAGTTCACGGTTAACAATGTATAACGAAATTTCACATTTGTCTTGTCCTTGGGTTAAAAGTGGTATTTCCTAATTGTTTGTGGCTCTATTAAATAAAGAACGTCAATTTTAATCTCAAAAATTTTCATTTGTGGCTAAGACGTTGAATTTATAAATAAGCCCATTTATGGTTAATAACATTATTTTGATGCAGTTATGGTATAAGCATGATACACTGTATTTAAAATGTTATAGAAACAGTAATACAGTAGTAATAGCTATTATTTTCCTGTCGAGGTATTCCTGTGTAGACTAGCTCAGCGCTCAGAGTCTTACACAAGTACGGGCAGACAGCTGACCACAGGCCGATGGAGATATGTCTGGGCGATTAATAAAGAATCCCAATTACGGTTGACCAAGTTTAGATTAATGGCTTGCCAAGCTGCAGTTCAAAGGATATATAAAGACAATACCCCAAAATATAATATAATATATATGAAAAAAGGGGGCAATTTAAATATATATATATATATATATATATATATATATATATATATATATATATATACAAAAGGGAGAACAAATTACTTATGGTAGTTAAATACATTAAGTGAAGATTAACGAGGTAATCTGGGGATGACCATACACGATCGCTTTACCTTCAAGCACGGGTGAATTGGATGGGGGGGAGGGTAAGGGTGAAAGTTAACGGAGCAGATCTTCAAGAAGATACTTCGGGGAGTTCTGACTAAGAGGAATCTACTCGAAGATGGGATTGGATTACTTCGTGATGAAGAATGGGATTTCCTCTGCTCCATAGAGACGTAATCTCAACTCAAGACGATTCTGCTGGTCGGCAGGGAGTCATAGTCTCGAAAGAACGGGAATCTCGAAGTGGTGGTGAAGATGAGAGGGCCACACAACTCTTGGTAGCTTTCCTCTGAATAGGGGCAAAAGGCTTAACGAAAGTAAATCTGCTGACAAGATCTTCGACGACGTACAACGACGAGTTACGGGGGTCACGGGAAACAGACGGCAGTTTGGACGGAGTGGATAGCGGGCTTTCAATCTCCTCCAGAGATGGTGAGCTTCGGGTTAAATACCCGAGTGGCTGTTCTGATAAACGCCTCTTTGCCTCGCTGTCCCTAAGGGATTCTTGGCGCCAGTCTAGCAAACACAATTCATGATAACGCGTCATTTCAGACGATTAAACTCGCCTCACGATATAGGGGTACGGTTAATATGGCCGCGCACGGCGTTATCGCAGAGGGGGAGGGGATGATTGGCGTCTAAACACTGCTGGGACGGGTAATTAAGCGAGTGACAGATTCTTCTTCTACTTTTTAAAATTCTCACGCCGGCCCACATGGCCTTGAAAGAATATAGGGGTATTTCCATGGGGCTTTCTCTCACGGTGGTCCTTCGAGGGCATTCTCTCACATTCCTTTATATTTTTTTGTGACCTCGACAGCAATATCAGTTCTCTTACATTTCACATATATTCATCTCTAATTCGGTGATAAATAAACTGTAGAGCTTTCTAGAACTTTCGAGAATTTTTTATATGTTTGAAGAATTTCTAGAACATTCTGGTAACGTAGATAACTGTATAAATACAAAGAATGTCTACTCAACAGATCAGTTTAACTCTAGGCGTCACAGCGCAGACATCCTCACTCGTCATTGATATAAGGATTCGTCACACATGGCATCAGGAGGTTATAAGCATCCGACAGATGCATTTTGCTATGTCTGCGGCGAATTTATTTAGGACAAAAGCAAAAAAGTACTGTGTAGGAATATCGGCCAAAATGTGTGAGGCCTACAAGGCAAACATATTTCGGCATGCCAGTCGGAGATCAAGACAACCCTTGGGAACCTCATTTCACCTGTGAGCTCTGCCTAAGAACTCTGGAAGGTAATATTTATATATAAATATAATGTCTTTTGTTTATTTTGATACTGGCTTTTTAGTTTTTAACATTTCTAATAACACTAAGTGAAAAGTATTTGTATATTTATACTTATGTTTTCATTTTGTTTTTTACAGGATGGTAAAGAGGAGAAAGGAGAGCTATGAATTTCGCAATCCCACGAATTTGGAAAAAAACAACTGACCACTCAAGCAATTTTTTTTTCTGTATGGTGAGCCCTTTCAAACGTCGAGCAGGCAAAAATACGCCTCTTATTATGTATCTAGACCTTCAGTCATCTATTGTGCCGGTTCTACACAGTTCTTAGCTCTCCATGTCCACTCCTCCAAAGAGAGAGGAGCTGTTTTTAGAAAGCAAAAGCAGTTCAGAAGAGGATGAATTCATTGATCAAGATTAAAGAGGTGCAACTGAGGAGAGAAACCCATACTACCTCAACCAAAATGGTCTCAACGACCATGTCAGAGATCTTGGTCTCACAAAGTCCAATGCAGAGCTTTTAAGATCTAGATTCCAGCAGTGGGATTTGTTAGATAACAGTGTGCAAATATCAGGTCAGAGAAATCGTCACTAGTGTTTTTCAAGCTTTTTTACACGTCAAGGTGAGCTTTGCTTTTTTCACAATGTAACCGGTCTGTTTGAGGCAATAAGAATCGCCTGTAGCCCTAACGAGTGGCGCCTCTTCATTGACACCTCGTCGAGGAGCCTCAAAGCAGTGTTGCTTCATAAGGGAACATGCATCCATCTCTTCCCCTTGTTCACTCGGTCCAGCTCAAAGAAGAATACAGCAGTGTCAAGATCTTGCTAGATGCATTGAAATATGAAGAGTACGGTTGGGAGGTTATCGGAGAATTCAAAATGGTGGCCTTCTTGATGGGTCTACAAGGCGGCTTTACAAAGTTTCCTTGTCATCTTTGCCTTCGGGTCTGTATTTATTTCAATGTTTTTCCGGGGATTACGGGTCACTTGCCCAGTATTCTTGGATCGTGAGATTTCTAAGATCTTTGAAATTGGTACCAATCTTTGCTACACTCATAAATTTCTTGCAGGATACCTAGATTTGGCAAAAAAAATCCTTTTATAGAAAAGAAATCCCTCCCGCATACAATTTTAAGAACGCCCTTGTTTTGCCGTTTTCTGAGTACTGTACCTGGATTCCCCACCTTTTAAATAAGTTAAATATTTTTATTATATTCAAATATCAGTCTGCCATGTATAAAATGTTGATTCATAATAATAACAATAGTATATAGGGAGTTGATTCTGTTGAGTGTTCAGTTTTCCCTGAGTAATACTTTGGGCAAACCGGTAAATCATTAAGTATACGCTTTACGCAACATAAATACAATATTAGGAGGGGGGAATTCAGCAGCGCTTCTTTGTCCATTTATAGGAAAACAATCACCCTATCAATTGGAATTTGGATAAATTTATTTAAAAACCTAACGACTTTATTAAAAAAAATATTATTGAATACTCATTCATTAATTCCTCGCCTAATTTTAATATATCATCTGGTCTCTTTAAACTAAACCCTGTTATTAAAAGGCTTATTTATAACGAAATTGTCCATTTTAAATCTTAGCCCTTGATTTATTCATTATGTCTTCTATTTATTTTTATGTATTCACAATCGGATATGTATGCATTTAGTTTAGTCACATATATGTCTACATTCTTTGCGCACAAGTATAATTTTCCGGGAGTAGACCTTATCTATTTGGTTTTATACTTCATATCCGTCTTTCATATTATTTTTATATTTTGGATCCTTTTCGTGTACATGGGCGGGGCATTGCTCTTCTGTTTCACATATATATACAACCTTTGTAAAAAAATTTCGTTATTGCTTGATAATAAACTGATCAAGTTCGAAAGTACTTGGAATCTGCCTTTCATTTTTCTTTTGGATATTTGCATTTATTGCTCTACTCACGTGCTACTTTGTGAGTTTCTTATATATATATATATATATATATATATATATATATATATATATATATATATATATATATATATATATGTAAAGCGAGAGGGGTTTGTTCTTTCTTGTGGATGTCCGACCAAATAAATTCGTACTTGGATTTCTATAAGCAACTTGATGAAAAAATAACTTTATTTCGGTATTTGATTGTTTTTTATAATGAAATGCTGGAGCTTGGCTAATCCATCCACCGAAGTGGAACTAATCACAACGATAGAGACGGGTCTTCGATGGTTTATACTGCTGATCTGAGTTTCTGAGCATAATATCTCTTGTTTTATAGAAGGTGAGCGCGAACAGTAGAGAGAGAGCGCGAAGTCGACAGACTCGAGGGGGAGATACGGAATTGAAAAAGGTAATTATTGGTGTTAGAGGACAAGAGCCAATAAATACTGGTTGAAGAGGAGATAAATGGGCAAAGAAGGCTCAGATGTTTGCTAGCAGGGACATCTGGCTGCGACAAGAACGATTTCATAAGCGTGCACAACCTTTGTGTACATGTATCAATCACTATATTAATATGTATTTATAGGCCAAAAGTTATGAAAACTGGTATCACAACCTGGAAAAAGGCTAAGGAAGATATTACCTAAACCATTAAAAGTTTAAGAAAGAAAATGAGAGAAATAGAAACGGAGAAAATCGGGGAAACTATTTTAACCGCTATATGAAGGTGAAAAAAGGAGTCAGATTCGAACCTGTATCATCAAGCGTTTCATTGCTATCCGGACCAAGGCGCTCATCAACTGAGCTAACCATCCTCGGGAGGGTTTGCTCAGTCGATGAGCGTCGTGGTCTTGAGGATGGTTAGCTCAGTCAATGAGCGTCGTGGCCCTGATAGCGATGGGTGCTTGATGACACAGGTTCAAATCCAACTTCTTTATTCACCTTCATATAGCGGTTAAAGTGGTTTGCCTTATTTTCTCGATTTTTATTTCTCCCATTTTCTTTCTTAAACTTTTAATGGTTCACGAAATATCTTTCTTATTGTTTTTCCAGGTTGTGATACCAGTTTTGATCTCTTTTGGCCTATAAATACATATTAATATAGTGATTGGGCCTTTAAATAGATCTATTGTATATCACGTTTCATGTTATTTTTATATATACGAGTATATGGATAAAACCACAGTAAACGGACTAATTTTATATGCGAAACCATGTTTCGACCTTAACATCCGTCATCGTCTGTCGCTGGTGAACAAGATGACGGATGTTTCCGTACGCTACTGTACTTTTTTGAATATATATATATATATATATATATATATATATATATATATATATATAACATGGCTTGTTTATGTGCCCTTTCATAAACCCTTGTTTACTTGCCCTTTCAAAAAAATCTTGATAACATCGCTTCTTTAATTGCCTTTTCAAAAACCCTTGGTAACATCAATTGTCTACTTGTCTTTTTAAAACGCACTGGGAAGATCGCTTCTTTATTTGCCATTTGAAAGGGATTGGTGAAATGGCCTGCTTACTTGCTTTTTCAAAAGACCTCAATAATATCGGTGGTTTACTTGCCCTTTCAAGAACCCTTGGTAAGATCACTTTTTTACTTTCTTTTTAAAAAGCTTGCTAACATCGCTTGCTTACTTGACCTTACAAAAAACCTAGATGACATCGCTTGTTTATTTTCGATTTCAAGAGGTGCTTGCTAACATAGCTCTTTTATCTTCCCTTTAAAAGTGGTAACATCAGTGGTTTTCTTGCTCACTCAAAACTTTATAACATCGATTGTTTACTTGCATGTTCCTCACAAAATTTAACATCACTTGTTTTCTTGCCCTTTCATAAAATGGCTAGCAACCTCACCCTTTTGCCTGCCCTTCGAAAAAACTTTCATTTTATCGCTTGTTTACTCACACTTTAAAAAACATCTCGGTAACATCTCTTGTTCACTTGCCCGTCAAAAAAAACCGCTTAGTAACCTTCCCTTTTTGCATTCCATTTTAAAAAACTTTGATAACATCGCTTGTTCACTTGCCCTTTCAAAGATCTTGGTATCCGCTTGTTTACTTTCCCTTTCAAACGGTAACCTCGCCTTTTTAACTTTCCTTTCAAAATAACTTTCATATTATCGCTTGTTTACTTGCCGTTTGAAAACACCCTGCTAAAATCGTTTGTTGATATTCCCTTTAAAAACAATGGTAAAATCGCTTATTTACTTGCTATCTCCACATAAACTGTTCACATCGCTTGTTTACTTGCCCCCCCCCCTCCCAACATTGGTAACAACGCTTGTTTCCTTGCTCATTTGCATGTTATTTGGATTAAGAGATAATAAGGCTTCAAATCAGCAATCCCGAAAGTAAATTTCATAATAAATATAGTTGAACATTCGAATTAATTTAATTATCCCTATCTATAAGACAATCGATCTGTTTCTGCAGCTATATCGCTGTTCGCTCATAACTTACGGCCATTTACGTGCGCGCGTAAACTTCTCATTTTATGTATATTATATGATAGATGATAGGAAAAATGTGCAACTCTCCTAAATCTGCCTCCACCCTACAAATAATAATATTAATCAAGTAAAGTTATTTTTGTGTCATAATATAAGAATTTCAAACAATGGTCATCTGTATTTATTTACGACAGGACTTTTTATCTCGGGCAACGCTGGATACCTATACTAGTCAATATTAAATGCGCAATCCAACCATTCACTTTAGCTGGGTTCCTCAGACCAGATAATGAAATAAGCAGAAATTTGAGTATGGTAATCACTGACAAACCCAGAAAACCAGAAGGGGTCCTCGTTACAATGGGGCAGCTGCAGGTAGAACTGTAGTACTATGATTTAGCGCTACACAACTATTATAAGAACCTTTTATGTCTCAAGGGATAGTCTACTACAGCACGCCAGGGGATTGTGGAATGAAACCCTTTCGATAGATTCTTTAGGTGGAAGAGCGATGTCTCTTGCGAGATATTTGCGTGATGATGCCTCTGCGCGCATGTGTCAGACTCGGGGTCCTGCCGTGATTGGCAGTAGCTTGCAACGAACACCAATTTTTTGTGTTCTTACACACTGGGGATCGAACCCGGTAAAGTGACATAGAAACCCAGCACCTTAACCATTAGGCTACTGAACTTCCTATCCTCACCATCACTAGGAACTCGGCCTAGTCGAGTGAAAACACCGCTAACAATTTGAGCGAAGTTAAGTAACATCGGGTGTGGTTAGTCAGCGGCTGGAGTCAGGCTTCAAGACAAATATTTTTTTTTTTTTTAAGGGGCTATCTGGCGACTGCCCACTTGGGCATTCAAGACAAATACACAGCCGTTTCCATCCGATGTCGTTACCCATGGTTCGGATACCACATTAAACTGCATATTCCTACTGCTAAATACAAGGTCCCAAAACGAGTGAAAACTGGTATTAAACCATTACTAATTTTTAAATCAACATGAACATTTCCTCCTTAAAAAATCGAGGTCGGTGTGGATCAACGCCCTAATGAACTGAAATGGGTTTCCACAAAACTGTTTACGTTTGGAGTGTCCCATTTCATAAGAAACCCCTCTTGACCCCCATCAAACCAGCAAGCTACCACCCAATCCGTCAGGTTTCCGATCTTTGGAACGACCTTGAAAGAAGGTATCCACCAGGATTCTTGGGCAGGGATGATGTCCTTCAGTTTGGCTTTAGGTTTGATATGTCCCTCTCTCTGCACTTTTGAACATCACAGTCTTCATCAAGATGCCAATGTTTTCCATTGTTGCATTGTACTCCTCGTTTTTTTGTTAACCCATCAATACCTTCCTTCAATACCTTCCTTCTCATATCTCTCATCTCGCTTTCACTGTAACCACGTTTTAAGTAAATCTTCTCGAATGATCTAAGTCTTCTCTGATGTTTCCCATTGTTTGTTTCTAGTTCCCCCCCCCCTCCTGTCTATTTTCTTTCTCTTGAAATTCTTAAGCAAAGCCTGGGTCTCTCACTTCATTTACATATATCCCGATTACATTTCTATCTCTACCACATTCCCACCTACCTCACTTGCAGAGTCTCTTACCATACTTTTTCCTATCTAAGTGATCATCATAGAATGATTATCGGACGACTTCCTGAAGCAACTATAGACCTTCATATTATTGGATGGTACCTATTCCGACTTTGCTTACTAAATTTATTTATTTTACTGAACCTTAGTTAGTTAGCATTGGTTGAATACTCATGTTACTTGTGTTCACAAGTTTTTCTCTAGCTTCCTCCCAAATCTTCTACGTATCTTCACTTTACGTAGCTAAACGTTTTAAATCCCACAAAAAGTAATAATTCCCACTCTGCCCCTTTGTTGCAAGCAGTTCGTAGTCGCTGATTTTGCAGGGGCGACCCTGTCTTCTTTGGCAAACTTCATTTTTCCGTCTTTCCTTTCAAATTCAAATGTAAATTTAAGTTATCCCATACAAAGGGTAGCGTATGATGACTATGGTGTGCTTAGAGAACAGCAAAGAAGACCAAACTGTTCTTAAACCTACCCACTACCAACACAAAAATCGCTTCTGCATACAAGTTTCCATTCATAGTTGTGTATGCACGTAACTTAGCATATAAATCAAATATTAGTATATAAATTAGAATTAAATTAGCATTTAAATTAAAAAATAACGTTAACATCTTAAATTCGAATTAATATTAGAATTTAAATTAAAAATTAACATAAATTTAAATTTAAGTTAGAAATTATAACTCAATTTTTTAATTAAAATTAATATTAATATCAAAATTAACATGAATTAAAATTAACGTATAAATTAAAATTCTCTTACGAAAGAGTTTAGAAGCTATCAAAGCATCCCAATTCAGCCAGGTCTCGAGGTATCTTGGCACAGTGCACAAAGTATGGGTGTCTACACTCGGGAACTCGGTTTCGATTCCAGGCGAGTGTGGACACAAAGTTTTGGGCGCAGGTAGAATACTACCATCATTCACGGCTGAGCGACAAGTCTCGCACATGCGTGCTTTTATTTTCCTCTCCCTAATTTATCACGCAGGGATCCAATTTGCAAAAAAAAACACTTTTTCTCACTGCCTTTTTTCACACACACAACGCATTACTCCCCTATTTCAATGATTCAGCATAAGGGATTTTATTTAATACTCCCCTGAAATTGAGCCAGTAGCTCACCCTTAAGCATGAAAGCTTCTACACGCTTTCATACTCTCTTCCTCCTACATCTACTTCATCACTCCATGCATCGAGGAAAAACAAAAGGGTACACGGCGACTCTAAAACGCACTCCATTATCTCCTCAAACTTCAATCTTATTCAAACACTCCCTAATTTGAGGAAACAGAAACAGGTGTATTTGTCTAATCACAAACCTTGGTAATTCACAGTATTATGTTCTCCTCATCCATCTCTTTCATGTTTGGATGAAGCAACAATACAGTGTAGAGCAAATCCCAAATCATTTCACTATACTCCATTATCCTCTCATCCATCTCTTTCATACTTAAAGGGAACAAAAAGAGTGTGTTTATACACCCAGCCCCTGTCAATGCATTCCACATTCGTTGAGGTTAAATGTTTGCAATTTTTCTTGGACAGAAGGAATGATCGAAAGAGAGCGTAACACAAGGGAAAAAGAGTAACAGAAAACAAAGGGTAGAAATAAGGGATAATATAATAAGCTTTAGTCTCTATAAATCGTGATGAGGAGAGAGGGATCTTAAGCCTTGGTAAATGTTAAGTAACAAAAGCAAAATAACTTGAAGTAAGATTTTGGTTTTTGTTGAGACAGGGGAGAGGAAAGAGATACTTTCTTTCACCAAAATATCTCAACGAGAGTTTTTGAAACTCCACCCGGAGGACAAAAGGCGAAGTCGAGGATTGTCCCCTTTAAATGAATTTAATGTGTTCAGCGTTTTGTTTCATTTGTATCTTTCTCAATTTTTTATTTCTTTTTCACTCCCTATTCCTCCCTATTCTTCTATTTCTATGAATCAGATCGGCTCACGGTGTTTACTATAAATGGTAGCACGCTCTTGTTTCGAATCCCTCATTTAACCCTATGAGCAAATCGATGGCAAAACCGCAGTTAAACTAGAGCAACTCTCTGTATCTCCCTCATGTCTATCTATTTTTTTATCTCCCTCTGGTTCCGATTAACCTTGCTGCCCTTGCAATATGTTGTACTAACTTTGGGGTCAGAAACCACGTTAAACTGCGAGCCACCGTTGGTATAGGCATCAATTGTGCTATTCATTGGTGAAAATTAAAACAATAGAAACTTTCTCTCGAAACATCGGCAGAAACTTAGTTGAAAAGTTTGTCTTTACATAATTGTATATCACAGTGGTATGTCCATTGTTGTTTTGCTCTTAATCAAATAAACTGCTCTAATTGCAACTAAAAAATTCGTCCAGAAGTACCAAATCAATTTCATATTCTCCCTTTAATTCGACCCTTATTACTCCAGTGCACTTTCATCTTGGGCTATTTCTGGTTCTTTGATCACATGCGCTTTCTTCATGGTATCTTAGTTTTACCATGCTCTTTTATCAACGGCCCTTAGTACTCGAATGAGTGTTCTTATCCTGTTCTTCGTTTTCTCATTTTAATTCTTCTCCCGTTCTTTTTCTTCTCATATGCTTTTCCGAGGCTCTTCATACGTTCAGACACTTTCTTCGCCGGATATTTGTAGTACATAGCTTATTATTCTTCGGCTATTCGTTCCCCCCTGACATTTCATCGCTAACTCTTAGTACTCTCAAACCCTCTCCCCCACGGTTCTTCGTACTAACATAGGTTTTCTTCGCTGGCTCTTTGTACTCCCGTGAAACATCATTTCCAACTCTTTATTCTTTCATGCGCTTTCTTCTTGAGATCCTCCTATTCCCATGCGATTAATTCTCATGTTCTTCTTATTCCCATACACTTTCTCCTCAGGCTCTTCTTATTCACATGCGCTTTATTTGCAGGATACTTTCCTAAGCGCTTTATTCTCTGGCTCTTATACCGATGCCCTTTCTTCTCAGGTTCTTCTTATTCCTATGCGCTCTCTTCTAAAGCTCTTCGTATTCTCATGCGCTTTCTTTTCAGGCTACTCATATTTCCACGCACTTTCTTCTCAGGCTCTTCATATTGATATGCATTTTCGTCTCAGTCTCTTCTTATTTGCTTGTACTTTCTTCTCAGGCTCTTCTATTTTCTCATGTGCTGTCTACTCAGGCTCTCATTATTCCCATCCGCCTTCTACTCAGGCTATTCATATTCATATGCGCTTTCGTCTCATGCTATTTTTATTCACATTGCTTTCTATTCAAGCGATTCTTATTACCATTAGCTTTATCCTCAGTCACTTCTTATTCTCATGAGATTTCTTATGTCTCATATTCGCATGTGCTTCTTCTTGAGCTCTTCCTATTCCATTGTGCTTCCTTCTCGGGCTATCTTTATTCACTTGCGGGTTTTTTCTAAAGCTTTTCTTATTCACATTCCTTTTTTCTCTATCCCTTCTTATTCCCATGAGTTTTTTCTCAACTTCTTCTGATTCCATGTGCTTTTTTTCAGGCTGTTCTTCTTCCCATGCGCTTTCTGCTCAGGCTCTAATTCCCATGCACTATATTCTCAGGCGTTTTTTTATTTCGATGCGATTTCATCTCAGGCGCTTTTTATTTCGATGTGCTTTCTGTTTAGGCTATTCTTATTCCCGTGGTCTTCCTTCTCAGGCTCTTCTTATTCCATCTGCTTTCTTCCCAGGCTCTGCTAAGTCATATATGCTTTAACCATGAGAACTTCTTATTCCACTCTGCTTTCTTCTTTTACTCTTCTTATTCACTTTCGCTTTTTTTAACTGTCTTATTCACATTCCATTTCTCTTCTAGCTCTTCTATTTCTCATACTTTTTTCTTACTAAGCCTCTTTTTTACCCATGCGCTTTCTTCTAATTACCGTCTAATTCCCATGGGCGTTATTGTTTTGCTCTTAATCCCATTAGTTTTATTCTCTATCTCTTCTTATTCTGATACGCTTTCTTCATAGCCTCTTTTTATAACCATGCGCTGTTTGCTCAGCCTCTTCTTATTCCCATGCCCTTCCTTCTCCGGCATTTATTCCAAAGCTTTTTTTTCTGAGGTTCTTCTTATTTCCATGAGCTTTCTTCTCAAGCTCTCCTTATTCTCATGTGCTTTCTTCTCAGGCATTTATTTTTTCTATGTGCTTTATATTATGCTTCTCTTAACCACATGCGTTCTTCTCAGGCTGTTCTTATTAGGAAGCGCTTGCTTCTCAGGATTTTCTTAATTCGATCCGCTTTCTTATCAGCCTCTTCTTTTTCCCCTGCGCTCTTTTATCAGGCTCTTCTTATTTCCATGCGCTTTCTTCCCGTTCACTTCTTAATCTTGTATACTTTCTTCCCACGCTCTTTTTATTGACATCCGCTTTATTTTTCGGATCTTCTTATTTAGATCCGCTCTCTTCTGATGTTCTTTTTATTCCCATATTCTAGCTTAACTCTCTCTTATTATTCTCAAGCGCTTTCTTCTCAGACTCTACTTTACACAGGCTTTCTTCTCAGGTACTTCTAATTCCAAAACACCTATTTCTCAAGCTCTACTTATTTACTTGGACTTTCTTCTGATGCCCTTCTTATTCACATACACTTTCTTCTCAGGATCTTCTATGCCTATACTTTGTTCTCAGGCTCCTCTTATTCCGATACGCTTTCTTTACAGGCATTTTTATTCCCAAGCGCTTTCTTCAGGGTCTCTTCTCATTCCTATGCCACTTTTTTCAGGCTCTTTTATTCTCATGCGCTTTCTTCTCATGCTCTTTTTTTTCTCGCGCTTTCTTTTCATGCGATTTAATTGCAATGTCCTTTCTTCTTAGGCTATTCTAATTCACATATTAACCTATGTAGAAAATTGTGTCGCGAAGAAAGAGAAAATTGACATTTATTTAATGATTAATTCAATGATTAACAGTCAAAGGATTAAGAGCGTAGATCCAGACCAAAAATGGATATGTTAAATAATTCAACTAATGTAAATTAGTGTAAAGAAAGGAAAACTAAGTTCGTATGTCCTTTGTGCATTAACACATACATATAAGCATAGATAATGTGTATTAGAGAAACGTAATGATCCTTTTAATTAATAGAAAATATATATAAATTAGACCAAGGTGTTATCAATGAGAGAGAAATTAAACAAAACAATATAAGTAACAAGGCCTGCTGACCAAAATGTCGCGTGCCCTCACTTATTCTGATTTATGTCCTTACGACTTTCAATAATTCCCGAAGTAACCTTGGAAGGTCCTTGGCAATTTTATCATTCGGAAAACAATGTAAACACCTTAACGATTTCAAATTTCGCTAGAATCAGCCGAATAGTTATAATGTTAGTGTCAAAAAGAAACTAATTCACTGGCTAACTTGGGAGGACTTTGGCAATAATATTATTTGAAAGGGAATGTAAAACAATATAGGAGTTTCCAATTTTGATAGAAACAGCCGAATAGTTATGATGTTTTTGTAAAAAAAATGGATTCTCGGACTAACCTTAAGAGGATCTTAGCAGTTATATCATTCTTAAATCTAAAAAGAATGTAAACCAACATAAGGGTTTCAAATTTCGTCAGAATTGGCCGAATAGATATGATGTTATTTTCCCAAAAAATAATTCCCTGGCTAACCTTGGGAGGACTTTGGTCATTATATCATTTGAAAGATAATGTAAAATAATATAAGGCTTTCAAATTTCGTTGGAATCTGCAAAATAGTTATCATGTTATAGCCAAAACAATATAATTCCCGGACTAACTTTTGGAAGACTTTGGCAATTATATAATTCGAAAGAGAATGTAAAACAACATAAGGGTTGTAAATTTCGTTGTAATCGGCTGAATCTTTAAAATATTATTTAAGAAAAAGCAAAACGGGGACCGACCGACCGACCGATGACCGACTGACATAGTGAGATGTAGAGTCGCCTCCGACTAAAAAGTCAACTTTCTAATAGCTTATTAAAAAGCAAAACTAAATAATATTAATATATATATATATATATATATATATATATATATATATATATATATATATATATATATATATATATATATATATATATATATATATGTGTGTGTGTGTGTGTTTAATTAAAATGGCGGGCCTTAACTTTTCGTCACACCTCATTTATGGAATTGGAAAGGTGAAAAAGGTTAGGATTTCCTATAATAGTAGAACTTACCATACCATACTCTAGCGTAGCTAGCATAGGGCAGCTTAGCCTTACATAGTATGACTTAACCTAGATTAATCTAGCCTTGCTAGCAGAGAATGTATAGTATTGCCTATCCTAGCCTAGAAACTATAGTAAGACTTAGTCTAACATAGCCTAGTACAGCCTAGCATATATAGGGTAGTAAAGCTTACCATAGTATAGCCTAGCCTATAATTGTATAGCATAACATATCCTAACCTAGTATCGTTTAGTATAGCCTTACCCACGCCTAGCATAGTATAGCCTATCTACCATACCCTACTTTACCCTAATCTAGCTAGCATAGTATAAGCATAGTATAACCTAGGCTAGCATAGTATAAACTAGTCTAGCATAGTATAGCCTAGCTTAGTATATTATATCCTATCCTATTATAGCATGTTATATCTTATAGCACACCCGAGCATAATCTAGCCTAGCGTAGTATAGTACAGCATAACCTTGCATAGCATAGCATACCCTTGTATAGCCCAGACTGGTATATCATAGCAGAGAATGGCATAAAATAGCATAGTATACCCTAGCCTAACCTAGTATAGACTTGGATATATAGCCTAACCTAGCTGCTAGGCCTAGTGTAGTATAACTTAGCCTAGCTTATTATAGTCTACCTAAGCCTATCACAGTATATGCTAGCCTAGGCTTGTTTATCACAGCATATCCCAGCCTAGCCTAATTTATGAAAGTATAGCCTAGCCAGACATAATAGAATTTAGACTAGCCTGCCTAGCAGAGTATAACCTAGCATAGCTTAGCGCAGCCTGCATTTGTATAGTAAAAATCAGTTTAGTATACCTTAGCTTACCCTAGTCTAGTATAGCCTATCGTAGTATAACCTAGCTTAGATTAGTATATTATATCCTATCCTAGCCTAGACTAGCATAGCCTAGTATAGTATATCATAGCCTACCTTACCTCGCCCTACCATATCCTAGTTAGTAGAGTATAGTATATCATATTATTGCCTAGCCTAGACTAGGCTATTAGATGTTAGCCTATCATTGCATAGCATGCATATCATAGCCTAGCCTACAATACAATAGCCTAGCTTATACAATAGCGTTGCCTAGCCTAGTATAACCTTTCATGTCATGCATAGCCTAGGATAGCTTAGCCTAGCCTAGCATAGTATAACCTAGCCTAGCATTAACTATCTTAGACAAGTATAGCCTATACTATCCTATCATAATCTAGTCAAGCATAGCTTATTATTGTCTAGCCTAACATACTCTATGCTATACTAGCATAGCATATTATAGCCTAAATTAGCATAGTATATCTTACCCTTGTATAAAATATCTTAGGATAGCTTAGCATAGTATAGCCTAGTATATAATAGCCTAGCATAGTATAGCCTATTCTAGGCTTGCCTAGCAGAGTATAGCATAATATAGCCTAGTCTAGTCTAGTCTAATCTAGCAGAGTATCGGCCGAAAAGTTATGATGTAATTGCCAAAACAAAATAATTCTCGGGATAACCTAGGGAGGACTTTGCCAATAATATCATTCGAAAGAGAATGTACAATAACATAATGGTTTGGAATTTCGTTAGAATAGGCAGAATAGTTATGATGTTATTGCCAAAACAAAATAATTCACGGGCTAAACTTGGGGGGACTTTGGGAATTATATCATTCGAAAGAGAATGTAAAACAACCTAAGGTTTTCAAATTTCGTTAGAATTGGCATGCGACTAAAAACAAAGTATTAAAAAACAACCAAAAAAACAAAACAAAACAAACAAACGCAAAGAAACACAAAGCAAAGGAGCTAAAAGAAGTGGGACCACACTTCAGCGTCGAGGGAGTCCCGCCTCCCCTCGACACCTGAGCATATGGCTAAATAAAATAAGCTTAAATACTCGTACAATAGAGAGACTTCGAGTTCGATCTAAGGTGAATCGAAATAAGTACAGAAGAAAAAACAGACGAGCTCAATCACACTGGTCTTCACCTATTGATTCCTTATATCAGAAATTTAAGATTATAAAAATAAGAACGCTTGCCTCTGATAATAACATTTAACCATTTTTCCTAAATTATCCTTTTTATTAGGGGAACCAAACATAACAGATCATCCCGAGGAAAATTTCGATATCAAAACGTACATTTTTGCTATTTCTCTCTCCATATAAATAGCACAGATTATCTATAATACTCGGCCAATTTTTTAGTTTACCACTCTGTTATAAAACGAGTTTCTGAATCTCGAAATTGCTATCTTTATCGGGAAAATTTGTCTTAGCATGAACGCGACACTGGTGAAATCTAGACGCGTAACGAACGCTTGACTGATTTTTTTATTCAACATTTGCCTCAATATGTATCCATGTTTTAAAGTCCAAGGGATGCTCTGTAATGGCTCGTAACCACTTCCTCCAGAGACAAAAAAATCCATTATGCTCATTCATTTAAGAAGGTTTATGGTAAAATTTAAGGAGAGGAAATATTTTAACTCATAATCGAGCTAAAATGACAAGGAAGTTGCAGTTTTACGGAAAGATAAATTTAGAGAAAAAATCATATATTCTTTACTTAGGAGGCAGGTTTTGGAAGGAAATGATGAGGGATGCAAGTCACTTCCGAAAACTCTCTATTTAAGGAAAGAATTCTATATATTTTTTAGCAAAAACATTCGGTAAAATTGTATCTTCCTTTTTTTAAGGAGATTGAATTTGCGAATTATTCTAGTAGCAAATTTTTCTAGCAGAAATTAGCAATTTTCGGAGGATTAGTGTGATTTAAAAGGGAAAGAAAATTCAACTATTATAATTAATGAAAAGATGATAGTGGATATTTATTTATTATAATTATTGTATATATAGAAAGGGGGAGGAAACTAGTGGCTGTTTAATTATATACGTTATGATTATATAAGCTAAAACATTAGTTTTAGAGATCAAAAGAGATATTTTATATTTATCAGATGTGAGTTTTTTCATTCATTCCTTTTTATATATATATACAAATCAATGGCTTCGCCACTCCCCCCTAGGGGAGGAGCTTGCGCTTCGGTCCTAAGATCAACATTCAAATCTACAAAAAAGCAACAATGGTTAAATTTTTATCAATTTCTTAACTTCGCCAAGTATAATAATTTAAAAAAGGAACTCAAAAGTAAATTTTCCCTCTTTCAAAATATCACGTTGCTTAAATATAGTTATAAAAAAAGATATATAAAAATAAATTTTCTGAACTTCACCATTTGTAATTCTTTGGGTTTTAAAAAAATTACAAAATTTCGATACTTATATTTATTTCTGAACTTCAGCCTTTTGCTTTTGGATATTATGAAAGAATTATTAGAAATAACTTTGATAAAAAACATAATTCATAACCAAACTAAGATGAAATTATTATTCAAATACTCAAAAAAATCTCCTTAAATTGTAGAGTTAGTGAAGATCCAAGTTTAATACTTTTCTTAAGCAAATTGGTCAACATCTAAAATTTCGTTATTCGTTATATATATTATATATATATATATATATATATATATATATATATATATATATATATATATATATATATATATATATACAGCCTAGGCCGAAATTATAGAGCAGGTCTGAAAAAGTGAAGAATATGATTGAAATAAATTTAGTTCACACTTGACATAATACAAATAAACATTTTTTTAGTATATTCTAGAGCAACCACTGATTTTCATTTTAATCACAACAAAATTGGTTCCACAAAACTGTCATTTAACCATTTCTTTATATTTGTTTATTGACGACAATCTGCTAGACTGAATCCTATAAACATTCATTTTCTCACCCTCTATCTAAAAAATTCCTTTGATAGACAATCTCTCCTTTCTCTCTCTCTCTCTCTCTCTCTCTCTCTCTCTCTATATATATATATATATATATATATATATATATATATATATATATATATATATATATATATATATATATATTAGAAGCAGGCTATATTTTATGCAGGATTTATTGAAGTAGATAGCAACGGCTGCATTGTTTACTTTTGGCTGCAGCTTTCGTATAGCTTTGACTAGTCTCACAGATTGCTTTCGGCAAGGAAAATTGCTCGGAAAGGGCAAAACTTTATTTGCCTACACGTTTTTCGACCATTATTTTAAGGAAACGGACCAATCATCTACAATGCAATTGTAAGATCTACGTTGCTATATCCTGCTTCCGCCCTCTGTTGTGTCTCGAAGGCGCAAAAGAGGAGACTACACACTGTGCAGAATAGATACGTGTACCTATTACGGGTACACGCAGGCGAGAAAGAAGACGCCAAGAAGAGCTACACACGGAAGCGGAAATAACTCCCATTCCGTTTTCTTCGAAGGACGGACAAGGAACATGCCCACGCTGGTTAATTTGGAATTGAACGAGTAAATTGTTTAAATGATTAACCAGAACAGAAGAGCTCCAAGTCATGCCAGATTTCCAAGCACCGCCATACTAATGGACGGCGGGGCTGAAGTGCCGTTCTACGCATAAAAAAGAATTGTATTTACCAAACCGATAACGACGCAAACCAATCATGAGAAACAAACCCCGATTAACGAAAAATCACCAATTAACGACGAGGAATTCACCGATGAAGACCTCAAGAAAGAAGAGAAAAAGATACAAAATACACTCACTACAAACCAAACCAGAAACAAATAAAATAAGCATATAAGTTAAAAATAAACACAACATCGGCAATGCACTTAACATACCCAAGAAAATTTAGTTTTTAAGACAAATGGCTTGAACGCTATAATAAATCATACTTAATACGAAATTATTTGGTGGACACCCTCAAACGAACTCGAATCCCAAACCTGAATTCATTTAGCAGAGAAGAAATATTTGTTCCAGCTTGGAACTGGTGACCCTTGCTACAAACGAGCATCAACCCTTTTTCTCGCTACATATATATGCTCAATAATCCATTAAAAATAAGGAAAAATTATACACAGACGATTTGTCTTTTTATAAGACCAGAAAATAATCATACTTAGATTAAGAAAGAAGAACGAGAGAGATATCAAACGAATTAAAATAATATAAGTCACTATGGCTCCTGACTAAAAGCATGCTTTGGGGGATTCGTGCAGGCGCGTAAAGAAAAGAGCACTCGATAGCATAGGTTCGAACTCGAGTAATTTTCTCTCTTTATTTCAAGGGTAAAAGAGTTTATATTATTTTATTCTCTTTGTCATCTTTTTTTCGTAACTTATGTATGATCATTGCATAATCTTATGAAAAGACAAAATTGGCTGTTTTTCATCTTTCTTTATTTCCTATAGTTTATTGAGCATCTACCGTATCACGTCTTATTGTGATTTTTTTTCATATATATTTATATATATATATATATATATATATATATATATATATATATCGGAGTGTTCAACTAAATATGTATAAAGTGCCCTATTATCCTACCCAATTTTTTATGCAATAAAATCAACATATCTTAAATTTTCTATTCCTTAACTGAATTGTATTTTTAATTTTATCTCTTAAAAATATACCTTTCAACGAAAACATAGACATTATAATTCAAAAGAGTTTCTCTGAACCCAACTTTATCTTCAATTTTTTTACTCTCTTCTGACTTCGAGCTATTGTTCAACTTACTTTCAAGGAAAATCACGTTTATTTAGTAATTCTATCTATCAAATAACAAATAGTGTTGAGATGAAGTCCCAAATGGTCCTTTCTTTCTCGCATCTTATCTCCAACTTTGAAGAAATCACTTTTCGTGATTGTCCCCTTGAATTTAAACCATTCTTCTACCGACTTTTCGAGGATGATAAGATTTTGTTAATCAAAACAGAAAATTAATCTTCTTTCTTTTTAAGTGTCCTAAATGAACTCCATTCTATTAGTAACTCGGAAAAAGAAAAAGACGCAAACTCCCTTTTCTTGATATTTACCTCACCTGCACATTAACTAATTTCATCACTTCGGTGGATCGAAAATCCACATTCATATGTCTTTTTTTATGAAATAGTTTTTGTTGCGTGAGCTACAAACTAAGCAATATTAAAACTCTCCTTCATCGAGTCTTCAATATTTTATCCAACTTTTTCATTCTGCACGAAGAGTTTGAATTCTTTTAAGGTTATTTTCTCAATTATTGGCTTTCACCTCTCTTGCTGACAATTTTTTGGACAGTTTAGGGATAACTTATGTATAAAGTCTAACTCTTCTAATTTTTATTTATCCCACGGATTTTTGCTATTGCCTCATCCCATATATTGGACCTCTTAAATCTCACTACCTCGCAATCTGTATGACCTAAAAAAGATACTTCCCACATACCTCCTAAAATAGTAATTCTTAATAATTTTCTCTTATGACAATATATTCGTTCTAAGAGGAGACTCCCAACAAAGACCAGATGTTTAGTGGTATACAAATTTACTTGCTATATGTGCCACTACAGTATAAATATCGTATACACAGACCACTCGTTGAATGCAAGGGAATAATTCCACGTCCAGCTCTGTTTGCACCAATAAAGGAAGTCCTTATCAGAGATTCTTACATCTTCTGTAAAATATACATATCACACCGAATCTTTCCAATTTTAGGCCATTCCTAAGATTCAACTTTCTTCATGTATGGCATGTAGCCAGAATCTTAATTTTAATATACTGGTTACATTTAAAAATTCACACTTGACTAAGGTCCACTCACACTTAATTTAAATACTCAACTAACCAACATTTGTTCGTTAATGTATGTAATTACCAATTAGCTTAAAAATTAAAACAACAAACTAATAATATATATATAAATATATATCTTTTTGCGACTGTCGAAAATGTAATTATGCAGTTAAATTGCAATGGTGTAGCTAACTAAGCTCTTCAGCAAGATTTGGGAAACTCCTCGTACATACAGGCGAAGAAAACACATAGGCCAGCGTTTATAACGCTTAATGAAGACCTTAGTTAACTCCAACATTTCTATTTTAACCATATATATATATATATATATATATATATATATATATATATATATATATATATATATATATATATATATATATTAGGGTGATTTAGGAGAAACTATACAAATTGTACACGGGAAAAGAAAACAAGTCGTGTACTAACTGAGAATTTACACATAGGCAGTTCTTACTTGTTCCCAAAGTCTTCATCCTTACAATCTCCTGCTCGCATCATCCGTACTGATTTTCGTTTTTATCTGTAATTCTCAGAAGAAACCGTGTATGCTCTTATCCACAAGAAATCTAAACTTTTACTGAGAGTGTCCAGCGTCAATTGATCTACATTGATGGGGTCAATAGCCTTTAAGCATACCTTTAATTAATTTAAAATAAACGCACTGTATATATATAAGGGAATTCTGGTTTAGCCTTGGCAGGAATCTTAAAACTCACACGAACTTCTTTTCTCTATGGGCAAATGTATTATGCAGCCAATTCTGCGTGCAGATTTCGAAAATTCCCCTTCAACAATCAACGCTTTACTATAAGTGTAATTATCTATCCTCTTTGTAAATATAAACCTTGATTTTAAATGGTTATATCGTTTTACCTTTAAGATTGTTTAAACTGTGCTGTTGAGGTGCGCAAAAGAATGACATAATAAATGAGAAACTTCGCAATCTTCTCATCTATCTTTTACCTTTAAGTACATATTGCCAACTATGAAATGTAATTATTGTTCTTTGATATATTTATGATTATTTAGCGTAATAAAATCTTAACTAAACCGGTAGAGAACTTTGAGTGGAGCTCAGCACATCTTGTAGGACTGTTTCTTAACCTTCACATTTGTTTCCCTGCGAGAAAGATACCTTCTCATATCATTTAAGAATTATTTTCTTAGATGATCAACTATAAAGGGTAAAATAATGTTGATAATTAGTAAGATTCGTAATATTCTTTAGTGTCACGAAAACCAAAAGAATAGAATAAAACTTTTTCTGACGAATGCAGTATTTTTCTTCGTAGTTTATTTCTAGTCTGAAACTTAACTGCTATTTTGGTCTGTGTATTTTAATGTTCAGCATTCTCTTTATTCCTTTCATTCTCTAACAAGAAGGCATTTATTCATAAACCAGCTAATATTGTAACAAACAGAACAAATATATTGTAATGTGTTTCCGAAGTGATCCAAAAATTATGAGCTGTCTAAGGAAGGAAACTTGGGGCAGTTACGTATTTCAGACCTCGTAATTTTGTCGTCAGTGCACGAGAGTGAAATTCCTTTGCTGGGTTATAGATACATTATATTCTTAAAAAACATCCAGCAATATACATTAAATGGACAACGCATTTCCGAATTTTGCACTTTCCAATCTCCCCTAGGTTGAGTCGATGTACAAGAGTGCATGAATCTTCGTTTATTCGAAATTACAGGATTACCACATAAGGCAGAGGCAAGTTTGAAATTTATATTAATTTTATAATATTTGCTTGAGGTTGTTATTGATGTACATTAAACCTCTTTTTATCCTTGATATTTATATAAGAAATCACTATAATATCCAGGAATAATTAGAAATTAGTGATGAAACCTTCAAAAAAGACATCGAAACGGTAGGTTCAAATCTGGCAAAAGTCTACGGTGTATCGTTGTCATATTTTAATATTATATTCCAAATGATGGCTCAAGTTCGGTATCTCGCATTTGTTTTATGTAAGAGATAGAGTACATCCTTGGAGGACGATCCTCCCCTTTTAGAAAATGGACAGAGGTATAGAGACCCCTGAATGAATCTTGCCCTGTAGTTACTCCCTAACCCCCTATCCTGACCGGTGCTTTAAGTGGATGACAGTACGTGGAGTGATAAAGTAGATAAGAATTCATAGAATTTGTAGGAAGAAAGAGTGAATAGTTCCAATTTAGGTGAAGATTGAGAGTATTAAATAAAAATCAAAAGATTTTTTCAAGATATTTTAGAGGGGCCTATTTTTTACGTGGACTCCGATCTAAGATATGTCCTTGTTTTCTAAATCTTTTCTTCTTTCTAATCATCTTAATTTTTATTACTATATTATTAGGATTTACGTCGCTAACACCCAACAGATGTTGGGAAACCAACTATTTGCCGGGGTGTTCATTTATCATTTTAATTTGTATTAGTGTGTGTTTTGAAGCATTCCCGCCATTGTGTAAATCCTAATATTTTAGTTCATTAAGCTTACCTTGAGTTAATATATACGCGTGCTTTCGTTTTGAGTGGTGACAATAATGGTATTACTTCTATTTTCTTATTTTGATTAGTCATCTCAGTGTTTCAATCGGTATATAATTTGGATATTCATGTTCCATGTATAGATCGGTTGTTTTTTTTCTTGTTCTGGATCATTTCTCAATGTTTTTCATTATTCTCAATCGGTTATCATCTGACAGGGGCCATTAGGACGTTGAGTTTGGTTTATAATTCCTGTGGGCTGTAGTTTCATTTGTGGGTGTCAGTTTAGATGTGTACATTTGGCTTCCGTCGTTTCTTTTCTTAAGGAAATTAATAGTGTTTCATAAATTCTAAGCTAAAAGGAGAAGCTTCTAGGATGAATATCTGTTCTGTCTTTAGAGGAAGTATTTTAATCTACCTCTATATTTCCGCTATTCGTTTGAGAGTTATATTCAGTTGATCCAAACATGCCTCGTTGGGGAGGTCTCAAGGCCTCTTTAGCACTCTCCTTGTGGTTTGTTTAACAAATTGAAGTTTTATTCTGTGTCCTCTGGATTTCTTTAATCCTCGTTTTTCAAACATAGATTAATGGGAGTTAAAGGTACTTTATTTTCGTTATTCTCAATGCTAAATTGTATATTTTATTTGTTTACCATCAAGGTGTGTTGTAGCGTAAAAAAGAGCTGAAAGATTAGAATTGCACTAGTTTGTATATTGCTTACATGTGATGTGTAACCATTGACGTTATACGTCCCCCCATTACCTTCCCTTTACGTCTATAACAGCATATTTCGTTACTCACAACTTTTCCCCACCTAATTTTCTCTGTCCTCATTTCCCAGTTGTTGTTGGGTCATTCTGGCATGAAATTAATCATTTTTTGCATTCGATGGCATTCGATACTTACTGATGAGCCCATTTATAATAACAAACTTGCTTTCCTATCATCTTCATCACAAATATTTCGGGCTGTAACGATCATATTGAGATAATCACACTAAGCTAGGTTAAAAATGAACATATCCACTGTTTCTTCAGTACGTCGTTGACCTTTTCAAAATTGTCTTCTAGCTGAATGTGAATCTCATTTTACGGGAGGAACGAAAATCACATAAATAAATAACAACGATAAAAACAAGGATAAAAACAAAAACAAAAAACAAACAAAAATAAAAAGAAAGCAAAGAAGGCAACAACGAAGCGGGTTCTGGCGTTGGGGGTAGGCCCGCTTTCCCTCGACCGAGGAACATGCGACTTACAAAAACAATCAAATAGACTAGAGGAGACCAGCCTCCTCTAAAAATTAGTAAGGTTCACAAATCGGTGTGCACGAACTCGTCCCGAGAACAAGGGACAAGCGATAGCGACCCCACTCTTCCCGGTACCGGGCAGGTAACGTGCACGGAGATCACCCAGACTGGAACATTCAGCAAGAATGTAACGAAAAATCTGGCGATGCATCAAGCGAGTGTGCCCAATTCGAAGAAGACAGAAAGCAAGCCGTCGCAGCATTAGGAGGTAGGTCCATGAGAGCAGTCGCGGCGCAATGGCACGCAACTATAAGTTCCCCTCGACCGTCTACCATCTTTTTTTGCCAAGCAGGCGAAGAGATACCCGTATTCCTGCCATGTAATCGGTGTGAGGAAGAGCAAAACGCTGGTCTGGTCGCCCAGTCCTTGCGGACTCGTTGGCGCCCTCATAGGCACGCTCATTCCCCGCAAATCCTACATGCCCAGGAACCCAGCAGAAGTTAATCTTGAGATCCGCCTGGCTCGTCAAAACCGTGGCGAACCAGGGGATGCGAAGATTCCAATGCCCGGAGAGCACTCAGTGCACTTTGTAAGTCGCTATAAATCACAAACCGGTCTGCGAACCAGGCACGTCGCATTATCGCTCGTACTGAGCGGTGTATTGCAAAGGTTTGCCGTGAAGACAGACGCAGCACCTGGCAGAGCCATGCTGACTTCAAAAAGATGCGATGGAACGTAGAAAACAACCCCCTTCGGGGACTTGGAGCCATCCGTATAAACTGGCACGGTTCCAGTGTGACACTAAATATGGTACAAAAAGACCGCACGCAATACTCCAGCCATTGTGGAAGCTTTGGAAGCAGAGGCGTGGCGACAAATGTCAAAGGTGGTCCCCAGTGTGACGTCCTGGACAGAACCGTGGAAATTGATAAGTAGGCTCTCAATGGTGCAAGCACGGAGGGTACCGGTCGCCAGCAAAGGCTGGTGTGGTGGCTCGAGTCCACCTTCCGCAATACACGCTCGGCTGCAGATGCATAAAACTCGCATCTGTAGTCGAGCTTCAAACGAAAAAAGAATCGAAAAAAGGAGTAAGGCGGTAGCCCTATCACCTTCTTAGGCGCTGAACGTCATGGAACAAAGAATGTCTATGGCGCGTATACAAGAGACCCTAAGGATGTGAATATAACCCTCTCAGGTAAGGGGTCGGTCAAATACAAGACCGAGAAAACGCTTCGAGTCTACCACTTCCAGGCAAACCCCATTTAAAAACAAAGCTTGGTCAGGGTGGAGCCGCGAATGGCGGCAGAATTGCATTACCTCAGTCTTGGCCAAGGAAAACCGAAGCCTGTTAGCTTCAGCATAGCGATAGATACGGTTTAATTCCTCTTAGAGTCAAGAATCCAGAGTTGGCATCTGGGCCGCATCGAAAGAGAGCGTAGCGAGAACATCTTCCGGCAGCACCGAGGTGATTCCATTAATGTTTACGGCAAAGTGTAACACTGAGGACACTTCCCTGCGGGACACCCTCTTCCTGCTTCATTGGGCCAAAGATTGCTCCCCCCACCCTTACGTGAAATTTACGATCTCGCAAAAATTCAGATATAAAGATTGGGAGGCGTCCCCTCGCCCCCATCGTGTGGAGAGTCTCCATGATACCGCATCGCCATGCGGTATCATTGGCCTTCTCTAGGTCGAGGAATACCGTGACGTAGTGCTGTCTACGAAGGAAGGCCTCGCAGACGTCATTTTCCAGTCAGAGCAGAGCATCTCCTGTGGAATAGAAATTGCGGAAGCCGCACTGTGCATAAGACAGATGGCCTCCTCCTGAGACTAATTTTGCATTATTACTTCGATCACTTTATTTTTATTCTGACTTCAGAAATTTTTTTCTTATACTTCTTTCGGCTTGCTATTTTATGAGCAAATACCTAATAACACACGAACATAATGCCAAAAATAGAAACATCAAATATAAAAAGAAAGTACATGAGGGATTATCTCCTCTACTAAAGAGCAAACCCTGCATATATCGAGCCTGAAAAAATCAGAAAGACACAAATGGCTAAATTTTCCCTAAAAGCTCTCGGCTGTATCCATTTATGAAACACAGCATGCTAACCCGCAAATGGGACTTGCTTCGTCGGAGAAAGTATATATGTACTAAGTATAGCAGCAGACGACTGTTAGCAACACTACCCTGTAGTTTAATCTATTAATAAGTAACTGTAATAATAATAAATAACTAAATAATAATAAAAACAATAATAAAAATACTCCCCCTTGCATTATAAACCTCATTTTATTCTCCTCCTTTCTGAATGCACCACTTTTCTCGACATATAAGGCCGCTTTCGGCTCCTGATGATGATTCGATTACTTTGCTCCCTCGGAGCACATACCCGCTGCGTTTCCCCTCATTATTCTGTGTACGTGTCAATATAAAGCTTTCACCTCTCTTACTCTCTTACGGGTAGACCTTAAGAGGCCTGAAATCCCTTTTCTGCCTCAAGTGTTATAACTAAGTGGACTCCTTAACAGGACCCCGAGTACACCCTATTACTTGCTAGATACGGAAACGACAGCCTTCATCGAATCACCCCCCATTTATCCCAGACACGGCTAGCGCACAATTATATTACCTTGGCCTACAAGGAAGTACCTACTACTGCGAGTTTAAACCCAATCACTAAGAGTAGTCTCGGCGGTCCCAAGACGGAAAGTCTACCGCCGGGGTAAGGTTAACCCCCCTCCCCTCCAGCAAGTATCATTATATTCGGTGACCTTAAACCATAATGGAACCTGGATCTTCATATAACTCTGACCTCAGTAGGCTATTGCTGAAGCCTACCGTTACATATAATGTGCCCAAAAATGGAGAGCAACAACAATATATAAAAGGAATAACACACAAATCCCCTTTGGCTTCCTTTCCCGCCGTTCTAAATTTTGAGGATAAAAGTATCACGCGTTATCTAAGAGATGTGGATAATACTTTTTCCACAGCGCTGTCTCTAATCGGCTTACCTGGTGAGAAAGAAGAGCGTATTTTTATATGGTACCGATATCCTTGAATTTTGTAATCCGTTCATATTTGACAGAGGAAAAATAGAGAGAAGTCTATTCAGATAATTAAGTAATTTCGATTAAAAAAAAATAATATGAAAACCTAAATGACAATCATCAAATGTGTAGTAATCTGATAAAGGACCACGTTTTACATGTTTAAAGAGAGGATCTGTCGAGGCTGCTTTTAAAAAATTTGGCGCAGTGATGCAGTGATATTTAAGGAAGGTGATTGTGACGGCTAAAGCATGTGTCAAAATTCTTCTCTCCCTTCCTCAAGCCATCACTAAAATATTCTGGTTGCCTATATGGTCTCAGTATTATCTCAAAACATTGCCTAGTTTTTAGGATAAGCATGATTACCCATAATATTCTGGCATATGCTTGAGTTAGTTGTACTATTTAGGGTAATATGCATTGACATTTAGACCTTTTTTAAGGCTTCTCCATACAAATCAACACACGCATAATACATAGAGCAATATTAGCATTGTTTATTTATCTGATCTTAAAGTATTATGAACTTAACGATATCAGATAGAATATTAGAATATATTAAATTCATATTAAATTATAAGGTGAAATAACGGAGTGTTCGTTCATACTCTGGACATCATTAGTCTCCTCAGCGAGGGTTTTGTCCCAAAGTCAACTGGAGAAATGACGGTTCACTTTAGCTTGAAATAGATTTTCTGCTAATTTTGGTAATCAGAAAATCAACGTATGATTTTTATTGAGGTCATATTTCGCTATTTTTATTACCCTTCTATTTGATGGTATAAAGGATGCATTTCTTAGCTACCGGTTCTGTTTGATATCGTTGAGGAATGGTCGGCATTTTGAGATTTTCTCCTATTCTACTATGTTTAGTCCCCTGTTATTTGAACCCACCCTTTAATTATCAATTATGCTTTATCGCTCATCTACCAAGGTATCATGCAATGTCTACTTTCGTGGTACGGTAGTTGTATATCCTCATATTATTATGTTTGTGTAATTTCGATCTGCAAGTAGAGTTACACAACCTGAAATAATATATTAAGTTGAGGAATAGGTTCTTGCGGTTTTATCAAAGTTATTCATTACCATTAACAATTTTAGAAAAACTTCATTTCTAATTGATAACAATATGCAATTTAATCAATAATGTATTTCCAATTGTTATTTACGACTTCTTCCCAACGTTCAATTAGTTTTTCGATGCCTCAGCAATAAAAATCTCTGGATTTTGACTCGAAGAATTCGTCTAACCAGGTTCTTAATTCCACATCAGTATTGAACGAAACGCCGCGCAAATTGTTGGAGAGCGATCGGAACTGATGGAAATCCGATGGAACTAAGTCTAGCCAAAGTGGAGGAGGCGGCAGGATTTCCCAAATAAGCGTTTGGATGGCGTCTTCTGTCACATTAGCAATGTGAGGACGAGCATTGTCTTGCTGCAGAAGGACTCGATAACGTCGATGAGGTCTCTTTTCACGAATAGGTTTGGTGAGTCGATACATTTGTTGAACGTAGAGTTCTGCATTGAAAATCTCGTTGTTCGCAAGGAGCTCATAAAGAATGATGCCTTCACAATCCCACCACACACACAGCATCGTCTTTCGTGGATGAAGTCCTTGCTTTAATCACGGAAGTGTTTTTTTATTGGGGCTAAGCCATTGTTTTGGATGGTTCATGTTGGCATAAACACACCACTTTTTGTCCCTAAAGATGATGCGTGGAGCGTTGAAGTTTGTTGCTTTCGCTCAAAGCGTGCGAAACCCATGCACCGAGATTTTGACTTTCCCCATCGAATGAAGGTGATTCACTACAGTTTTCTGATCACACGCCAATTGTACAGTCAATTCTTTAGTCGATTAACGAGGATTTTTATGAAGAAGGTCGTTCAATTAATCTTCATCCAACTTAATGGGACGACCAGAACGTTCTTCGTCATTAAGATTGAAATGAACGTTTTTAAAACGTGAAAACCACCATTGAGCTGTCCTTTCTGATAAAGAAATTTCTCCGTACACAGCACAAATATCGCGACGAACTTTGGCTGCGTTTGCATTGTTCCCGTCTCGATTGAAAATAAATAACAACAAATGTCGAAAATGCACCTTTTATTCAACTTGACATTCCATTTTGAGGGTACAGAACAAAAATTAAATTAACACAACTTTTAAATAAACCGCAATGACTTATTATTCAACTTCAAGACGTAGCCTAAGCAAAAGCCTAATAGTCTCCGCTGTTAAGAGACGTAGCCTAACCTTTGCAAATTTGAACTCATTATTTATTATTGTTTCTTAATATGTGCACAAATCACGTCAACAAAACTTAAATCAACACAACATTAAAAAAAAGAAAGAACTTATTCCTCAACCTAATAGCTCACGCTCTTCCTTTCAGAGTGGTAGTACTAATATGCCATCTGTAGCGATAGGCACTATATCTTAATGGCATTTATTAGTAGTTCTAACCCTTGAACCACCATTATATCTGTTTCCCCATCGAAATTCAAGAGTCCCGTTTTGGACAAGTATAGTGATTCTTTTTTGTCCATTTATTCTTTATCCGGATTTATCCCTGAATTTTACAACTTCATTATGTTCTTAGCATTTTAATCCTACTTCTTGTTACAAGATTTTTACTTATTTTTTTTCTAACAACAGTCTAGTAAACTATCAATAAATAATTGCAAAGGACATTTAGCCTAAAAAGCTTGAAAAGTGAGAATGAGCGAACAGTTTTTTGTAGACCCCATTGTAAATTCATGAGTAACAATCTTAAACGAGATCAAAGAGAACTTGGAGCAATCCAAAAACATATCTCTTGAGAGATGACAGCTGCATGTCAAAGAGGCTTTCATTGTAAAACGTGAAACTCATTTGAAATCGTTAGTTTCAAGTGTAAAATTGTTCTTTACTGTATATTTGTATGCCATGGCTGAAAAAACAAAGCTCACATTGATTGTACATGTTCTAATGAGATTAAGATATATGTGAAGGAAATGGCTTTCATTAAAAGTCAGAGACAAGAGTTTGGTTCTATTAGACCACATGAGATTGGATTACAAGGTCAACATGAGCAAAACAGAAAAGTCAAAATGCAAGGCAAGAAGGTGAAAGAAGGAGAGTTGCTGAATATAAGCAAACAAGTAAAATCCAAGCACATCCTCAACCTCCATTAAAAAGTCACCACATTCAACATATAAGAAATATCTAATGTTACTATCACCACTGCTGCCTTTATGAATGCTAGCTTGATCATTAAAAAGGAAAAAATACTAATCATTCATCAGAATAAATTAAGAGAGCTTAAGAAAAAGTTATGAGATCTCTGGATCAGGATTCTGATGAACTTTGTAAGAAGGGTGAAATTGAATGCATCTTCTATGACGGCGTCAAGATACAACTAATGTTATGCTGAAAGTAGACAATTCAGATCGTCATTTTTCCAGCATCATCAAAGAAGAGTATGTTTCTGTGTGTAATGAGCAAGTTGGAAGATATTTCTACCACTTCATGCCGAATTAAAGCTCAAAGAGTAGAAAACTAATGAAGTTAATGATTATAATCTTGAAGATTTCATGAAGAAGTGCATTGATAAAAGCCTGCGGGCCATTGGAGGTGATTTTATAAATTTAACACTAGCCGGGGTAGTGGTTTTATTCATTGGGTAGAAGTCAAGCTGGCCTTAAACTGATCTGGATCCTCCACACTCTCGAGTTACCCCTGCGAGACTTGTTTACATAACTGAAAGGAAAGACCTTGTCTAACAACAAGTGGATAGGTAATATTAGCAAGATACTAGACTGCAACCGAACTTGAGATCTATCTTTCATCCACCAAGCTCTAATCTGGAGAGCCTCTTACTTCATTGAGTGACAATGTGGGAAATGATTTCTCTATTTTTTGAACGTACTGGTATAGGATCACACGGGCCATAAAAATAGATAAACATAGCACAGATCTGGCCTTTCTTGAAATTGATGGTTGACAGCAGCAAACCTTATCGTATAAGGGTTTCAAAACATGCCCTTAAAGGCAGAACCTCAACAACTTAAGAATGATATTGAAATGCAATTTTGGTGTGTACTACCCTTTTGGGTTCAACATTAAAGTAAACCATTTTTAGGTAGAATGCTCGCGCCACAACTTGTTTCAACTGGGGCTACTTAACCTGCAAAAAAAAGGCTGTAGTAGATACTGATTTGCCAACCATTAAGTGCTCAGCATGGTATTCATTCAGTGAAATGATAATCCAAACACTCTTGTGTTGAGATGAAAGTGATGAGAGGAGGGCTGCTGTCCAATTGATTGTTGACATGACGGTTGGAGATGATCACAAACTTGTAGAAATCTCTGTAAGTTCAAGTAATAGATATTTCAACAACACCAGTGGTTCTTCCCTATTGGAGATGACAGACTGGTCTGGCAGTGTATTCAAACCTGCTTTGACAGGTAAACCGACTACAGTGGAAGTAAAGTAGTTCCTTGACAATCCAATGCAAGTTCTACAGTGCCCTTGTCATGCTTAGTCAATAAAGAGGTGTATGAAACAAGTCACAGAAGCAGAAGGCATGGTGTATACACATGAGAAACATAAAGACTATAGCAGAGGCCAAGAAGTAAGTCGGCGGCTGATGTCCAAGAAAGAATCAAAGAAAGGCTTGATGAAACTTGTTTAATGGTTTATGATTACAAGGATATGTTTTATTATTCGCGGGACATATTTTATGCAGAGAAACTAAATTTATAGCTCATTAGTAGTCATTTTGTGAAGCTAAAATTAATATATGTTGTTTTCTGAGAGCAATTTATGAGGGGGGGTTTTCAAACGTAGATTTTTCAAGCTAAATGTTGAGCAATCACACAAAATAATAGCAGATTTGAATTTCTGACATCCAAAGACAAATAATAATAGATATTAGAGTTGTTCATTATGAGCTCTTCAATAATGAGCAAACAGTCACTGCAGTCTCATACAGGTTCAGCAATTGCGAATTGTAAATGAAGCACTTGAATATAAACGTCGTTCCCTGGTTAACTGAAAGGGGGCACTCCTCTTCCATGACAATACACGGTAACACGTTTTTCCTCATCCTCCATGTTCAACAAACTTTGTAGTAAGTGATTACTATTGATTTACAACATTACTTAAATCAAAAAGTCTACTTAGTTATGAAAGAGATGGAAAATTATATCAAATAATATATTTCATCAAACCGAAGGAATTCTTCAAGAAAGGATATCCACTGACTTGTTCTTGGATGTACTAACTCTTAATGGCTAGGAACAAAAATTGTGTTACATAGTGCAATGATCAATAGTTTCACAAAAGTCAGATTAATTGAATTGACGATCAAATTTCATAGCAATTTGAAGAATATTATAGTCTGAAGAGCTTACGATTTCTTATGGGATCAAAAAAACTTCAGTGAAAGAAGAAAATTAGGCTGCAGGGCGGTAGGAAATCTTATCTTTATCTTCAGGAGCAATTTGCCTCTATACATCAAACAAAAAATATTTAAACAGTACATTTTCTATATTTCCTACCTGCCGAGTAAAAACTTGGAGCTTGAAAACAGAATGCATGTAGAAACTAAGAACATCTAAGAAACAACAGAAGGTTTCATGTTAGTAATAACTGTATGGGCAATGGAAGAAATATTCAGATGCGAGCAAAAACCAAAGAGATTTATTGAAAAAATAAAAACTCTGAAATACAAATTGGTATGACATATCGCCAGCAGAAACGATGACTGATGGACAATAAAATCAGCGAAACGAGGAAATTATCGAAGGTGGCACTATGACATTTTCTCAGTGGAGATAGTAATGGGGCAAAGTCAAGTGCTAAAATGTGATTAATAGAAAATTCTTTGTGATTAAATTGACCTACACTGGAATGAAACAGGCTGCCGAAAATTACGACGATGCAGACAGACATTGAGCTATATCTGGCAAGATTAAAATTATTCTAGCGATTAATCTTATAAAAATTAGTGACTTACTGCCACATAACTCTCATAATAAGTAAGACTATATTTTACCGCGCCGGTACACTAGTAAGTAATAAATGAAAAGCATATGAATATCAAATTACATATAAGTTATATCCAAACGCATAGTTTGCATATACAGAAAGAAATGAAATCAAACGCCAAGAATGGTCATTTGCAAAATACTACTTAAATGCTTGGTACTCGAATTCAAGGTCAAATAAGATGAGAGGAATTATTCAATTACAGAAAGAGAACATTTAGCCATCGAAACTTAATTATGAAGTAAAGTTGGAAGGAGAGGATAGAAGAGAGCCGGATTGGTGAAATAGGTGAAGGATGCTTTGTGTCAAAAAGCGGTGTATAGAATTTACATTGATAGTGAGCTCAACCTGGCCATGTTTGACAGTGAATTAACCTGGTACTGGTCCCTCAAAAGCAAAAGCTAAAATTAAATTCTATGTAGAAGAGACCTAGAGACCAAAAGAAAAACTAATTCTGTTAAGAAAATAATGAAAAAACGTATCTCCAAACCTGTGATTTTAAGAAGAACACGAAGATCAAATAGGAAATCACTTTAACAATCCAAACAGATTTTCCAACAACAAGTACACGGTATGATAATATAAGAGCTAAAGATAATACTAAAAGACACCAAATACACAGCAACATAGGAATAGAGAACATGAGAGACGAAGAGAGCTTCTTGCAGTCTTTAAAAACTTATTTAATTCTTCCAAAAGAAGGATGAACTTTGTTATAGGATGAACATAATATCTTCAATTTAATTTTCAATTTATATTATCTTAAGGTGGTTTGATAACTTTTATATAATTTAAATTACTTGAATAGACCCATTAATGTTAGTTAGCTGGGTAATTCAACAGCAGTTTCTAAATTATATGACACAAACTTTATACCGTTACGAGTAGAGAACTGACTTAACCTGATATGACATTTAATGGTAATTTATATATTTAGTTAAGCCATAATTAGTGTATATAGCTTAGATAATTTAACAGCAGCACATAAGTGGATTTGAGTGACAATTTCGTCACTACTGAAGAACGAAAAGAGACAATAAAACCATCAAAAACAACTAGGTTTCATAAAAAACAAATAATAAATATTCTGATAATAAAAAAATATACAAGATATCTTTAAAGGTCAAAAGTTTGGATAATATTGTTTTTTCTTTTTACTCAATTTTGTCGAATTCTTTTTTAATTATTGATTGAGTTTTCTTTTTACTACTATCATATTTTTTCTATATTATTGGTTTTTATTTTACCTCTCTATTAAATTTCCTAAATTACATTTTTATTGCTTTATATTTTCCTTTAGTGAGTTTTTTTTCATTATTTTCTAAGTTCTGATTTTATTAGTTATTTTGATCTTCCTTTTTATTGGTTTTAGTTGTTTTTTTTTCCCTTTTTATATATTTTCTTTTATTCGAAATCGGCAATAAATAATGAAGAATCTCTCATAGAAGACGTTTTTGATGAGATTGCGTGAAGAGATTGGTTAAGGAGGGAATTTATGGTCAGTACATAAACCGAGTAAATAAAAGTGGCCTACTTCGAGGGCTATGGACGAAAGAAGCGCAATTCTCCAGTACATTCAGGTTGAAACTATTATTACTCAATGTAGAGAATTATGGTTAAGCATTATTTCTCAAGTTGTTTGGTCCCAACCAATTTATTAAAGGTTTCTTAAATATAAAGCATCATAGGTTAACAAAGACCATCCATCTTCTCAGGTTGTTTTATAAGCGCAGAAATAATAAAAAAAATAACAAGTTAGATTAAAAATTAAAATTATATCGCTTAAATGAAAATAAAGGCTGACCAAGGCAAGACAGAATAAAGGATGTATGACTTCAGGTTTGCCTCTATATCTGGTTCACCTTTTAAAAGCGGAAAACCGACGAAGTCTCTAAATGCGAATTAACAAAAACTAAGCATCAAAATTTAATTTATTTCGCCCTAATAAAGTCCTATGAGCAGATTAGGAAGTTTGTAAGATGAAGTAATTTGATTGATTGCACGTAAAAACAGCAGTTTAAAATGAAGCATATTTAAACAATATTAATGATCAAATGAACTAAAAACGAACATCATATTCCTTTAGTTGCGAACATAGAAGAGTGAGAACAATGTTGTGTTGGTGCATTGTCTCCATATACTTTTTCCTTAGAATCAATGCTTCCATTCATCTTCCACAACAACTCAAAGAATTCGATATTTTTTCCTGCCTGTTTTGACAAAGATCTCGTTGGTCGAGAGTTGTTCTTATTTAAAATGGTGTTTTCTCTCTGCTAAATTCTCAAATCATTTCATATTTAATCACATGCTTCCTTGGTCATAGGAATTTATTTTAACGGCGACAGTAATTTAAATTCTTTGCTAATTTCTTTTTAATTCTCAATTTCCGGCAAGCTTACCGATTTCAATCGTATTATATCATCCGTCTGCTTATATCCTACAGAGGACAGGCAGAACAAAGAACAAAACAAATGTGCAATAACAAAACAAAATATAAATTTAAAAAACTAAATAAAGTATACCAAAGAACTGGATAACAATAATAAAATAAATAAACAAAAGATTAAGATGACCAGGGATAACTTAAAGTACATAGAAGTAAGAATGCGATTCCTGGAGGGTATAATAGAACGTGGGAAATGAGGAGAATGACGAATGAAAATAATAATAAAAAAAGCAGAAGTAATCAAGTTGTCAAATAAAAAAAGGAGTTTAAAATCGTCTACCCTTAATGTTTAAAACCTTAAGAAAGGCACCTTCCTCAAGTGCCCCCAAAACCAGTGCAAATGTATAGATAAACTCAGGGATAAGTAGAAAATTTTAACTCTACGAATTCCTGACAAAGGTGGAGTTACGCAAAAATCAGTAAGAAACTCCAATGACGTAGAAGTATTATGACCCACCGATAAGTGAAATCAGTAAGGGATGTGTAAGACCATAACTAAAGAGGCTACTTACATAAGCAAAAAATGAAAGAAGTAAAATAACCTTAAAAGATAGTAAAGGCATTGTGTTTTAAGAAATTAAAATTGGTATAATCTCAGGGGTCCAAATTTACTCACCTAAGAACAAATGAGGAATACCAAAGAAGCGAATGAAGAGAAAAGCTTGTTTATATTTTATTTATTCCTTGAATTTAAAATTAAAGGTTGAAAGATCTCATCGAGCAAAGCTTAAATAAAAGCTTCCTGTTGAAATTGGTGAATTAAGGAGGGAGAAAATATGTAAAAACTATAAAAACCCATTAGTCTAAATCGGGGACTACTTAAGTGGCTAAGAAGGCCTCGCAACTCTCAAAGAGCTATCTTAAACGACAAACAAGTGAAATAACGAGCATCACTTATAACATGTTTGCACAAGAGGCTATAAAGGATCACATAAATTCGAGCTTCACAATGAAGCTCCACACCACATATAAAAAAGAAAGGAAAGCACCTACAAATAAGACTTTACCAAAACCAAAGCTTTCTTAACATTTGCTGTAGCAATGAACAAAACAAAAAGAATGACCTACAAGAAAATTTTCACAATACCTCACTAGATATGTGATGCATCTGTGGAAAAAAAACAAGACAAAGACGTTCAAAGGGCTTTCTTGACATTTAATGCATAAGTGGAACAAAAGAAAGACAAAGCCCTACAAGGAAGAGTTCACAAAGACTTTCTTGACATTTGATGCAGTCAGTACAGTTCAAAGAGCAGGGTTGTAGCACGAGAGAAGTGTTGTGCCCCATTGAGAAGAGAGTTACAGTAATCAAGGCGCAAGCTAACAAAGGGATTGATTGCTATCTCAAAACTGTTTCGGTTAAAATGAGACCGAATACGACTGAGATTATGGAAAAAGCAGAGATGATTTGCTGATAGTAGCAACATGCGATTAGAAATCGAGTTGACTGTCAAAGGAATCACTCAGGTTTCGAAGGCTGTCAGAGAGTACAATCGGGAAGCCACCTAGATTGAGAGTGAAGGCTACCTATTTACAGCCAATGACATCTGATAGGATGCCAATCAAAAGGTCCTCAGTTTTGTCCTAATTAAGTGAAAGAAAGTTATCCGATTGCCATTCATTAATCGTGTCATATGCAAATAAAGGATTAGTGACGGTCACGGCGAACTAGTTTGGGGAGGAGGAAAGAAATATTGGTGTTTCATCAGCATATAAATGGAAGAATAGACCCAATTGACGCAGAAGAAGGGCATAAAGAAGGAAGTAGATATAAAAAAGCAGTGGGCCAAGGACAGAGCCTTGAAGAACACTATAGGACAGCAGCTGACCCAAAGACCTCATCTCCGATGTAAATAGAATGAGTACAAGATTAGAAATAAGAGTGAAGCCAGTTTAGAGCAGTTCGGGATCTACCCAGGAAGTAACGAAGACGGTGGAGAAGAACGGAGTGGTCAAAAGTGTCAAAGGCTGCTATGCACTGGATCACCTCATCCTATTAGGGAACCCCTCTCCCCTTGGCAGAAGGGAATCTATAAGCACGCTCCGTTCATTCCCACATATCAAAGTGTTTTTTCTTTTATGAATTTAAAGCGCAATAGCTAAAAGACACTATCAGGCAGAAAGTTTGTAAGGAGAGATGTGTCAAAAAAGTTGGGAAGTTGGAGGAAGCAAAAATGTGCAGAAGATAATATATTAGCCACAGATCATTTTGCAGACATTGGGGTCAGGAAGGCAAACTCCAGATATTGTGACCGGAAAGATGCCTTTCTTTAGGTGTCAGTGACAGCAAGGTTGCACATGCTACATTTAACATCCCCTTGCGATCCAATCAAAGGAAATATGTGTAATCCAATGAACATGGGAAAACCATTAAGATAGAGGAGAGGAATAACTAAGGACCATCAAAAATGATAATTGAAGCGTAGTTAAGAGCTCCCACGAACAATTTGTACCCTAGAACTTAGAGACTCAGAAATACGACCACCCCTGAAGGAAACAGCTTTCCCTTTTCTTTATTAAGAACAAAAACTAATGTAACCGTCGGGGGCATTTTTACTCGGTGAATAAAAAGAGGATTAAACAATAGACAAATCATACTCTCTATCGATCCTGAATGGTGGGGTCGCAAGAGTATATTATAAATAGTTAGAAAGGAGTTCGTAACAGAGAGCAGCCTTATTCTTAAGTGCGAACGGGAATCCCTATATTAAGCGTATTTGGGAGATAGGTTATGATATCTAATCTAGTCTATTAAATTCAGGGTATTGAGCTAAAACCCTTATATCCCTAAGACACCCCTTTACCGCTCAGGGTCAAATGAGGTCACCAAAATGTGGTTATCAGGGGTAAAAATGTGCTGAAGTAGGATTTCGTTAACGTAAATCAAGTGATATTAAGAATACGAGGAGTTTCAAGTACTACTCGAAAGAACGTCGCTCCAAACACAAATTAATGAATGTGTATACACAGACGCAATTTAGGAAGATATTTTATCCCACATGCTAGTAATTGATTTATGTGGGTAAATCTACATACATTATATCCATCAATTCAAACTAAATTTGTTTTACCTTTAGTCGAATATACTTAACACACATCAAACTAAAGGTGCCTCCTCCCAAATTTAGGCGATGTTCTCTTTTATGCTATGCACACGCAGAGGGTAGTAATGCCTATGTTATTCACTCGAATGAACGACTGAGTCACTACACGTAAGAAAGAGATGGGCATGAACGGAAGAAAATTCTGCTCCGACTTATCCCTCAGGAGGCGAGCAGGCGAGTGAAACGTAGAGGCTCGCCGCTTTCCATTCGCGTCTCGCAAATAGAGTCAAGTTCGCTTAAAATTTGACGGTTGCCATTGATTGCTAGCGTCGTAATATTTTCTTCATTTAATTTACTTCCCTATTTCAAATGAAGATTTAAACCACATCTTCATAAGCAGAATGATTTGTGGAAGTCTCGTAGAGAAGTTAATCAAGTTAGGGTAAGTGAAATTGGGAGAAAATAAACATAAATCCCCAAAACAGGAACTGGTGTTTGTCACTACCAGTGTATGGTAGGTCACCAGTTATAGAGGTTACTGATACTCATCCGATTTATTTGTTAGGGAGGTAAGGCTACAGAAGTGTAAAGCGCGAAAATAACTAAATAATAGTGCAAAACGTTTAAAGTGTAAATAATTAATCAAATAATTAATTAAACAAACAAGTTAAATAGATAAATAAGTAAATAGTTAAATGTAACAATTAATAGACAAGTGATAAAACAACTTAAACAAGTGAAAATTTAGTGAAAAATATAAATAGGAAACTATAAAATTAAAATTACTAATCAATATATAAATACAGTGAATTAAAATTAAGTATATTATAAATTGAATTAAGTACGTAAAATGAAACATTCAAGTGATAAAACAACTTAAACAATTTAAAATTTAACGAAAAATATAAATAGGAAACCCTAAAATTAAAACTAATAATCAGTATGTAAATACAGTGAATTAAAATTAAGTATATTATAAATAGAAGTAAGTGAAACAGTATCTTAAACTTAAACTCAAGTGACGAAGTATAAAACGTAATAAAATCAAACAGTGATATATAAACCAATAATTATTCATCAAAGTTTAGTGTAAAAATTAAAACCCAATTAATGGGTAGAATTAATTTATGTATTAAAACCCTGTTAGTAGGTATAACTTAAAACCGTAAAGTGTTAAAAAGCTGAGGTCCTGCGTTTATTTCTCCAGGAGAAACCTCTTTATGTATCTTTGCCTTCGACTACTTCTTCCTCTCCTCAGCTAGAATTTTTTTCAATTTTTTCACTACTTTTGACTATACATTTTTGCATTGTGTAAATTTATTTATTTGATGTATAAAATACTTGTACTCTTTCCAATAAATATATCATCATCATTGTAGTCGAGTTTGATCTATGTGCCAAAGTGTTCTTTTGGGTAGTCCGCTTGTAGGCTGGGTTCGAATGGTAACCTGGTTGTTGTTTGGTAGAAGGAATACCTCGGAAGGATAGAATGGCTGTTCTGTAGGCTTTTAATCTTGGTTTAGGGATAAATTGGTTCAGGCAAATGAAATTGTTTAGTTTTCCGTGTTTTTTTGTGTGCTCACGTCTTTGCTGACTATCCGTGTTAATACTCAGTGTTTCTTGTAAGGGTAAATATGTAGACGAGCGACCCGGCCGATAAGACGTACTATTTTGGTCCGTGTTCCAAAATGTTTCACGTTTTGGGAGTACATTTAAGGGGACGGCTCGTGGGGGGTTAAACACGATGCGTGGACCGCACTACGATGATCCTGAGTTTCATTAAATTGGAGGGGGGGGGTCTACAGCCCCCCAGTACATAATCCTAATTGTTATAATGTTCTGACGTTTACAGAGGTGAATGCTTTAACTACATAATGTCATCGCCTTTAATCGTTTTGCGAATTATAATATGGGTTGGGGGTGGGGTATGACGTCAGAAATGCTTGATTTCAATTTTTTTCCACTTTATAGCTTTTTATTATCCTCATTCGGAGTCATTTTTATTTGTCAATATATTTTCCCCATTTTACTATTTTTATTACCTTATTTTATACATTTAAATGTAATTAGCTAGATCCTTTCAAGGAACTACTTGTTTTTTAGCAGTTTGGGTGTCAAACATTCCCCTTTTACGCAGTTTGAAAATGATCTCTTCGCTATTTCGGAAGTATGTCTACTGCAATTAAGTACGGAAACAGCGTGTTTCGTTTGTTTTTTATCGGGCAATTGTGTAAAATCAATGGCCTACGTAAACAGGGTTTTCGGTTTGTTTACTTTAGGGCATTTTTTTTATACAAAAAACGATAATATTTACACAAAAATATTTTTTTCAGACCGGGCCGCTCGTCTACATGTTTACCCTTTGTAAGTCTCCTTCCGCGTCAGATTGTTGGGACCATGGACGGACGGATTGAAAATGAGGTACTGACTGATGATACTACTACTATTAATAATAATAATAATCATCAGGCTGTTGTATGTTTCTGCCCGCTTATTTAAACTAACGTTAATTGATGGGGCAGGGGGGCCTTTGCTTCTCTAATGTGAATCTGGGGCAGAGCTTATCGGATCAAAGGGTATGTGCGCGTGTTCTCTACCTGGACTGCTGGGCGGGGCTTGTTTGGTAAATGGTTGTGTGCGCATCAACATAGTATCTTACTTTGCGAACCAACATTTATAGCAAGATTGATTTTGTCTTTTCACGAGGTCATGTAAACTCTGGTGGGTCATATTAGATTCGGGTTGTTTGATATTCTCTTTCGAATGATGTAATTGCCAAATTCTTCCCAAGGTTAGCCCGGAAATAATTTTGTTTTTGGCAATAACATCATAAATATTTGGCCAATACTCTGCTAGACTAAACTAGGCTATAATATGCTATACTCTGCTAGGCAAGCCTAGATTAGCCTATAATATGCTAGGCTATTATAGGCTAAGCTATACTCTGCTAAGCTCTGCTAAGATATAATGTACAAGGGTAAGATATACTATGCTAATTTAGGCTGTAAATTGCTATGCTAAGGTACCATATAGTATGTTAGGATAGACAATACTAAGCTATGCTTGACTAGGGTATAATATAATAGTATAGGCTATACTTGTGTAGGAGAGTGAATGTTAGGTTAGGCCAAGCTATGCTAAGCTATACTAGGCTAGACAGCACTATATTATGCTATGCTTGGGTTGGCTAAAGTATAATAGGCTAGGGAGGGCTATGCTCTGCTATCCAAGGCTATGCTAGGTAATACTATTTTAGGCTAGGCTGGACTATGCTATACTATACTATTCTTTGCTATACTATGCTATACTATGCTATAATATACTATGCTATGTTATACTGTTATGTTATACTATGCTGTGCTATATTATGCAATGTTGTGCTATGCTATACTATGATATGCAATAATATTCTATAATATACTATGCTCTAATCTGATATGGTATATTATGCTATATAATTGTAGTTCTACCTGCATTGTAGTTCTACAAGGCGCTATTCTGGCTATATATTCGAACTCATTCAGCAAATATTCCTATAAATTAGCATAATAATAGCATGGTATAATAAAGGCTGCAAGCGAAAATCAGCTATATTTATTCATTGCCTCGAGAGTTATGTGGTCATAAACGAATTATATTATTATTCGTTGTAGCCACTCTATAAGCATATTATTTGCTACCACTCAACCAGATTTTCGCAGAATTAAAGGCAACCGGATACAGAACTTTTATTAGAACAAGTAACACCTATATAGTTAAATGAACGAAAACTATCAGTACATTAACGTGAAAATGATGACCTCAATAATGAATATATCCACCAAGTTTGGCAACGATCGAACTCAGCTGACACTCCATCACTGATGAATAAATATCCTTGGTAGAGAACGAAATAGCAGCCCAAAAATCTTCATTAAACGAATATCGCCTCTCATTGATGTAGATTTGCTGTTTGAGGAATCTCCCAAAATTCTCGATGAGATTCAAATCGGGGTAGCAGGAACGCCAGTCCATTATTGTTCTCATTAATTAACCATTTTTTTCATTTTTCTTGCTATACCACTGGAGGAGGTTAACATTTAAGAAATCAATATAGGTTTCACTGTCCTTTTGACGACATCAGCAACTCCTAATGGACCTAAAATCTTTTCTCCAACGATCCAACCCGATAACATACTACCTCCTTCTTTTTTGATTTTGCTAAACCAATCAGGTCCATTGAGGGTCGCTCGACATTTGTCGGTAAAAAGAACACATTGAAAATCTTGTTTCATATAGTTGCTTAGTCTTATAAATAGGCGCTAAATATGGCATACACAGTCACATTGTCAATTGGCATCTTATCATATTGTATTATATATCATTTTGATGGGATATTTTTCTGAATTAAAATATAATATAGAAATTTTATATTATTCAATATTAAATAAAATAAGATTAGCTAAATATGGAATAGACAGCCACATTTTCATTTGGAAACGTATTATATATATCATTTTGAATGCAATCTTTTCTGAATTAAAAAATGATATGGACATTTTATATTACTCAATATTACAGAAAATATGATTAATTTAAATAGTATTTGGGGACCGGGCATATATATCTGGAGTCAAGAATTACGGCATTCCTAAAAACAATGAACATAAGAGCGCCTAACGATGTCTGGCAATCGCGTTTGAATTCAAACCTAATGCTAGGCTTTCGAATTGTGTATACAGACCTTAGAGGGGCTATTTGGGGCAAAGCCCCCCATTTCAAAATAATTACCTTAGTGTTTGAATTCAAGTGTTGTTGTCATACGCTGTTAGGCGCTCAAATGTTCATTGTTTTAATGCAGTGCTCACGCCTCAAATAAGAGGATCTAGAAATGGATTCATAAAACTTCCGTGAAATCGGTAGCTGGGTATTCCAAATTTACCTAACATTGATTTAATTAGCATTCGGAGGCTGGATTTATATATATATATATATATATATATATATATATATATATATATATATATATATATATATATATATATATATATATATATATATCAGAACTCAAGAAGTAGGGCATAAAAAAATTAACATTACAGCGCCTAACGAAAACTGGCAATCGCCCCTGACTTCGAACCTAATGCTAAGCTTTCTAAGTGTATATACCACTAGCTGGTTAAATAAAGCGGGGAGGTATGGAGGGTGAATCCCCAATTTCGTAATAATCACGTTAGTGTTGCAATTCAAAGGTGGTTGCAAAACGTTCTTATGCGCTCCAATGTTCATAGTTTTTATATATTGCTCCGCTACTTCGGCAAGGAGCTATAAATGGAGTCATTAAATTTCCTTGAAGTTGGTGATTGTGAATTTCAAATTTACTGAATAGTTGTTGAAGGACTGCGAACCACTTACTTAGTACCCAGTCCTAGGTGCTTCAAAGCCCAGAATCTAGTAGTTTAGGGCACATGGTCTGCAAAAGTAGCTTTAAATATTTGCTTGCTAATTTGCAATTGGGTTCATGAGTTCTGGTTATATAAGATTCACAGTACGATGGTCTACACACCAGTTTTTTTGTTAATTTGCCTTGTATGATCGTTTAATGTATGCAGCGGAGTTTAACACATCATTTTGATCAAATTGATGGATCAAATTTACAAATTCAAAAGTTGTTATCTCTTCGAATATTGCTTGGTGATTATAGAACTTTTGGCTTGAATAAATAAACCACCACTGCCAATGTTGCATATATTGCGTGGGATGGCGGAAACCACGATCGAGGACAAAGATGGCTGCTGTTTTAGAGATATACTTAAAATATAAGTTTGCATATACGAGGGGTGGTCAATAAGTTTCGCAATTCATGTATAAGGAAACGAGATATGCGGAAAAGTGTTTTATTATTTTTCAATATAACTACCCTCGACTTCAATGCCCTTGCGCCATGCTGTTCATTCCAATCCTAGACGGCGAGCTGGACATCTTCATCGTCCCCAAATCGGCGTCCACGCAGGGCAGCCTTGAACTGGCGGAATAAAAAGTAGTCGCTAGGGGCCAGATCTGGACTGTAGGGGCGATGGTTGAGCTCCTCGAATCCGCACTCGCGCAGGGCAGCTTGTGCAACTCTGGCCTTGTGGACTTTGATGACGTTAAAGTCGATCATGGGGCGTGAGATTTCTAGGGACCCAACGGACAGAGCCCTTGGTCATGGCCAAATTGTCGTGGATGATGTTGATAACACTTCTAAGTTCTCGCTCGATTTCTTCGACCTTCACCCGTCGAGTTTCGAGGATCATCCTCTCCTCGTTGGTCACGTCTGACTGGCGTCCTGGATGAGGGTCATCTTCAAGGGACTCACGAACATGGCGAAACTCCCTATTCCAGTTAGCAATGATCGCATAGGTAGGGGTGGTGTCGGTGTACACTGCAACCATGCGTTCATGGATCTCTTTTGCATTCTTGCGTTCCTTGGTCAAAAATTTGATCACTGCGCGGTGTTCAACCTTCTCCATTGTTGAAACTTTGTGACTGACGATCTGCGATCAGCTACTGCTCCTTAAATAGACGAGGCTCGAGTGTGCGGCTGCAGGTCCTGACTTGTCATAATTTGTCCTAACACCTTCACAAACAGCCATCCCCCTTCCTCTGTTCTGCCCTACAGATTCGCAAAACTTATTGACCGCCCCTCGTAATTGTAGAATGCAGTATATTATACACCAATAGCTCCAATTAATTTTATATTATGATGTCAGATTTTGTACTTTAGACCTGCTCATAAAAGGGCCGTACAAATCGCCATACATACTCCCTCAAAGGGGGATCATGGCACATCACCACCAATAAAACTACCTTTCCTCTCTCGCACATTTTACATAAGTAATGTAGCATTTTTTTCATGTTTAGCAATATTTTATTGATAAAAGTCAAACCATTTTTCTCAGTTATTTATATTTAAGTAAATATTGATTGATTAATTTAAGAAGTGATAGTATTTCTACCCATTTCTACCCTTATTTTCTATCTTTTTTATTAACTTTTCAACAATATGTTTATCAAAATCGTTTGAATTTGATTTTAAAAAGTTCTTTAAGGTTGTTTCGACATCTTCTGTTGTTGGCATCTTTATTCTCTTTAGGTGATTCGCTAAACTCCTAATAAAACAGTAATCTAACGGAGATAAGTTAGGTAAATGTGGTGGATGACTCTACTTTCCAATAGAAATTGTTAAGCCTTTATATGGTATATTTTGCGCTATGAGTTTGCACATTGTCATTATAAAAGAGCACATTTGTTCTAATGATTAATACTCACTTTTTTTAAGCACTGCATGTAAATGATCAAACTGAAACACAGTAAATCTCAGTGGTGATAGTATGATTTGGGTTAAGAAGTTAAAATTGGCTTATGCCATTAATATCCCACCAAACGCACAAGATAATCTTGCGTGTATGTGTCTCTGATTTCTGCTGCGATATTAGTTTTCTTCACGACTAATACTTTCTCTAGATCCTTTAATATTATTTTACATAACCCATGTTTCGCCTCCTTTAACGATCATACAAAAAAAAAATCATATTTCAAGCGAGAAAAAAAGAGATGAACAAATGTTGATTCTCTATTGCTTGTAGACCTTTGGCAAGTCATTAGGTATCCATTGTCCAAATCGTGAAAGCGCTGGTGATCTCCTTTAAATGACGGTGCGCAGTGGAATGAGTTAAATGTACTTTTTTAGTATTTGTTTAATAGTTCAAATAAGATTTTATTTCATTATTATGTTTAAACTATCTCCCTTGAACTCTACTGGCCATCCTAAATGAGGTTCATCCTTCAGTTTGTTCCCTAAGGAAAAAAATACCGCAATTTATAAGATGACAAATACTTTATCAGCACAAAACCACCCATTATTTTGTCCACGCCAAAGGCACGCAATAGTGATGGGGTAAGTATTATGTGGTGTAGCATCTCGTTCATTCAAGGATCAATCCAAGGCAGAACGACCCAAACACTCGTCCTCACAACCCTCTTCATGTATTTCTATCAACACATTATCACCATAATATAATAATTATTATCATTTATTTTATAATTATATTTATTATCATTATCATCAGTGTTTACTCTAAAGACAAGGAGAGCTTACATATTGTCGTAGAATGAACCTGACATATACGTCACTTCTACCCAATAGGCGTGGTCTCTGAAGGTCAACGCGTGAGCTTGATTCTACTCTGGTCACGATAGAGATTGAGGATAAAAGTGAGAGGGGAGAGGGGACGAGTGCGAAGGATTTTAACTTGCAGAGATTGAGTGCAATTGGCCAATATTAACTAATGATGGCTACGGCTGTGAGGCATATAAAAAAGTAAGTACAAGAATAAACTTTAATATATACACAGTTATACAGAAAAAAATAGATTAAATGAAATAATGGCAATATATACTCTATGTTCCCAAGGACCGAACATATCAACGCCCCTCGGACGGGGGAGGGGGTAGGAGGGGTAAGCGACAGGCGATACTAGCCTCTGTACAAGCACACACAGGAAGGACTGGCCGGAATAGCCACAGATGATTCGTCTCCGCCTGGTTTGGGTTCAAGCTTTAAGAGATCACACGGGGGATCGGGTGGTCATTCAAGGGGATTTAACTACGGAGAGTTCAATATCTAGTAGCAACACTAACTGGAGGGAGTATTCGTGTCAAGCAAAATGTACCGAAACCAAGGATATGTCAATTGACTGGCGCTCAGACCCTTCGGTATAATTCTAGCTTCCCGCTCGTCGATAAAAAGGAGCGCGGTCGAGAATGACGTGTTTCGTTGTAAAAGGCAGGCCTATACTGTCGAGGCCATATTGGGACAAACAATATATAGGGAACAGCCAGATCCGTTATTGCCTCCACCGAGGGGGGGGGGCGTGGTGGAATCTCTCCACGAACCAACACAGCGCTTGAGGAATGGTAGACACTCCCCCGGGGCTTTCTTGATAAGACCCTGGGAGACGACAGAAGTGCACTTTTGAGATTCCAATCCCTCGCTTATCGCGGGAAGCAGTTCGATATTCTGACTGTTCTCACGGTCCTCTCTCACGTGGACTGACCTCAAGCCTGACCTCGTGGTTTCGACGGGCCGCATGGGCGCAAGGAACCTCTATTCTCGACACATATGTCTTATTTGATAGCTTAATACCTATTCGTGACGATTGTTAGGACATCCCTCAACCAAGGTGGTTGTCCACCCTGCCAGCCTTTACCGAAATACACAAAGATCCTGTATACCTTTGTAGGCAATCGTTATCTACATATTTATGTAACCCACTACCATAGGGGGGATGATCTGACTCATATTTTGTCATATTTTTACTTAGGCTTATTTCATCCTGGCAATTTTCTGCGAAAAGTGGTTTGAGGGAAGATACAGTTGCCTTAATTAGTCACGTATCATTTTTCAAAATATTTCGGACAGAATTGCGTTATCTATGATATAATTATTTATATATAATTTAAGAAGAGGATTTTGGGGGTATTTGAATAATAATTTCATCTTAGTTTGCTTATGACTTATGGTTTTTTTATCAAAGTTATTTCTAATAATTCTTTTAGAATATCAAAAAACAAAATGGTGAAGTTCCGAAATAAATATAAGTATTGAAATTTGGGGAATTTCTTAAAACCCAAAGAATTACAAATGATGAAGTTCAGAAAATTTATTTTTATATCTCTTCTATAAATATATTTTAGCAACGTGTTATTTTGCTAGGGGGGAAATTTAGTTTATTAGAATTCCTTTTAAAAATTATTATAATTGGCGAAGTTCATAAAATTTATAAAAATTTAACCATGGCTGCTTTTTTTTAGATTTTAAATTTTAATTTTAGTATTGAAGCGCAAGTGGCGAAGCCATTGCTTGGTTTATATGTTTTATAAATTTTGGTTTTTTCTTTATTGTGTTGCAAACTAATAATATTTTTCCTCACACATTCAATTGGAAAATTAATTATAGCGATAAAAAATTTAAAATAGTTAATTTTTAATATGAATAGTTTTATGATTATCATGACTTAACATTGAATAAATATATAAATATATTTCAAGATATAAAGTCGTCACGAATTAACTGTTCTTAATCTCTGTGGCTTGCATTGCCTTAAAATTCCAGTACTTAAGTCTTTCCAGAGCAAATTATTATGTATAAAAAATTAAAATATTTAAAAATTTGACTATTGGATTTGTCAATGAAATTGCTCCATTTATGGCCATACTTGAGCCTAAAAAGAACCAATGAAGTAAAGCTTACAAGCTGGTTGATCACTACGTTAGAACTTGTAGTAAGTAAATCTTCTAATTATTTGTTTTCCTAATTCCAATTTTTGCTCTCACTCAAACCGTCTTTTTTAACTCCTTTTGTTTTTTTAGTTTATATCATTAATTAAATAACATTTAGGCGAAAATACCTGCCTATTAAGGCTTGCGTAATTAAATTTAGAAATATTTGCTTTTTTTCATGTTGTTTTTATTCAGGGTTAAAAAAAAACACCTGAGCAAGATGAAAATAAATTAGGAATAAAGAAGCTTCTTTTCATTTACACCGAGGTGGCTTAAAGTTATATTCTTGTTTACCTTAGTTATTTTCATACAAGCTTGCTCTTGGCCAGTAAAAATACACCTCATGTTAAGGGCATTTCATCATAGTGAAGTTTTTATTCTATTCTTAACGATCCTTAACTATTCCTCCATTTTTGTTTCTTTATCCATGTTTTACCTCCATTCATACATTCTTTCTTAAATGAATATAATTTCGATGGTAGCAAATTTCATTTTTCATAATTAAAGGATCGTAGAATCAGGCTGCCTTTAATTATACGGTGAAAGGTTTGAAGTCTGTGCTTGGGAGCACTTCGGTAACTAAGTTTAAGTGCTCTCTGCAGCCAAGCTCTTTCATACTGCCTTTGAAGCTGTAACATCAAAGTCCCATTTCTGAAGTGGTAGTGGTTAACTATTAGTAGGGTGAAGTGAGAAGACGAGCCTGCGCTGAATTTAGTGAAGATTACGATAGGCCTCAAATGGCTCCATCTTACATGAAAGACATCGCGCATTCCTAGTTCTCTCTTTTATTTTATTCCAGTCGTAAATTTATCTTTATTATACCTTTATTAAAGTATACTTTCATGGGGTTGGTGGGTCTTACTTGTGAAGAAGGAAAAAATAGAGAGGATATCATTACAATAAATTTATATTTAATCGCTGTATATCTCATCTTTTTAAAGAAATGTAAAAAAAAATCGCGAGTAATAGTTTTTCGCACTTATCTGGGTGTTACTACCTAAATATGAGGATTAGGATTATTTTTTTTGTTTATTGACTTGGAATCTAAACTTATATTTAGTTTTTCATTGTCTTCTCATTCCTCACATTTTCAGGGTGCGATAGAGCTTTTCATGTTTAGATTATAGAGTTGCATTAACCTTTTCAGATGTTAAGGAGATGAATAGAAATAATAGCTTATGATACATCTGTGGGGAAATATTTTGTGCTAAAGATATAGCAGAAATAGTAAACATGAGGTTTAGACGAAATTAATGATACTGTAATGGAAAAAAATATAATCTAGGGTTGATACCTCTTTTAAAACGCTACCATACCAAGCGAGATTTTTAAAAAACTGCCCCTAATAAGAGTTTTAAATATCAATTTCTAAAAACATCAGTCGAATCTACCCATAGGCAAGATTTATAAATTCTTTATTATTCTTGAACACATTCATCTCTTTCTGTCTAGTCACCTCCTTTTCTTCTCTCTATTTACATTTTGGACCCAACCCAGGAAGTATGCATCTTACTTCTGACACCATTTGGTGGGAATAAGCGTCACAGTTAAGAGCAACGAGAGCATTAGAGGTACTCTATGAATTGGTGTAGTTTTAATTACTCTATTTGTACATGATAAAAAAATATATATAACCCAACGATAAACTTCTCTGGAATCTAATTCTTAAGAGTATGAAGCCGTGGCGTCTCAGAGGATGTAGATTGAAAACGCAAGGCTTAGCGACACATAGCGATGTTTTAAGAACCACGTGGGGCGTAGAGGAAACTGAACACTAGTGACAAGTGTAACCGCATGACGACAAATGCGCTGCCATATAGGAGGTAGAGGAGCCTGCGACGACAAGTGCAATCGCAATACGAGTCATGGGAGGCCACATGAGGAGTAAAGGAACATAGACCGATGGAATTAAGGAGTGAAATGAGACTTGCAAGTGCTTCAAGTACAAGGATATGCGACTGGCCGTCGTCACGTAGAGCTTACTCTTTCTGAACTCAAGAATTTAGAGTTGTGCAACTTTTACACGGTCGATTGAGATGGTTTTTTTCTTAGAATTTCGCCGAATGGGGAAAACTTTTGAGGGCTCGATAAAAGAATGGAAACGGACCGTTATAATACTTTTGAAGAAGCGCCTTAACCCCCTTCACCTGGCTAAAAACTGTAAGAGATGCGAGAAGATCCTTTGGGGCATAAGGTGCCCGTTTCCATTTGTGTGACGCACGCCGGAGTGAGGCGCAGGCAGCTGTTCCATCGTGCGCCTTAGAGTGGTGAAGGAATCCTAAGGTGGGATGAGGTTTGAAACGTTTTCAGTGAATTCGCCTGGCATCGGTATTCCAATGACATAGAGCAGAACGGTAGGGTATGCTTCCAGATCTTACTCAATGAATTTTGGAGACCAAGTATTATTATCGATAGGGATACCACCGAAACAGAGGATTTATGCGGTGGCCTCTCTCAAACTAGCCCAACAATTTAGGGTTGACATGAGGTGGTGCTAATTGTTTGGTGTCAAATAGATGAATCAGTTCCTTCCACAAAAATGATTCCAACAGCCACCTTCAGTCTTTGGTGATGGTGGAAAGGGCAGCAAATCTTGCCAACGATAAGCCAATGAATTCTTTTGGGACAAGCTTTGTGTCCATGATGGAACTGGAACAGCTTCGGACCATCTGTATTTGTAAGTAAATATGCCTGTCTTTGGCAGCAAATAAATGGAGCGACGATGTCGTTGATTTTATCAAAACGTTCTAATACGGCGGGTCAAGGTTTGACAGGGGACTTGGAAAACCGGTGCGCCTTGGATCGGATCACTAGCCATGTATGTAAGTGGGGCCAGGCTTCGCATGTCTTAATTAATTCAAGCCAGATGAAGTGCGATGAGAGGTGTTTTTATAAGAAATTGATACCTGGGTGAGAAACTGAATTCAGGGTGGAAAAATAACTCTCTAAAGGCGAAAAGAATGTACGGCCTTGATTTCCCGTTTGAGACATAGCAGTAACTCTCAGAGTCGCCCAACCCAAAAGTAAAATTTTTAAATTTGAGTGATCACAGGAACTCAATTTGGTTGCAAGGCTGGGCTCATTGCTCTAGAATATACACAATTATATAAGATAAGGAATAAGGATTAGATTACGATGGAGTTTACTATCTCAGCTTGTCAAATTTCTCTGCTTAACATTTGGCAGCCAGATTGAAGAAAGAAATTCCTCTCTGAAAGTGCTTGCATCACCTTATGCTGCAATAGAGATCATGAATACCTCTGTTTCTTCTCTGATGAGAAGGACTTAGTGTAATTTAAAGATATTGCGCAGATTATACACAAGTTTTCAGTGCTACAGTGCCAACTCAAAGATTGGAGACTGTTCAATAACAGCAGCAGGAGATCGGTGAAATGTGTTCTGCTGTACAACGCCAAACAGTCTGTATCTGTACCACTCTCACACTCAACTACACAAAGAAGAAGTATGAAGCGGTAAAGTACTTGCTGAAGAATATTTTTATGATCAGCAAGAATGGTTGATTAGTGTTGACCTGTAGATGGCGAACTGATTGTTGAGACAACTGTCCGAGTTCACCAAGTATCTGTGCTTTCTATGCACTTCTGATACTAGGGACCGAACTCAGCATTATACAAAGAAAGAGCAGCCTGTACGGAAGTAATTGGTGTCTTGATGAGCAAGGAAAGTCATAAACAACCCTCTAGGGTACAAAGACAGGATACTCTTACCACCGCTGTACATCAAGTTTGGCTTGACCAAACAGTTCACCAAAGCTCTGAACAAGGATGGTGGCTGCTTTACTTACTTGCGCCACACTCTTCCAGGATTGACGATGGAGAAGTTAAAAGTTTGTGTCTTCGATTGTCCTAAACTCCCTCAGCTGCTTAGAGATCCAGAGTTTGAAAAATCAATGAACGATGTGAAAATGGAAGTGTGGAAGGCTTTTATTCTGGTCATGAAGAACTTTATTAGCAACAGAATGGCCAGAAACTACACGGAATTTTTCACCAATATACTGACTGCTCCCAATAACCTCGGATGCAACATGAGCATCATAATGAATTACTTATTCTTAGATATGGATTGGTTTTCTGAAAATCTGGGATCAATGAGCGACGAGCAGGTGGATAGATTTCATTAGGACATGAGAGAGAAGGAGACCAGGTAATATGGAGGCCGGGATGCAGTCATGATGACTGCTTACTGTTGGACTCTGAAGAGAGAAATCCCTACTGCTAAGCATTATAGAAGTTCGACGTACGGAAGTTCATGCCTTGAATTCTAAACAATAATGATTAAATATCCAATTTACATATACATAGTTTTATCAGCATCTATTATTCAATGTGCACTAAGCAATTTTCCAAACATTTGATTCAGAAACTGTGCTAGTAAACGATCAGTTTTTATCTTTTAAACCCCTTCTGATGAGAAATATTAATAAAAATGGACCCTCAATATCACAAAAATGTAATTATTTAGTTTTCGGAATTTTTAATAATCAATTTAGCACAAAAACTCCACCTGATAGGAGAAAACGAATGTCATATCCAGATTCAGGGATGCAAAATGGTTTTAAATCAGTTGAAAAAACTTCAACCACTTACAAAGATTATTTTTTGTAACCCAGTGTAATTATTGCGTTATTATTGTTAATAAGATAGCTAGTTTTTACGGTTAAACATGATTGGGATATTTGAGAGGAGAGCGATGAGGAGCGATGCAGTTGGAGAAAACGTGAAGTTACGCGGTGGGGTGAGAGGTCTCACTCATATGACCGAAGCAAGGTGCAGTTGGAGAGGGCACGAAACCCTGCATAGAATGTGCTTGACCTTCACTCTTTAGAGGCCACGTGGTGAGGTGAGTTAAGGTGGGCTACCTCTCAGCTCTCTTGACTCGCTATTTCAACCCCCTCATCTGCTTCAGGGGAATCTTTTCCGGATTGGAAAGCTGTCTATCATCACCGCCTAGTTTAAACTATGCCCTGCACTGAGCAAAGGCATAATTTGAGGCTCCGATGAAAGTAGGTTTGAGGCCTATCCCACTGTGGAACTCGGAGTCATAGGCACCTGGTCAATGGTACTACGCTGCAAGTCCCGGGGTGTTCCAAAAGAACCTCCGGGAGAGCTCGGCCAAAACCATAAAGTGAGATTAAACCGTCTCTATGTAAGTTGGACTCAGCGTAGAATATCCAAAACCCCGAGGAGGCGGAACCCCGGGTGGTGGGATTTGATTCGACCACCGTCCACCAAAAAGTCTGCCATGCTTCACCCCTCGAAGAATCCCACCCAGGTTCAACCATCAATTATCATTCCATTAACTCATCTAAGGCAGCAACCCTAATATGGGCACAAGAAGTTCCCAAAAAGGCAGGGGAAACTCCTCACTCGAAAATAATTATAAATAACATCATTTTTTCTCCTAAAAAATATAAATACAGGTACGAAATTAAACGAAAATATCTATTATAAGAAATTCCAATACTGGGGGACAGGCCCCCCTTGGCCTAATAGATAACTCCGAAAAAGCAAAGAGGGTCCCACTTAGGGTTCTCGAATGGCGCACAAAGCAAGACCAGGTAAAAAACTCCAAATCATCTTCGCCGAAATAGGAGTCGTTGTCCTACGACTGAAAAACCAGTACAATGGCTATGTAGCACTGTGTGATACGGAAAAGGACCTCGAAAACCTAATTAGCGAAAACGCTGCAAAGAAACCTTTCGATGATGTCGCAATCAAAAGGTTAGTAATCTGCAGAAGACTTGACCCGTGGGTAGGTTAGCATTTCGCAGACGAACCAAAGCGGAGATAGAAAAAAAATCAAGAATGGGCCAAAATAGAAGAAATAATAAAATATTAAAAATTTAAGGCGAGATTCAAGGAGACACTGAAATGGTGCAAAAGCTGCCGAAAAAGGACTGCTCGCATTCTACTTCAATATAGCACCTGACCAGATAGAAAGAGAAACATTCGTCTCTTTCTTGGTCTGCTTCAAGTGCTATGCCCTCGATGAACACACAACCCGAGACTGTACGTTCGAGGGCATGAAATGCTCGGAATGCTCAATTACAGAGCATAGGTGGGAACATTGTAAAAGCCAAGAAAAAAGTGTGCCAATTGTGGAGATCCACACGGCACCCTCTCAATGGCATATCCCCTGAAGAAAGAAAAACAAAGGAACAAAAAGACTGCAAAGTTAGAAGAGAAGAAGAGGAAAAAGACAATGACTTTCACAGCAGCAACAGTAAGGCAGGCACAGGAACAAAAAACTATCGTGAATATATAGAAAAATATGAGGCCTTATCTCATACTGTGCATTCTCCAAGCACATTTTGTGAACATGGCAAAACCGGGATCATACTCGGAAGAGCTAAATAAAATGCTCACAAAAAATGGCCTAAAACCTATGTGGTTTCCCGAGAACCCGCCTTCCAGCGACCTGTACAGAATCTCAATGTCAACTGAACAGAAAACAAAAAAAACGACAGAAGAACAAAGAGATACCGAAACTGAAATTAATAAAGAAAAATTAGAGGTCATAGAAAAAATTAAACTGGTGAAACAAAAACTTGAAAAAGAAAAAGAAAAGCAAAGACAAACAATACAGAAAAATTTAACATTAAAATTTACAGAACTCACTCATCACCACTCCCGTTAGTTAATAAACAAAAAAAATTGTTGAAGGTCTGGTCAAAGGGAAATTTAAATGGGATTACGATTCCGAATATGATGAAACCTAGATTAATAATCCTCTTAAACAAGAACTTATATAATTTTTGGCGAATTCATGTTTTAATCTCACTACTGACCAATTCAAGAAAAAACGTATAGGACATATTAGGTCACCCGCGAACTCTGAGAAGGCCAAAAACGACCTACCAAACGATAAAATACATCCGAAAGTACAATACACAAAATATCTAAAAACCTTTACTCTAAATTTCGACAGATGGAGGGATAAAAAATTCATATATTGCAACATAATTAGGCAAATTGATCCAGATATAGTCATCATAAACGAACACGATATGAACTTACAAACGGAACACATCAAAATCCAAAATTTCACAGTTTTAGTAGCCACAAGCCATACTCATACACGCTTTGATGGAACAGCCATGCAAATAAAAAAGGGAATTTCTTACACCGAAATTAGATATCTGGAGGAGTTATATATAGCTATTAAAATAAAAAGGACAACAGGGGATCTGGTGGCAGCCGGGGCATATCAAGCCCCCCGGCGCTCGTACCTCTTGAACTCGAACTTCATTCGGACCTTCCGCCGACTACTCTCAGCAATCCTCCTAGGGGAACTCAATGCAAGATGCATCTTTGTTGGATACACGACCACCTTCAATGGAAATGGAAAACCCCTAGAACTATTCATGAAGCGGCAGATGGTTCAAAGAGAGGGCCCTGATTTCCCCACATTTGTAACAGACCGGTCTTCAACCACTCCAGACATCATATTGTCTAACTTCAACCTCGATTTCAACACCCACACCACTCACAGCCTTGCACTACCTTCTGATCACCTCGGAGTCATTACTAATATTTCAACCTCGCCTATCCAAATTGAAATTCCCCAAAGGAAGGCATTATCAAAGACCAACTGGACTGGGTATAAGACGCATTTAGAAGATTACAGTATAACCTCCCTTGCAGAAAGTCCTCTAGAAGAAATCAACACGGACCTAAACATTACAAACCTTATCATAGAAGCCGATAGGCTATACGTCCCAAAAAGTAATTACAGAGCAATCCCTCCTCCCCAATGGACCGATGAAATGAAAACTAAAATGGAGGGAATTTATAACACGTTTGAAGAAATCCGTCGACATGGTAGCAGTAGATAAAAGTAGGTACAATTAAGAGACCACAGAAATTAAGTAAACAATCTAATCAGAATAAATATCAACACAACATGGTACAATATCAGTAGTAACATGGATATTGAAAGAGACCCAAAAAGGTTCTGGAACCAATACAAAATCTTAAAGGTTCCATACCTAAAGACAAGATGTACCTGAAAGAAGGCGCAATCACAATGCATGAAAACAGAGAAATTGAAGAGAGATTTAGAGAGAATTGGTCTAGGATTTTCTCTATTACGTCGGAGGAGAACCAAAACTATGATGTGGTCCATGAACAGTGCATAATAGATGAATTACAAGATATGGAACACGATCACCCAACCTTCCCACGGGTGGACGAATCCCGCGATCAAAACTAGTGAATACCCTTCACCCTACTAGAATTTAAAGCAGCCCTAGCAACGTTTAAACAGAAAACCCCAGGCATTAGCGAAATCACTAAAAAACGCATGACAAACGCTCCCGCCAATATCCACCAAGCACTCCTTAAAATCTTCAATGCATGCCTCAACACAGGACAATTTCCACCAGCCTTAAAGACGGCGAGGATGATATTCCTTTCCAAACCCGGAAAATCCAAGGACCACATTGAGGGATATAGACCGATCTCACTGTTGGAATTCATCGGCAAACTAATGGAGAAGCTGATCAATGAAAGACTAAAGACCTTCCTGGGAGAAAATGATATGCAAAATGAACAACAACACGGATTCAGGAAAAACGAGGTACAGAGACAGCACTGGCACTTATTGCCGAGAAAATCGCAGTCGATATAGCAAGAGGCAACAGAGTGGACTTGACATTCCGCGATGTCGCCAAAGCCTTCGACAAGGTATGGGTACTAGGCCTTAAAGCAAAAATAATCTAGCTCAATCTCGAGACAAACCTAAGCAAAAACTTGTGTAGCTATATGGAAGACGGGAAGGCGAAAATCACCATCAAAAACAACACTGGCAGTACTTTCACTCTAAAAGCAGGGGTCCCGCAAGATGGGTGCCTCAGCCCTACGCTGTACACAGTGTACACCAGGGACCTCCCTCAACTCTTGGAGGAAAGCACGATGTATATCCAACTGACCAACGATGTCACGCAGATCATGGCCAGTGATAGACAAAACCCAAGGGATATCGCACAGCGCATTGCCAGAGAGATCATAAATATAAATGAATTCGAGAGGACACACAAATTAAAAACAAATAATACAAAATTCCAAATCATACCAATGAATAGAAGGAAGACGTACCGATTCACTGCCAACAACATCAACTACCCCTACAGTGAAGGGGGTAAGGTACTCTGCCTAAAATTCTCCAAAAACGGGTACAGTACGCATGTGAGCCAAAAAAACACACAAGCAAAAAGGACCCTTTCCTCTCTACGAAGATTCAAAAACCTTTCTGAGGAAAACAAAAGAAAATTATGCCTAGCCCTAATTCGTCCAAAACGTCAATGTTAAAATTACAAGTAGTTCAAAATTGCGCGACCAGATTTATAACTAACACCTCAAGACTGGAAGCAATACCATCAATAGAACTACATCGAAGAGCAAAGTTAAAACCAATCAATCAATTCCTTCACGAACGTGCCAAGAAAACATGGCACCAATTAGAGGAGGAATTCCCAAATGAAACAATAAATAAAGTTATACCCACCCAAAAGAGAATACAGGAGACTACACTTTAGGCAAAGGTTTAAAAGTAGTCGAAGAAATATACAGGATGAAATCGAACCACTCTATAGCTAGACTACCTGAGAATGACCCTAATTAAATAACAAGCTTTTAAGAAAATAACTTAGTAACTTAATAATAGTAAAAATAAAATATATGTATACCTGTGTATATATGTGTATGCATAATGAAAAAAAGACAAAAAAATAAAAATAAAAATAAAATAAAATAAAAATAATAAAAAAATATAAACATATATATATATATATATATATATATATATATATATATATATATATATATATATGTATACATAATTAGATATATTAAGGAGATAAATAAAATTCACATAAATGTAATAAATTAGATACGGCACTCGAGAGTGCACCCAAAATATCATAAACTATCGAAAAGAAGTAAAACTTTAAAGAGATAAAAGCAAACAAAGGCTCGAACGCTTCCCTCGAAAGAGAAAAAAATACATAAATAACTATTCATGAAACCAATAAAACAAAGGCTCCGTTGCTGATAAAAGATAAATAAAGTAAAATAAATCAAAATAAATTAACATAAAGCAATTCCCAGGCAACCTGGTTCCTACACACTCATCATCACACAAATCATTGACATTATTACCCTATCATTATCACCACATCAATCATCTCTCCTTTTACACTATTATTTCTATCTATCCTATCTTTTTCTCCCACATATACTACCTTTGATATCCCAATCCCAATCCAATGATAGGTCAGGTGCAGAGTAGAGAAACCTGGCCATACAGCATCCTTTACTTCTTTTGCATTGCCATAGGAGTTCACACGATGAATATTTGTGAGATTATAAGAGATACAGTCTCAGATACTAAGATAACTACAAACTTAATTCATGTAGTCAATTAGCGTATTGCTCTTCATCTCTTTAAAGTGTCAATTCTTGAATTAGTGTGTTGCTCCTCATCTCTCGTTTGTGTAATTTTCCCTTTATTTATATACGAAAAAGACTATTTTTTTAAAGTTATTAAAAAGGTACCTCATGGGTGAATGCAAAGACTTATGTAAAAAAAAACATGAATGGGGCTATAAAGAGCGTTGGAATTGAGTGATAGGAGCAGGGACTGGTTGCGATGTATTTGGACTACAAGCGTATGTAGTGGATTTAGAATAAAGAAGAGCGAAAGATTTAGAAAGGATGGCTAGGTTGAAGTACTTAGTCACTGAGCTGAGAAGAGATCTTAGCACCAAACCTAAGGAAAGTTCTCGAGATTTTAAAGTTAGCCCATTTAGGTTAGTTAAGAGTTAAGGTAGTAGATATTGTAGCGAGAGAAGCAGTGAAGGGAGGAAAGAAACAGGTAGCTAGAAAAGGAAACACATAGTTATGGGAAACATCTCCTGTTTCTGATTGAAGTATGTCTGCCGGGTTAAGAATGTAGGGATAGTAGACTTAAGTAGTGATTTTTGGTATGAGTTTAACTTAGTAGTAACAATTTTAGTGTCATAGGAGTGCTAGGACAAAATGGGTTATAGGCGCATGTGAATCTAATTAAGTCCCTGAAGTGATTGTGGTGGGTAGTTTATAGGTTAGGTATTTATACAAAACCATTTTAAACGCATGAGGAGGATTGGAATTTATTTGTTAGGGGCATGTGTAGCGGATGTGAATGAAAGAATTGGAATATACGTGAATAGAACTAAAAGGAAAGCAGTTATCATTGTGCATGTTGTAGTTAATGAAATAGGAAAAACTAGGTCGGAAAAGATAGTGTCTACATATAAGGATTTGTTAGAACGGTTTCTTGAGAGTAAAAAGAGGTATGTAGTGTCAGGAACTTCACCTCGGCTCGGGAGTAGGTAGTGATTGTATGTCGCGCGCAGCTTGGGCAAATGAAAGAGTGAAATTACTGTGATAGTATGGAAGTAGTGTTTATGGATATATGGAATGAGTTTTGGAAAGAAATGATTTGCATGCAATGGATGAATTACACTTGAGTCGCAATGGTCTAATATTGTTAAATGACTGTCTTGAGGAGATTACGATATGGCAGGTATGAATGAGCGCAATTAGATAAAAGTAAGAAACAACTGGAAGGGAAAAGTTGCAGACGTCTAAGAAGGTAAAATGTGGTAATGGAACGATAATAATGAATAAGGATACATTGTGAATATACCACACAAATAGTCTGAGGATAAGAAAAATGATGAATTTTTAAGAGGGCTAAGCGAGTATAGAGAGCTTTTTGTATGCTAATGCTATAAAAGAGCCACGGATTGATTAATTGGATAAGAACTATAGTTTGGAGGTGCAGAGTGATGGTTATAACATGTTTTCTAGTGATAGAAACAGAAGAAAATGAGAAGGGGGTGATAATTTATATTAGGGATACTCTTTTTGTTGAGAAAACACTGCGATTAAAACTTATACTAATACCGAGTCATTATAGCTAAGAAGTTAAGAAGGGCAGAGGAGAAACTGGTTATAAGATTATTATATAGACCACCTAGTCTTAGTTAGGAAGCTTCGTGTCCTCTGGGGAAATAATATAAAATGTATGTACGAGTATTAATATGAGCAGTTGTTTAGTATTATTTGTCTGACAAAATATGAATATTCCATTAGAGAAATTAGAACTAAGGCTGTCGACCCTAAATGGATTTAGGCTAAAGTTAAACATTATATAGGCATTAAAAGGATCATTTATAAAAATAAAAACGGTGAGTCTCATTTAAGCAAGCGATACATTGAAAAAGATCCAATCAAAGTTGTAAATAAGGCTAAGAAAAAGCCCAAGGGTTTCTTTTATTTATACGGGATTATGATTAGAGATAAAATTGGAGTTAGTCAATGAAATAACACAATGATTAGAATGCTGAATAAGTATTTTCTCTCAGTATTTACACACTAAAAGAATCTCATAGTACTTGAGGAGACCTTGGTCTTCAGGTGTAATGAGGAAAAGAAATTAGAGAAGAATTTAATTGCCAAGAAGATAGTCTCAAAAGAGATAGAATTAAATCTAGTAAATCACTGGGTTCTGAATAAATTTTACTATCATTTTGTAATAATGGAAAAATTTATTAAGTGAGCCTTTACCAGGGTATTTATTGAGTTCTCGGCCTAGCATACAAAGAGAGGAGACAGGAGGCCCCCGCAGCTGGATCACGTTCATACATGTTCGAACAGGTATTGCATGGGCTGGCCTTCTCCCAACGCATTTGTTCAGTTCAACGGGGACTTTTCATGAGTGAACATGGCACTTTCTAGCAAAATGAGTGAAGTTGAACAGCGGGCTGTGTTAGAGTTTTCCGCGATTCAAAGGAAAGCGCCACAGTTGATTCCTGAGGAATTGAAGACAACAATAGGGGACAGTGCCCTGTCTTATTCCACTGTCAAACTTTGAGCTGCTCTCTTTAAGCAGGGCCGAGACTCTTGTGAGGATGACCCCCGAAGTGGTGGTCTGCCAAATGCAGTCACCAGATAAACTGTCGCAATGGTAAAGAGCATGGCCATGGATAATCACCAAATCTCAGTGCAATACATTGCTTCTCACTGTGTATAAGTAAGGGATCCATCGTTACTATTTTGCCCAATCACCTCAACCTTTCCAAGATGGCTGCCCGATGGGTCCTAAGATTACTGACGCCTGAGTAGAAGAACTGGATAATGACCTCGACAGAGAAGTTGACCCTCATGAGAGTGGATCTGGAGTGATTCATGACCAGAATCGTTACTCAGGATGAAACGTGGGTTCCTCACTTCGATCTGGAAACCAAAACCGAATCTAAGCAATGGAAGCATCCCTCCTGTCCAACGCCAAGAAAATTCAAGGAAATGAAGTCATCCTGAGAGGTCATAGTGAGTGTTCTTGGACCCTGAAGGGATCCTCCCCATGGCCGTACCATTAACGTACCATACTATGCAGATCTACTGGGGAAGCTTCGGGAAGCTCTCCTTCAGAAACGCCAAGGGAAAGTGAGCCGAGGTGTTCTTCTCTTGCAGGAAATGCACCTGCACAAAAGAGCATGGTGGCCATGGCCAAATTGGTGTCCTGCGGCTTCGAATTGTTTTCCCATCCCCCTTATTCCCCCGATCTGATACCTTCATACTTTTACCTTTTCCTACACATGAAGAAGCAGCTGCGGGGTATCTCTTCCGCTGATGACGAGGACACAAGGAGAAGATCATGGATGTTTGGGTGGTATTCGACCCATTAATTATTATTCAGGGACAGATTTTCGCAATTGAAGAAGAGACTAGAGAATTGCATCAATGTTAGGCCGAGAACTTATTGAATCATAGTATGCTTATTTAGAAAATTAGTAGAGATTAGCGTTAACCAATGGCGAAGAAGAAAGCTAATATGATACTTATCTTTAAGAATGGCTATAAACCAATTATGTCCAATTACCGGCTAGTGAATTTGAAATCAATGATGAGAAATATACTGGAATCTATAGCAGCGAAATTTATTAAGGATTACTTACTAGAAAGGTATACGATGCTGCCGACAGAGATGAGAATTACGACATTGTATATTTCGATTTTCGTAACGCTTTGGACAACGTGGCACCCTTCCGACTTTTGAATAAAGTTAAAGCTCATAAGATTGATGTAAGTATTTAGCTGCTGGATTCAATAGTGGCTTAGCGACAGACACTAAAGAGTTCGTATATATGGGATTAAACCCAATTGGGGGAATGTTACCAGTATGGTTATTCAAGAGTCAGTGTTCGGGCCGTTTGTTGTTATTGATTGATATTAATGAACTTGACACAGGCATATGGAGCTGCGTAAACTTGTTTTTTGATGACACTAAGTTGGGTAAGATTATAAGGTCAGACTCCGATGCTAAGGTATTGCAAGATGTATTGACTAAACTATTCCAATGGTCGGGGAGTGTCAAATGAAATTTACCATTAACAAGTGTAGTGAACTTAAAAGACCTCCAGCCTTTAATAGTATATAAGTCCTAAGAATAAACATAATAGGGTATTAGTGTTGATTGGGAGGAGCGTTAGAAATAGGAGTGAAGATGTCATTCTGAAACTGTAACTGGCATTAGTTAGTCCGAAACCTGACTGGAGACGAAACTTTTTCACCGTATTTTAGGATTAATAAGGGTTTGCTTGAGTCATTGAGAAGTAGGATGACTAAACTGATTCATAGTTTGAGGATTTGAGCTTATGGTGAAATGGTGAGGAGAAAAAATGACATACGTTAGAAAGGAGAAGATTTCGAAGAGACTTGCTTGAGATCTTCAAATAGGTAAAACTTTATAATAGGGAAAAAATAGGTGAGGTTGTAATTTTTAGTGAACATGATAGGGCACTTAACAATGGATTTAAGTTGGATAAGTTTGTTTATGAAAGGTATTGGTAGAAATATAGTGGTATATGAATGGAATAGGCTCAGTAGTCAGGTGACAAAAGCGTTTTCCTTGTGGAGTTTTAAGAACGGATTGGATAGATTTATGCTGAGGATGCTAAGTTTAACTGAATATGGGGATGGGAAGATGGGCCTTTTGCAGGCTCCTTCTCTTCCTATGTTACTATATTAAAGCTGTATTATGTGCAGCTAAAACAAATCGTACCAGAGCCTACAAAACCACTCAATAGACAGCTATCCCGGAATAGGTTCCCCTCTCAAATATTGACTTTATTCAAGAAACCAAGTCTGACTAGAATGAGGTTCATTTTCTGTCTGAAAAAAAAACGGATAAAGCTTCATTAAGTTGAGACACTATGGAAGCACTCGGTGCATGTATTGAAAGATTTCGCTGATATTAATAAAATTATAAAATATTACTCCGCCAAAGACGGTTTACCGAGCTAGGTCAGATTTTTTTAATTAGTGATTGCAACAGAAAAAGTAGCACCAAGAACCTTATGATTAAAAAAATTGTGGTCCCTTTTTTCATTATAAAGAAAAGGCGATCTCAACTGTAAATAGCTTATTTTGGTTAGTTAATATTTTTAGCAAGTTCCTCCAACCCCTTAATTCATAATCACTTCCATAAGTTGTCATATAAATGAGAGGAAAGCAGGTCGGAATAGAAAAATAAAGGCGAATGTACAAAATACATGTGGAGGGAAATGTATGGATGAAGCGTGATCATAAAAAGCCTCCTCAACTCTTAACAGTGGGAGACCAAAGTGTATTATAAATTTCCTTGAGCAAATTAAAAATTAAGTTGCATTTAAATTATTAATGTAGTCCAACTCTTCTTTCATCAATTTCTCATCTTCATTTACAAGTGTGAATTTTACAATAACCGAATGTAAAAAAAAAATGAGTGAACTTAAATATAAAATTCACGCAACTTAAAGTAGGGTATATATGATCTACATAACTGGACAAAATAAACTTCTTAAATCTGTAAACCAATCCCATAATAGTAAAGATAATGTGTGAATTTTGACCAATCATGATAGTTTAGGAATTGTGCAGAAATTTGGCAAAAGTGAATAGAAATAAGGCAAGTTTTAGTTGATGAAGTAAAATAAAAGTAATTCTATATTTTCACAACATTCCTTCTATTAGTGCGCACTATTATTTCTGGTATTATTTTATTCCTTTATTATTTTTAATGGTTTCAATTCCCGAGTTGAGTTGACTTCATTTTACCACATATAGTCTTCAAAGATTGTGTTCTCGATTAATGATATTAGCAGAAATTTCAATACATACCCAAGATTTCGCTAGAACAGCTCTATTTCAAAGTATTTCACCAATGTGGAGCAGAGCAACACAAGTTTAAGACAGGAGAATTGGAAACGTTTTTTGGAAAAGTTCTGACTCTCGTATTCAGTTTTATAAACAATGAATATGTCGTATTAGTACTTTTTTAGCTTATTTAAGAGAAGACATGGGAAACGCTCGGCAAAATCCTTAGTTCCACAGCTGAAGCAACAATCGATTTCACCATATGTATCCATGCAACAAAAACGTAATGCTCATGATGCGTTCCTTGACAACCTCAATTCTCCCTACATTGCCCGGAGCGGAAAGGACCTAGGAGCAGAAGCACACAAAAAGATTCATGCACTATAAAATGACTAGTGGAAGAACAAGGCCGACGAAATTCAAGGAGTTGCCGACTCTAACAACATGCAAGGATTCTACAGTGTTATCAAGGCCATTTATGGCCCTAAAATAAATACCTTATCACCTGTTTCTTCGAGTGATGGGTCTGTCATCCACAAAGAGTGAGAGTACATTCTGAACCACTGGGCCTAACACTTTCAAGCTATGCTTAATCATCGCACCATCACGGATGACACATTCATTGATACTCTGCCTGACCTTCAACCCATCCAGGCTCTCGAAAGGCCTCCTGAGCTCCATGAGATAATTTCTGCCATAAAAGGCATCAAAGAAAGCAAAAGGTTCCGGCCCACACGGTATCCCGGGGGAACTACTGAAACATGATGGCTATCTGTTAAAGAGGCAATTGCATAAAACCATCTGTGCTCTATGGAATGGGGAACGTCATCCTAAATAATGGATAGACTTTATAATCATCCCAATATATAAGAACAAGGGCAAAATAAAGGTCTGTAACAACAGCCGTGGAATCTTTCTCCTCTCATCTGCGGGCAAAATACTAGCCAGAATCATGTTGGCACGTTTAATAACACATTTCTGAACCTGTGCTACCAGAATCCCTATCCGGGTTCAGAAAAAAGAGAAGGGCCATGGCCATAATTTTCACTTATATATAGCGTTTATTTACTTAACCAAGGCCTTCTCACTGTACCTCAGGAAATCCTGTGGCTGGTCCTTTCAAAACATAGAGTCATCAACAAGTTTCTAAAGCGCGGCAAAACACTGGCGATAAATTTTCCCTCTTGGCTCGCGTTTCCGCATAGATTTCTCGACTTCTTAAAATATTTGATTTTGCAAAATCAACAAACCTGATGTAATTTAATGACAACTATATAATCACTTTCTAAATAATTTATTACACTTGTTGTGAATTATTACAAACACAACCAGTCTATATGTTAAGTTTATATACTTATCGTAACTCCTGTACCAACACTAGTAAACGTACATATATATGGATTGTTTCCCTTAATAATTTCTTTCCATCCATATGGAAACCTTAACGTATTTATTTTTCCAACCCATTTGACATTTTTTAAAACATATGAGAAAGAATTAGTAGGATTCTTACACCCATTTGCACAGATTAAATATGCCATTTATTTCTTAATGGAGTCCTACTGATTTACGTAGGATCCTAACCAAGAATAGCTACAGCCTAAAGCAGCAACTGTGAAGTCTAGTTGAATCGGAACTCCTTCCGGCGACTAACCGGACTGTATGTGACTTAACTTTGCTCCAATCGAAAGCGGTGTTTCGAATCGGCTAAGCCTTAATCCTAAATTTAAATGAGGAAATACAAATGTTGAGGAATGTCAATAAAAAAGGAGATTCGCTAGGAATGCAAAATAATTAAAGATGAGTATTGTAATAATAAAAAAATCAGTCCGGTACCCTAAGGGTTTATTAAAAATCCCCCTAAATCAGGTTTTGCCCCTTTTTTTTCTTCGATTTCCTACGAGATTGGCCGTAATATTAACGTTTAATATTAAGGACTTATATTAATAATAACGCTTATCCTTAATCTTAACGCTCCCTTGTTACTGACTGAGGCATTCAGGATTTTTCAAAAACGTCCTCTAACTCTTTTTAGTTACATGGTCAAATCATGTGTCCCCTTACATTAATTTTATGGTATGGTGTATCTTTATACAAACCCTGTTCTAATTTTAGGCAGACGATTTACGCAGTTATTTACTGCACATTCAGGTGACAAACCACTTCATAAAGTTCCTAAAAAAAATAAGTTTTCATTGAATTTACTCATCTTGTGTGGGTTGAGATAGAAAATATTAGATTCATTCATTTTAAGGAAAATAAAAATGTACAATATGAGTATTTTTGCCTTTCAAATTTTGTGCCGAAAGGAATCAAATCTTACGATATATCGTTTTAGCCTTGATTTTTCTCTCTACTACCTTTTGCGAAGGCAACCTTTTAGTACCAATATATTGATGGCATTTAAAGTAATTTTCATTCATAATTAGATCTATCCGGATATAGTAAAGGATGAGAGGGAGAACAAAAACGGAAGAATAAATAAAGTAACTAAAAAAAAAGGGGAAATATTTTCAAGGAATGGGGTTTAAAGCCCTTCTCCCACTTCAGCGACTTTAGTGAAGAATTAGTGACGACGAAAATCGGGTCCAATTTCGGTGATGACTCGACGAAAGTGACTAAGAATCATGGCGTCAGCGAAATAGCGAAGACACAACTTCGACATAACGGCGAATCATCGGTAGTGCTTACAACATAACCGCAGATAGATCCGCAACACGGCGCCGTAATATACACGCATGAATGGTAATTCAGATTTTAACGGTTTTTTAACGGTGATATAACGGCGATTATGCTACGGTGGCTGAGTAATTACGACGGTATATCGTGGATGTGTCACCGAAATGCATCGGCGGATTACACTAGTTAACAATGATTTTGCTACTTGGATATTAGCTTGTGATAAATACTAAATCGAGTATGCTGATTCCGAATATGTAATCAGAATTGTTCTAGCACGTAAAGCTCCTGAGTTACACACATACTCTTTAGTTACACATATGGGTAGTGTTGCTTGGGCTACCGTAGTGAGAAGATGTGTTGTGTGTGTGTGGTTCCTGCGTTACACTCCTGCTTTATCACGTTGTCAAATTTAGCGATTATGGTAGTGGTGTTGAAACGGTATTTACATACAGTGATTAATTGCATTTTTCCTTCAGATTTATCTCTCAATTAATTTGTAAATGAAATAAGATTGTACAAAAGTATATAACAGGATATATACAAACTAAGCTAAAAGCATGAATCGGCGAGGATGTATAAATAGCTCATAAAACTTTTGTTATATCTGCGGAAGATATACTCCAAGCAACCAGTGCAAAAATTAAGCTAAGAGAGTGAAAACTGCATACAATTATTAGTTTGGTTGTGAAGTTGGTAGCCAAGAAAAGTCGTGGGCACCTCACAAATCTTGTACTGTGTGTTATACGGGGCTCACACAGTGGTTAAATACCGGACGGAAGGGTATGCCTTTTGCTGTACCAATGGTGTGGCGTGAGCCAACAAATGTCTTTGATTGCTACATTTGTGTGACAAATATTGCGGGATTCTCAAATATGAACAAGTCAAAAATTGTATATCCAGATTGTAGGTCAGCTATATAACCAGTCCCCCATAATATGGAGCTGCCAATCCCAGCTCCTCCCTCAGCAAGTGCAGTTAAAGAAGATCATTCATCGCCTGAAGAGGAGGATATCAATGACGATGAAATGTATGAGGATGATTCTAAAGAAAAGGAGAGCCAATTGATATATCAAGAAAGATTGAATGATTTGGTGATGGATTTGATATTGTCAAAGGAGAGTGCAGAACTGTTGGGCTCCAGACTACAGCAATGGAATCTTCTAGAGTACAGTGCAAAAATATCTACTTTCTGTAAACGCCATGAGGCCTTAGCTGCCTTCTATAAAAAAAATGATGGTGCTTGTTTCTGTACTGATGTTAATGGCTTCATAAATCAGCTAGGAAACGAGCATTTACCTGATGAATGGAGATTATTGATCGATGCAAGCACTGCTAGCCTCAAAGCTGTGTTGCTACACAATGGTAACAAAAAAACTTCAATTCCTGTCGCACTTATTATTGGAATGATAGAGACATATGACTCAATAAAACTTATTTTTGAAGGTATTCATTACTCGCATAATAAGTGGAATATCTGTGGGATCTAAAGGTAATTTCTGTACTTTTTGGCCTGCAGCTAGGATATACAAAGAATATGTGCTTCTTATGCCTATGGAACAGCCGTGACGACAAGAATCATTATATTGTCAAAAAGAGGCCCGAAAGAGAATAACACATTGTTCGCTAATACAATGTGAAGCGCATGCCTTTGGTACATCCACAGCAGATCTACCTTCCACCACTTCATATCAAACTTGGCCTTATTAAGAATTTTGTTAAAGCAATGGCCCATGATTCTGATGGATTCGAGTATCTCAAAGAGAAATTTGGTGCAAAGAAAACCGATGCTAACCTCAACGCTGACATTTTTGTAGGGCTGAAGATCAGAGAATTAAATCTAACTCCACTTGAGTTGGCAGTATGGGTTTCATTTTTCCATGTAGTGCAGAATCTCCTTGGTAATCATATGGCTGAAAACTATGAAAAACTAGTGGACGACATGCTAAAGACCTATCAACGAATGGAGTGTCGGGTGTTTCTTAAGATGCATTTCTTGCATTCGCATCTAGATTTCTTTCCATCTAATATAGGTGATATTAGTGACGAACATGGGGAAAGGTTCCACCGTGATATCACAATGATGGAAAGCAGGTAACAAGGCCGCTTCAACGAAAAGATGATGAATGACAACTGCTGGTTCCTACATCGGGAGGATCCTATATCCACGTACAAGCGTAAGAGCAAGAGTCTCAAACATTTTTGAAGAAATTTATAGTTAGGTGAGTACTACCTCTTTTATATGTAACACATATCTTGTCTGGGTCTGCCTAAGGACGTACATAATGTCCAATAGGGTGCCTCGATTCAAAACCTTTGCCCATAAACGTCTCATTCTTCTCAAACTCGTAATAATTATATCATTAATTGATCCAAGGTGACAAAGTGAGCCATATATCCTAGTCGCATAACTCAGGGATCTTACGTGCTAGGACAAGTCTGAGCACAGATTTGGATTTAGCGCACCAAAAGTAGTTAGTTACCCCAACATTTACTCAAGTAGCAGAGTCAAAGTTAAAATTTGTTGGCTAGTGTTATTTACGTAAATCATCGCCTGCCATCGCCATAAATTCTGCGATATATACCCGGTTTCCGCAAGAGAAATCTACGAAACATTGGAGATATAAACAAGGTATAAATAAAATCGGAAGCTGAGAGGGGCATTCATTCCAGTCTAAGCCTCATCATGGAACACATCCTGGACACTGTCATGGTGGGAGACCACTTCATCTCTCAATTTCTTTTGCATCGACAGGGACCTCTTCATGGATATTTTTATGAGAGTTGGTCCATACATCCAGATAAAGGATACCACCTTCAGGAAGGCCCTTAAGCCCGGCCTAAGACTTGCAACAACACTTCGATATCTGGCCACTGGTAACGCCTTCCGAGATCTACGCTTTGGTTTTCGTGTTAGGGATAACACTATTTTTTAAATAGTGCATGAACCCTATGAGGCAATTATTAACGAGTATATGGAAGAGGTCATTGTTTGTCCCTCTACACCAGAGAAATGGACGAAGGTTGCCAAAGGATCCTCCGACAGATGGAATTTCCACCACAACATATGTGCAATGGATGGGAAGCACGTGACGATCCGTGCCCAAGGGAAAAGTGATTCCTACTATTTTAACTACAAAGGATACCCCACAATAGTTCTACTAGCTCAAGTCGACAGTGATTCTAAGTTCATCTTTTTTGCAGTGGGAGCCAATGGTGTCAACAGCATTGGACATATCTTCAACCACACCCAACTGGAGCGTGCCCTTGAGACCAACGTTATAGGATTACCTGATGCAGCAGCGCTAGAATGAGGATATCGATCAGTGCCTTACTTCATCGTTGGAGATGATGCTTTTGGAATTATCTATTACCTACAGAAACCTTATCTTCGTCGAGGCTTGAGTATTAAAGAACGCAGCCTTAAAGATGGCGAGGGGAGGCTGCTGTTATGGCTTGTTGCTGCCTTCACAATTTATTACGAATTAGAAGGCTCAGTGAATCACTCGCATCAGCAGATGTAGAGGACTCTGAGTTCTATGAAGTAACACCAGGTGCCTGGAGGAGTAAACAATGTATTGCGCCCCTGGACCAGGAACATGACGCATGCGGTCCTCGTGCAGCAAGACATCTGAGGGATTACCTGATGATCTACCGCAACTCACCAACTAGAGCAGTCCCCTAGCAAGACAAGTTCGCCTAAGCTGCCTCGTGAAGTGCTTTAAAAATGTGCCATGGTTTTTGAATAGTTGTGTCCCGTATAATGTGTTTATCATATATGTCTATGTATCTTAAAACTTTTGTTGTGACAAGGTTTGTGAATATTTGTGTCCTGTACAATATATGTTAAGAAAATACCACACCCAGTCAACTCTTTTTTTTATGTTGCCTTTCTTGAAATCACTTCAATAAAGTATTGCCTGCATAAATAAACATATAGAATTTAATAAAAAAATATGGAAAAGGCTTGCAATGTTGATCAAATTGTTTCCACATCAAATTTGAACAACCAAAAAAAGAACACTGAAAATATAATAAACACAAACGTGTCTTATAAAAGTAAAAAATAACAGATCATTGGAAGGAAATTATACTATATGTAAGTGCTCTAACAATCAAAGCTCTCTGGATTGTCTGGGAAATATAAAATAAGTAATATCTGTAAGCAAACTGCCATAAACATAAGATAAGAAGACTTGTTTCATGGGTGTGCTATGACACCTCACGATTTGTTGTTCGTGAATAAATCTTCACTAAAGCTCCTCTCCCACTTCTGCGACTTTGATTGTTAGAACACTTATAGTATAATTTCCTTTCAATGGTCTCTGCTATTTTTTACTTTCATAAGACATCTGATGCTGCGATTGATTCACTGGGCCTCCTCATTCGTAATAAGTTGTGAAGGCAGCAACCAGTCATAACAGGAGCCTCCACCCACCCTGGCTTCAGAAACATGGTCATCAGCAACACCCGAAATCTGTAGAAAAATTAGAAAATGGTTAGAAAATCATCAAAGTAAAAATATTATAAATCCACCGAATGACATGATATTTATTATTTAATCTGATTAAAAAACTAATTCAGAAAAAAATACAGAGATAAACTTTTGAGTCAATATAAAAATATATAATAACCGATATAAATACAAGAAAATGAAAACATTTTTGCATTACTTACATGTTAGCCAATATCCCTAAGACGTTCTCCACCACTTCTCTGTCCCTGGACAGTCTGTAGTTAAAGATGCGTTCTTCTATACTCAAGTCTCGACGAGGATAAAGGTTTCTGTAGGTAATAGCTAAATCTAAAAGCATCATCTCCGACGATGAAGTAAGGCACTGTTCGATGTCCTCCTTCTACCGCTGCTGCATCAGGTAATCTTATAACATTGGTTTCAAGGGCACGCCTCAGTTGTGTGAACCTGTTGCAGATCTAGAAGAAGGTACTCATTCCAATGGGAAACTATTATGAAGTGAAATAAATTGGGAGTTTCATTTCCCTTTTCTGGTGAAACTTCTGAAAATGTGATTATGATAAGGTTGCTTTATCCCTTATGTCAGGATCAGGTCATGCTGTGATATGAAATGGAGAAGCGTTGGCACAGAGTTTATGACACATTATTATCGAGTGAAATTCCTCGTAAAAAGAGCAGTTGAGATCCCATGGTAAAACAGATGTAAGAAAAATCTCGACATATTTACTATAAAATGAAAGTGGTAAATAAATTGAAAGAAATCCTTTACAAATGAGAAAGAGGACCAATTAAAGGTCGCCAGGTGTATAGAGTTATGTATACGTATAGACGTATAGATGCGTTTCTAACCATAGATGGTAGTTGGAGTTGCCTTAGTTATTTTCAAATTCAGTACATTGGCTGAATATTAAAACTATTAATTTACATTTTTATTTAACGTTAAAAAGTGGGGAGGAAATTTTCACGAGAAAGTTTGAAAAAATATAAGTTTATAAAACAAATTATGGAGCATCTCTAAATTAAACGGGTGTTTGCTCTTTCGGAAAATAGGAGTAAAAGTGTTGCAGTGAAAATCATTTTTAAATAAATGCGAATCTGAAATTTTTTGATTAGGAGATAAATGGGTCATGTTTAGGGAAAAAATCTGAATTTTATTAAGGATTCCTAAATAAAAGTGGATGATATGATATCTTCCTACATAAAGCTGGATGTTATAAAGTAGTTGTCGTAGAATTAGGCAATTATCGCCTAATTCTCGATTCCTTCGTTTGTTCGGGGAAGGACTACGACAGCCCAAAATAATAATTGGAATTGAACTTCGTTCAGTGCGTGGCGTTTATCTTATTCGAATACTTTAAATATGGTTGGCCGGGATTGGTCTTATTTATTTAGGCTTTGGTGGTTGTTGGTCTTAAACAAGAATTGCAAAAATAATCTTTAATTACACCACAAAACACATAATACAAATAATTTCACTCCCTAGTTATTTTTTAATTCAGCAATGGGAAAATTATCAATAATTACCAATAATTACTCATGCCACAAGTGCTCAATACTCCGAGTACTAACCCGATAGGGTTAAGGAAGAAACTACGAATGGAATCCTAGTTTAGGGGCACAATAATTCACTTTAGTTATCTGAGAAGACTCGGGAGGAGACTACGTAATGAGCCTTAGTCGGAGGGCGTCGCAGCGTCTCGACGAGGAAAGGAAAGGTGTAAATATCTTCTTTCTTTTTTTAGGGAGGTGAGGGTTACTTCAAGTAGACGCTCGGGGAAGATTCTCCAAGTAGACGCTCAAAAGATGAAGATTCTCCTGTAGACGCTCGAGGGGGAAAACTTCTGTGGGGCTGAGACTGTGCGGTGCACTTCTTTTGGACGGGTCCTTCGATCCTGACGCCGTCGTTCTAAATAACATCCTAGCTGCGGGCCGGTATGACACCGTGTTCTATTGCTCGAGGATATGCGCCGTCAGTGGATGATTCCATAGCCGTTTAAAAAGAGGCCGCCGAATACCTTCTGTATTTTGCGGGATTGGCTCACTCGGGAGCAACGTAGAGACAGCCCACCACCACGCCCTGGGGTCTTCTCCAAGGGGAGGGGGGGTACGTCTCTGGGAATCTTCTTTGGGCGGATTCTGACGGAACTCCTATATTTGCCGCGTTTACAGCTCGGCGGCGGGGTTTTGATGGTCCAACTGAACCGAAGAAATTTTTGGCTAATCTCGCCGGAAGTTTGCCGACGGGCGTAGGGAATTGCTCTTCCCGATAACTCTCGTTTAACGCGACTCCTTTAAACAAAATCTTACTCGATTTCTCTTTCTTCGACAGTCCCTCTATATAAAACTTGAGTTTATGCAGTCTACCTGAAAATAATTCAATGTTATGAATTATGTCTACAAAAACTGGAAATTATGAAGTCTTGCTGCATACAATTAGATGTTATGAAGATTCCTAGAAAAATACTGATGATGGCTAATACATAAATAGGGATGTCTGAAATCTTCCGACAAAATGCTGGATGTTATGGAGTCTTCCAAAAGGAAACAGGATGTTATTGAAGTCTTCCTAAATAAAATTTGGGGTCGTCAAGTCTTGTTACAAAAAAGGAGAGGTTATTTTCTTTTAATAGAAAACTAGACGTTAGGAAATATTCATTGTCAAAACTAAATATTTTAAGTGTTTCTACATAAAACTGGATGTTATAAGGTCGCCTTATATAAAACTGGATTTTATAAGTCTTACTATATAAAAATTAATGCTATGAAATCGTAAAACATAAACCTAGATTTTATCAAGTCTTCCTACATAAAACTGGATTATATGAATTTTTTCAACATATAGTCTAGTGGGACGAAGAGATAGCCTGCACCCCCGGAGATAAACTTGTAATTGATATTTTAAGACTCAAAAATATGCACTGAAAACGATTAGCCATGTTTCCATTACGAAAACGTGTCCCACGTACCCTTTTTCTCCCCCCGAATACCCCGAGGTGGGAAGTTCGGAGCCTCAAAAAAGTGATTTTCCAACATCACTGATTTTGCCCAGGGACGCATCATTTTAGGGTTTTTTGAAGGCGCTGAGTCCGAAACAACGAGAGATTCCGCGACACGGAGTGAACCTTTGAATTCACTTCCGGCGCCCCTATATAAAAGGTCTTTCAACAAGGACGCTCGAGATTTGTCAGGCGATAGTGGCCATGTTGTTAAAGCGACATCTGGTAAACTCACTGTGAACTGTTCAGTAGTACTTGACAAGTCACGATGGAAGGTTATAGCGTTGAGGAGCGTGTGCAAATCATCAAATGTTACTATCAATATCAATGCTCCGTTCGACAAACGTTCTGCGCATTACTTTACTTCTATCCTGTCCACAATCGTCCTGCCGAGTCCACTGTTCGACGCTTGGTGGCCAAATTCGAGATTAAATGGTCGATCAACAATTATCCAAAAACCGTACGTCGCCGAAACGCAAGGTCTGCTGAAAACATCACTGCCGTAAATGAGAGTGTACGGGAAATTCTGAGGCAGTCAATTTCTCGTCGTTCACAAGAACTTGGCCTTTTGGGACTTCAGTTTGGCGAATTATGCGTAGGCATTTGGGTCTGCACCCGTACAAAATCCAACTTACCCAGGAACTTAAGGTAAACGACAATAGACAACGCCGTGTGTTCGCTGATTGGACTCTAGAGCATTTGGAAGTTGCCCCAAATTTCCCCAAAAAAATCATCTTTAGCGACGAGGCCCATTTCTGGATGAATGGATTTGTAAACAAGCAAAATTGTCGGATTTGGGACGAAAACAATCCACATGAGATGCAACAGTGCCAATTGCATCCCAACAAAGTCACTGTTTGGTGCGGATTTTCGTCTAACGGAATCATCGGTCCGTATTTTTTTGAGAACGAAGATGGGATTGCCATAACCGTCAACGGCGAGACTTACAGATCGATGATAAGCAACTTCTTGTGGCCTCAACTGAATTATATGCCTGATATGGATACTGACGACATGTGCTTCCAACAGGACGGCGCTACGTGACATACTGCGCACGCCACGATAGACATTTTGCACCAGCGATTTCAGGGCAGGGTTATCTCGCGCGGCGGCGACGTTAACTGGCCACCGAGATCATGCGCTTTAACGCCATTCGACTACTTTCTTTTGGGCTACCTAAAATCGCAAGTCTATACAAATAATCCGCAAACAGTTGATGACCTTAAAGTCAACATAACGAACACCATCCAGCAAATTCAGCCAGATTTAGGCGACAAAGTCATCGAAAATTGGGCCTCCCGAGTACATTCCACTAAGCAAAGCCGCGGCGGAGATTTGAACGACGTCATATTCCCCACTTAATGCCATAAACTGTACTTTCAAATTTAAAATAAATTGAGTGCATATATCACACACAACTTGTTTTATTTACATTTAAAAATCGAGCGACCTTATTGAAAGACCCTATATATAGATTAAGCAAAATCCCGCTTTCGGCGCCTCTGTAATTTCGCTTTCGGGGCTCTGTATATATAGTAAAGCACTGGCCTGGGTAAATTAGTATTCTGCTAAGAGGAGACGTCACATAAGCTTCTTTTACTCGGCCTCCCATACTCCAAGAGCCCGAAGACAATAAAAGAGAAAAAAGAAAAAACGAGAAAAGATCTCTTGAGCTCAGCTTCCTCTCCGGCAAATACTCCCTCGATTCCTACTTTCGAGGCCGACTGTGGTTACTGGAATACAGGTTGTATTTTCTGACATAACTTTGAACAGGCTGAGTACGAATCGGCCTTAAGTGAAAACCTAACCCGTGTTGTTGGAAAGTACTCGAACTCAGTGCCTCCCCCCATCCTTCTCGTGCTCCTCTCGAGAAGCCGAATCATTGGGTGGCAGATCCACCAGGAATTGTTGTCGGTCGTGTGCGCCCGAGTGTGTATACCTTGATTTATCTTACATGTCCATTATTTTATTTTATATTTATCTTTAATGTCCAATATTCTATTTGTGTTTGTACAGTAGTAAATTTTATTTAGTTTCACCCAGTTTGATATACAGAACCTTCTAGATCAGGGGTTCTTAAACTGGGGGGCATGAAGAGTTCTCAGGGGAGGCGTGGCGCGATCCAGTGTGACGTCTTTTTTGCTGGTAAAGCTTGAGAAGTGTCTGAAAGTCAGGCAACATTTCAAAGACCAGTTTGTCAATTCATTTTTTCAATTTTCCAGGTTGTTCACCAATACATAGAGAATAATAAACTCTGTAATAATTTGGTTCCCAGAGCTTTATCACGTGACTCTGTGTATAAAAATTATTTTGTAGAAGTTTCTATGGAAAATATCTGTAATTACCATAACATCAACGACATTTAATAGGCTCGATTTTAATTTCGATTTTTGAATTTATAATTTGCATAAGAAAAGCCCACGACGTTCCGGAAGTATGTGAGACGTAATATTCAGACAAAGTATTAATAGTAGCGTGCATCAACTGTGTCATCTTGAAGTACAAGGTGCAGTACAGTGATGCTATTTAAGTGTATTATTTTGTGTGCCTCATTCATATATGTCATTTAGAAATACATGGTGCAGTAAGGTTATGTTTTATAATGTGTATTGCTTCTGCAATTCAATCCAATAACCATATGATTAGGTAGTATGTTCAATGCTCTTGACAGTAAAGAAGACAGAATACATAGTATACAGAAAAATGAAAACAATTAAGGTACTTAGAGTAAGTGAAGATGAATAAAATATAATAATGATGTGTGAGCTATGTATGCTTTTTATATCATTATACAAAATCAAATAGTGTAGGTACCTAGAACTTCAAATTCACATGCTGTTTGTGATTTAACAACAAATGAGAGGAGAGGGCTCATAGTGCCTCTACACTGATAGCTAAAGAAGTTTTATTATGCACCATTCCCAACAGCTAGGTAATATTATTTTTTTATATTATGCACGTATGATCTCTCGTTCTGGTTATGGTTTTGATGTGCAATATACGATCTGATTTATTTTCTGTTTTACCATACAATAATTTTTATTGTTTTATCAGATATACGAGTATCATAATCAGATGCTCTTTAGCTGATAAAAAGTTTACCTAGTTGGCACAGTGGGTCAGTGAGTTCAGGTAGTCCAGTAAAAGTTTAGTCCAAATATGATCAAAATTATCTGTGAATAGTGTAATTATATGTAAGGGTAATCTGAAAAGATTATATATCAATAATAATAAGCAATACATCAATATAAAATATTATTTAAGAAGAATATAGCTAACATAAAATTCATACAAACAATAAGTGGCATATTTAGGTTACATTGAGTTCATGGCTGAAATTAGATAGCAGTCTTTGATAGCATGTGCTGAATAACCCTGATAATTTTTTAATAAACATCATTTCATCATATCATGTATTCACCACAATGCGCAGACCATGCACACAAGCAATGACAACATGAACCGGGGAAGAAGTAGAATGGCTTGTTAATCCCCTATACCTACTGTACTTCTTCATAACTGAGTAAATCAAATCTAATGAGTAACTAAAACTGAATGAATAAAGAATCTATATAGCGATTTGTGCAAATTGTTTTCTCTTCCTTTCGAGATTTGGATATATGATGAGCCGTAAGAAAAGGCAATATCTCGATAGTTATCTTTAGTACGGGTTCACTTATGCCACGATGAATGGTCAGAGTGTACCAAAATGCGTGATATGTTTCGAAACTCTAAGCAATGACGCCCTGAGTCCGAGTCGCTTGAAACGTCACCTGGAGACCAAACACCCTGGCATTCAGAACAAGCCATTGGCGTTCTTTCAAATGAAGAATGAATCTTTCAAGAAAATGAAGATTGCTGGTAGATAGAACTTTCGTCAATCCTAATCTACTGAAGTAGCGGAAGCGTCTTTCGAAATTGCTCATATGATTGCTCGTGTGAAAAAAAAACACAACATTGGCAAAACACTGAACAAACCATGCATGCTAAAAGCGTGCACTCTTGTATTGGAGGAGGTCAACAGCCGAAAGCTAGAGAATATTTTCCTCTCTGATTCTACGCTGGATACACAAAGCGATTAACTGGCAAAGGATATTGAATTTCAAGTTCTTGAAAAGATACGGGCATCACCTTTTTTTGCCAGTCAGTGTGATGAGACAAATGATGTTGCTCAACTGTCTCAGTTGCTGGTCTAGGTTCGTTTTGTGGGATCTACTTAAAAATGAAAAGATGTTGTTCTACCGGTCTCTTATAACGACTACCAAAGCCGAAGATGTGTTCGAAGCTGTTTCCTCGTAATTCGATGGCAAAGGCATGGAGTGGGAGAGACTTGTAGGAGTCTATACAGATAGTACTCTTTCAATGATTGGATCACGGAGTGGATTTATCCCCAGAATAAAACAGAAGAGCCCGAACGCAGTCAAGAGTCACCGCGTGATCCACAGAGAAGCTCTTGGCTCCAGGACTCTCTCTGCTGCAATGAGTGATAAGCTGGTCATTACCATACGAGTAGTCAATTACGTCAAGGAAAATGCTGTCAATACGAAGCTGTTTTCCATGCTGTGTAAGTATATCGGTTCTGATCATGAGACTCTGTTGTTTCACACGGCTGTTCGTTGGCTTTCGAAGAAGAACATGTTGGCTCGTGTTTACGAGGTGAGAGAGAAGTGAAGCTCTTTCTTGAAGCTCAGGGGAAACAGGATCTCTTGGTGTCATTCACGTCAGAGGGTTTACAACTGACATTGGTATACCTTGTTGATATTTTCGAAACGTTGAATGTTCTCAACCGTCTCTTGAAAGGACGAAATACGAGTCGCATTGATCATTATAATGCAATTCCTTCTTTCTTAGCGAAGCTGGGGTTGTGGCTTCGGAGAATTCAGAGGGAAAACGCGGCTTCTTTTCCCAACCTCGATGCATCCCTTGGGGAAAGGCAGCTTCTTCTGGAAGGCGAGTTGAAGTTACAAGTGGAGGAACACCTCAAGTTCTTGAAACGAGAATTCGAGTGCTACTTCCCAGACCTGGAAAACTCGGAACTCCCAGAGTGGAAGTTGACGAGAAACCCCTTTGGAGTCAACGAAGACATCCTACTGGACGATCTGCAGAAAGGATATTTTTGAAATTGAAATTTAACTCTACCGCAATAGACGATTTTCAAATGATGCCTCTGAGTGATTTCTGAAGGAAATACTTTTGCGTATACTAAAAGGTTGGAAATATAGCACTGCACACCTTGCTACCGTTCTCTGCCACTTACTCTTGTGAAACTTAGTTTTTTACACTTGTGAATGTGAAGACAAAATCAAGGAACAGGCTCGACTGTGAGGCAGATTTGCGATGCGCATTGTCATTAACCAAACCCCGCATTCAATTATTGGCTTCAAAAAAACAACCTTATCCTTTCCATTGATTTTACTGATTGTGATTGCTCACATAAAAAAATGTTCTGCCAAAGCTGGTTGTGGTTTGATGATGAGAAATTGTAATAAAAAATATAGCCTGCCCTTTTTACACACTCAAAAAACGAACTTGATTTTTATGGATATGGAAATGGATAGGGAGGGGATGCGAGATCCGATGAATGATGCTAAGGGAGGCGCGGCTGACAAAGTTTAGGAACCCCTGTTCTAGATAGTTGAATTATTGGAACCCAAAGTTCATTTGCATTAGTCGAGGCAAGGCTCAACTGCAAAATTGCCCTGCGTGCTATCCGCCAACCTTTCCGAGGCACGGAAAGCTAATGGAGGTCAGAAGATCTAACCTGACATAGGAGAGAAGTCGTTTTACATTTACCTGGTTGTTATGAAGTCTTCCAAACATAAAACTCGATGCTAGGAAGTCTCCCTACATAAAGATTTTATTTAATTTTCCTATATAAAAACTGGGTGTTATGAAGTCATCCTACAAATAACTAGGTGTTATGAAGTCTCCTTACAGAAAACAAGATAATATGAAATCATCTTACATAAAACTGAATGTTATGAAGTCGTTATAAAGGAATTAGATATTATGAAGCCTTCATAATTAAAACTGGAGATTTTACAAAGTCTACCTACATAAAGTTGGATCTTATGAAATCTTCCTGCATAAATATGAAGTTCTGAAGTTTTCCAACATATAAAAGGATTTAATTGAGTATTAAAGTTGGATTTTATGAAATCTTCCTGCATAAACTTTGAAGTTCTGAAGTTTTCCAACATATAAAAGGATTTAATTGAGTATTACAGTTGGATTTTATGAAATCTTCCTGCATAAACTTTGAAGTTCTGAAGTTTTCCAACATATAGAAGGATTTAATTGAGTATTTCAACATATATTTGTGTGTTATCCATCTTTCTTCACAAAACCAGATGTTATTATGCTTCCGATATAAAATTGGATTTTATGAAATCTTCCTAGATAAAAATGAATGCTAAGAAGTCGTCCTATGTAAAAGTTGTTTTTACTAGGTTTTACAATAAAAAATATTGCAAGTTGCGAAGTCTTACTATATAAACGTGGATTTTATGAAGTTTTGCTCCATAAAACTGAATGGATTGAATTCTTCATACACAAAGCGGGATTTAATGAAGTCTTCCTCAATAAAACTTGATATTATGAAAAATTCCTAGACAAAAAATGCAGGTTATGAAATCTTCCTACATTAAAGTGTTGAAAGAAGTGCGCGATCAAGTGTCACGACACCTAAGCGCAATCTTCAACATGTCAATCCGGACCGAATGCGTTCCTCGAGACTGGCCAATGGTCAATGGTCAGTTTCAAACCCGATTCTCGTGGGGGTTTAAAGGTAAATAAATTCTATTATCTGTTTTTTTTAAGGTGAATTAGCGTTCAATATTAAAGTCAGCTTTGGGTCAACCATTACTGTATATTCAATTGTGTAATTTAGTAAGTCTCACTTAAACTTGTTTAATTCAAAACTGTGTAGTTTGTTTGTTAGATTTCAATTTTTGCTTATGTTGCGATTAAAGGTTTATCTTTCTTAGAAGCATTTAATTCAATCCTCCAAACGCTGAGCATGGTACTAGAAACCCTCAAAGATTACAAAATAACGTAATAATAATAATCAAATATAGTACTCTTAGAGAAAAATTAATCACGGAGTTTTTGAAGTACGTACACCATCACTCGGTCGTTGCAATACTACGACATAAATATTTGGTGTCAGGTTTTATGGGTATTGGAAGAACTCAGTATAGTTGTTTGTCTTGTTTTTCCTTCAGGAATAGTAAATGTGTGCCCAGCGTTCGAGGAAAAGTTATACATAAAAAGGTCTGTCTATAAATTTGTGATTAATTATTTTTTGTGCAGTGGTGTGACAATTAGCAAAATGTGTTGGGATAAGGGTGAGTTAGGCAGTGCGCTACTTGTTCGAGGTTGGATAAGTACCTTTAGAATATCGGTGAGATTTGGACGAACAAACAGAGGTAAAATGGAAGCGTTCGACATATTTCACCAACAAGCCCAAGCTTTGCAACTAAGAGGCAAGGAACTAGTTGCCTACGTCTAGAAACAAGAAAACAAACGAATGCAAGCTGAAAGAGAAAATTGGCAAGCAGAAAGAGAAAAGGCGCAAGCAGAAAGGGAAGCAGAAGAAAGAAAATTAGAAAGGGCAGAAAGAAAATTACAACGGGAAGCAGAAGAGAGAGAATGAGTACACGCTCATGAAAGAGAAATGAACAAGAATCTGGCGAAAGCCAATTCCATAGGATCCCGAGTAGGGCTACACAGTTAGCCGCGATGAAACTTCTAGCTTATAAAGAAAACGAAGACCTGTGTTCGTACCTGACACACTTGGAAAAGATATTCGAGTTGAATCACTGGGACATAGAGACAGAGAGGATCACCAGATTAGTGCCTCTGCTTAGTACCCGACTTCGTGACGTATTCATCTCATTACCTTCCGAGGCTTCCGTGGACTACACCACGAGCTACTGGCCGCCGTCAACCTAAACCCCGAGGAGTATCGGATGAAGTTTAGGCAAGCCAGAATTCAGCCAGGTCAAACACAGAGGCAATTTGGATTTATCCTCAGGAGGCACCTCCAATTTTTCCTAGAGTCAGAACAAGTGGGGAAGGAATTCGACTCCCTCGCCGATTTCATGTTGAGGGACCAATTGCTATGTACCCTACCCCAGAGATACGCGCCTTCGTCAAGGACAGACGAGCCGCGTCATTCAATGACTGTTTGGAGGAAGAAAATCTGCATGCTTCCAACCATAGGTTATACCCTCGAGAGGTCAGAAATAACCAGACCTTGTCTCCCAAGAAAGGTGTGTATCCCCAAAAACCATTTTCTCCAAATAAATAGGGGTATCTCCAGAAACCCCCACAAAATAACCTCCTAAGTTCGTCAAGAACTCCGAACACCCCAGAAACCCCATAACCTGCTTTAATTGTGGCGCCCCAGGTCACATTAGTTATAATTACCCCCAAAATTAGAGGCTTAAGTCGCCCTCGAATCAGCAGGTACATAACCTCGCTGCAACGCTTGACCCAGAACAACCTCCTAATCCCGCGCCTCCTTTGGCCAAATCGAATTCCCATGACCAACAGGTGAACTTTGTGTTCAACAAAAATTTTCCCGAAAGACTAAAGTTCGAGCCTGGGGCAGCGCCTATTAGATTCTGCCCAGTATTAATAGGCCAGAGCACGCAGCTCTCCCTAAATCCGGTGGCTCAGCTCGTAGTCACCCAGATGCCCGCAAGTAAGAGGTCCACGATCCCGCCCCCTTTATCTCCTCGTGAGAACCACGTAGACGAAGAGCTTAGTTCCCAAGCCCTCGATACGGCTCCGGAAGTAGGTCTGACCCTCCTGCCCCTGGAGGGGAAGGCAGCTAAAAAGAAAAAAGAAAGCGAATAAAGGAGAATATTGATGGACAGAAAAAGAGGTAGAAGAAAGAAGAATAAAGAGGAAAACCCAGCCAAATGGGGTGACTATGAAGGAAGAAAGAAGTGGAAACGCAGTATACCTAGGTAAACTGAGTCAGATAGTAGAAGCGGATAACGAGTATCCCTACCCTCAGTACCCTTCCCCCAGAACGAAACGTCCACGGAGGTACCATTAAAATCCTAAGTCGCCGTGAGAGCCAGGCCCATTAATGTTCACGTAAAGAAAACTTTTCCCGACCCAATTAGATTGAATCCAAACCCGATCGCCTAGTTTAGCTTGGTAAAGGATGACCATGGGACTCCTGTTCCCACCACTTATGAAACCATGAAACAAGCCACCCTAGCCATAATGGGGAGATTAAAATTATTTAGTTACCGTAAAAAGGGTAGTACAAGTACGTTGGAATTCCATTACCAGTTTGTGACATACTTGGGTAGACACAGTAACCAGAACGGACGACTCATGCGCTGTAAAGTATTGGTCATCGAGCACCATTTTAATATTAATTATATAAAAGCTGCTGATAAGGTAAAGCCTCTGTATAACATGAGCCGAAAACCCCTCGAGGGCTACTTCATCGCCCTTTAATCTCAAAACAATTCTTTATTTTTTGTTGTTGTTCGTGATTTGTGTATATATTTAAGGTCTTAAGATTTAGAAATGTAGGGAAGTAACTGGCTAGATACCACTTAAGAACCAAGCTCCTTTTTTGTGTGTAATCGATGGTTTGGTATTTGTTTGTTTGTAAGTTAAATTGGGTGTTGTGAAACGTACTCCAGTAGGCTCACGAGGCCTATGTCGATCACCTGCCTTTGTATGCGTTCGCGTGTGCACCTGAGTTGAGAGAAAATTAAGTTAATAGGATGGTTGACCCCAGCTAACCGTAAGAATCAGTATTATGGTCTAAGACATGTAAGTTTGCTTTTGTTGATGATGTTTAGTTATTTGTTTTTGTTTTTCACTGGAGTTCCCCCCACAATCAACCTCTTCGAAGGGAGGAATGTAGGGAAATCGATATTCCACCCTCAAAACTGGGGAGTAACCCGATTACTTAACCCCTCCCCCCCTTCTCTCCCCTCGCCTCGAGTAACACCCGAAAAGCTTTCTCACAACCACGACATGCACTAATCATCATATTTTGGGTCAGGCAAGCCTAACATTGGCTAAGCCGGCAATATTTCCCATAAAAGAGGGTATTTGATTCACTTCATTGACGAAATTAGAGGACAGGTAACCAAAAGCCATAAGGTTCCGTTAGGGCTAAGTGAAAGACGCTCTGAGAAAAAAGGTTAGAAGAGGAGACTTAATTCCGCCGTTCTCAGCCCCCCCTCCCCCTTCCTTCCCCTACCCCCAGTGGGTTGGCGTAGTATATATGCGAATAACTGCAGAAGAAAGTGGAAGATCGAGTTTGCGATCGAGACAATGATGTCCGGCTAAGTGCGCGGCAACCCTACGAAAGAAACACAGAAGAAGCTCATGCTGAGCCAGTTCCTGGTTGTCGAGGTTTAGTGAGTGGGTAATCCCAGTCCCACTTCCTGGACATATATTTTATTACTGCACCAAGGTGAACCGGAGGTGAAGTGTATCCAATGCACCTACTGTAGCCACTTTCTGTAAATAAGAATAACCCTGGTACTTCCTTTTTGATCAAAATTATGATAATGATCCCCTAAGTGTGTCTTCACTCAGTAGATGTCAGTCATGGGTGGACCGGTGTAATATTGAGTTATATTGAGATTTAAGCCGAGTGGATTGCTTAATAATTGCCAAAGAATCGTCCAAAATAGTTAAACACACAGATACAAAAATAATCTTTAATGTACATGAATTAGAAATAAGCGACAGCGTATATAGGTATAAAGAGAATTAATCTTGCACTGAATAAGTAAGTCTACATAATGTCGTGGGGATTATACTTGAAAATTACTCACTAGGATGCCTGCGTTATAATGGCACCCGACAGAATGATTGGAATAATATTATTGAATTTAACACTGAATTAATCACTTGTAATTACCGAGGTTATGGGCTTGGATGGGAATTCTAGTTCACGAATAAACTCGTGAAGTTAGGGGAGGGTTTCGTTCATTTTAACGATACCTTTGAGTTCGTAAGTATTTTTGAGAATGACGGTGAAGATCTTCTTCTGGTGACGATGATTGCACTAAGTCCGGCAGTCCGAGGTTACCGAATGAGAAGGTAATCCTAGACCGGTGATATATGATCCTATGCCGGATCACGAAGGCGAGCCAAACTGTGGCTCAAATCGGACTTCTTATTCCTCGAAGTGACTGTCCGATTATTCGGCTCCTGGAGTGGGTAGCCAAAACCGATTACCTATCTACGTCTAGGGTAATCCGCAGAGGAAGATCATGTGTAACCTCAGACTCTGAATGGAAGGGGGCCTTCAAGAATTTTGTCACCTACAAGTACGCTGACGGCAACACACAAATTCCCCGAAGTTTCTTTCTTACAACAGGCGAACTGTTTCTATTGTGGGACGAGCTCTCCTCACAACGTAAGTCCAAGATCTTCTGCCTGACTCAAGGGAGAAGTTTCCCTTTTATTTCCCTCACGAGCAGAAATCGAGAGACAGCACCGAATTCTCATAAAATCCGTATCGGTGGGTGAAAGTCCTTTTCATCTGCTGCCAGACAGAGTAAATCTTTCACACCTTCGCTCCACGTCACAGTTTGTGACGGCGCGAAAACTCGGAACTTCATCGGCTAGCAGGTGTCTTTTAGCGGCAAACATTTTACTGAACGGCCGTCTCGAATTTAGTTTTCTCAAAGGCGCGGAAAGGGCGGAGGGAATTCGAGGCGAAAGGTGAATTTAGAATACGGGAGGGACACGCAGCTTGTATCGGAGTATTTCTGCGTATACTAATGTATGTGGTATTTAGACTTCTACATCCCTACCCATTTTGGAAGACATTACTCTGACGTGTAAGTAGGAATAATGTATACTTTTAGCATTGGCTACACGAACAACACAGAAAAAATCAACAAACAAAACAAAACAGGAGTTCAACGAATACAGGAACAACATAAAATAATCATGACGGAAAAAGGAATACACGGGTTACCGGTCATATACAGGAAACTCGTGAATAATTAAGAGCTGATGCCTAAGTACAAAAGAAATAAATGATTATATTCGATACATTAATCCGAGTAGTATGATATAAGACCAGCATGCAAAAAGAAATATGGAAAACAATAAAAAATTAATCACAGCAGTTATAACATATGAATAATTGGTGGGTGGACACTAAACCTTTATCCAAAACTTACATAGCTACAATACTGATTATTTACAAAGACTCACTGGGTTCGTCTACCGGGTAACTAGACAATTTATCCGCGAGTACACTAAGAAATCTCTTTAGGTATCGGATATCCTATTGATATTCGGATAATAACTGGGCCCAACGTATGAGTCTTCCATTCTGACCCTTACAACTTTTTAAATACGCTAGGGGTTTGTGATTCGTTTCTATGGGTAACGGTCTACTATTAAATATACGCAGAACCTTTGTAGCCCAAACATGATAGCTAGCGCTTCTAGCTCCAGAGTGGCATACTTTTTTTCCCGATCAGAAAGGTTTCCGACTTGCAAAAGCCACCGGGAACGGCACTTCTGCCTCGTATTGCAACAAGGAGCATCCAATTCACACTGAACGTTAAGTTAGCTTGTATTGAGAAACAAGCTTAACAATCTCTCGTCAGAGAAACACCCTATCCTCGTTCACAACAAAACAAAGAGATAGTCCTCTTTATTGAGGAATACTCCAACGTGAACTCCTTCAAACACTCCACATCGTCAAAGGATTCGCTCGTTTGCTCATCGCACGTCAGTGCGAATTATTCCAAGATTAACCCGAATATTGGAAGAAGCATACTTTTCCTGTCCCGTTGGTGAAATCATCTTACCAAGATAACGTGCTTAACGCCATCCGTCGCATGTACCGAATTCATCTGTGGCTTTAAAGCTATCTTCGCGCCAGACAAACATCTGGGTGGCAAAAAAGACGTCCACGCACCTGCCCGAAAACAACATTCTTGAGGCTATATATAAATTGAGGCCAATGGTCAGTTTTAAACCCGATTCTCGTGGGGGTTTAAAGGTAAATAAATTTCATTATCTGTTTTTTTTAAGGTGAATTAGCGTTCAATATTAAAGTGAGCTTTGGGTCAACCATTACTGAATATTCAATTGTGTAATTTAGTAAGTCTCACTTAAACTTGTATAGTTTGTTTGTTAGATTTGATTTTTTTTCCATGTTGCAATTAAAGGTCTATCTTTCTTAGAAGCATTTAATTCAATCCTCGAAACGCTAAGCATGGAACTAGAAACCCTCAAATATTACAAAATAACGTAATAATAATAATCAAATATAGTACTCTTAGAGAAAAATTAATCACGGGGTTTTTGAAGTACGTACTCGTAACAAACCTATACGTACGAGGGGCGGTCAATAAATTTTGCGAATCGTTGCGGCAAAACAGAGGAAGGGGGATGGCTGTTTGTGGGGGTGTTAAATCAAGTTATGACAAGTCAGGACCTGCAGCTGCACGCTCTTGCCTTGTCTATTTAATGAGCAGTAGCTGATCGCAGATCGTCAGTCACAAATTTTTCAACAATGGAGAAGGTTGAGCACCGTGCAGTGATCAAATTTTTGACCAATGAAGGCAAGAATGCAAAAGAGATCCATGAACACATGGTTGCAGTATACACCGACACCGCCCCTTCCTATGCAACCATTGCTAACTGGAATAGGGAGTTGCGCCATGGTCGTGAGTCCCTTGAAGATGACCACCGTCCAGGACGCCCGTCAGACGTGACCAACTAGGACAATGGGGCCCGTGTGCAGAGGATGATCCTCGAAAATGGATCGGTGAAGGTTGAAAAAATCGAGCGAGAACTTGGAATATCACATGGAAGTGTTATGAACATCATCCACGACAATTTGGCCATGACCAAGGTCTCTGCCCATTGGGTCCCTAGAAACCTCACGCCCCATGATCGACTTCAACGTCGTCAAAGTCCACAAGGCCAGAGTTGCACAAGCTGCCCTGCGCGAGTGCGGATTTGAGGAGCTCAACCACCCCCCCTACAGTCCAGATCTGGTCCCTAGCGACTACTTTTTATTCCGCCAGCTCAAGGCTGCACTGCGCAGACGCCGGTTTGGGGACGATGAATATGTCCAGCTCGCCGTCCAGGAGTGGATTGAACAGCAGTTGGTAGATTTCTGGTTGTCGGGAATTCGAAGCCTCAGGAACAAGTGGTGCAATTGCATTGAAATCGAGGGTAGTTATATTGAAAAATACTAAAACACTTTTCCTCATATCTCGTTTCCTTATATCCGAATTGCAAAACTTAATGACCGACCCTCGTACGTACACTATCACTCGTTCCTTGCAATACCACGACACTTACATACATCTATATGTTATGAATTCTTACTACATAAAACTTGATTTTATGAAATTTTCCTTTATACAGGGTGACACCCAAAAAACGGGCCTGCACACACCTTTTGTGATATATCCTTCATCCATTCACTAATCACCCTTACTCTGCAGGACATTACAGAAGCAATGCCTGTGAACACAACTAGATTTCACTGGGAGCTACGGCAAAGAATATACTGCGTCAAACATTACTACAAGACAGGATCGTTCAAGAAAGTGCAGGACACTTTCGTGCATCAGTTCGAATGTGAAAAAGCGCCCTCCAAGAGCAGAACTTAGGACTACATGGACCACGTCGAGAACTATGGGACAGTGGAGAACCTTAATGCAGCAAATGACAACCGTCCAAGCCATTCATAACGCCCCAGGAATCGTACAGCTAAGCTGTACGATTCAGTTCAGCAGGGCCTAAAACGCTCTGTGCGCAAGCATAGTCAGTCCCTCAGAATATCCCGTGAGACTTTCAGGAGAGTGCTAGTAATGGATGTAAAGGCCTATGCATACATAATACAGACGAAACAGACTCGTACATTCTCCGACAATAAGCAGAGAAAGGCTATGGCAGTCAACATACTAGAGAAGTTTCAGGAGACTCCAACTTACCTTAACTTCCTTTTGACCTCAGATGAAGCTCACTTCTATCTTGAAGGAAAGGTAAACTCGAAGACAAATGTTTTCTGGGGGACCTCTAGCTCAAATGAGGTAGCCACCAATCCCTTACACTCCCCTAAGTGCACGGTATGGACTGCAATGTCAGCCAGAGGCATCATCGGACCATTCTTCTTCGAGGAATCTGGCGCGACAGTGACAGTCACCAAGGAGCGGTATGTTGAGATCTTCAAAACCTTTAAGAGGGAGCTGCAGACCCGGTTTCCGTCGCTTAAGGGGAAGTTCTGGTTCCAGCAAGATAGAGCAAGCTCTCAAGCCTGTCCCGAGATTGGCTGAAAGAGAACTTTGGTGGCCGTGTGATCACTCTCAACACTGATTTTGAGTGGGCACATCACAGCCCAGACCTTAACGCCCCCCCCCGATTCCTTTGTCTGAGGCTAACTTAAAGAGAGGGTGTACGCAGGGAGACCCAAAACCATCACGAAACTCAATGAATCCATGAGGGAGGAGATCAGAGCCATTTGTCGGTCAGTTTGTAAGGACGGCATGGACAACTTTGTACTGCGACCCAAGAAATGCACAGAGCTAAATGAAGGGCATCTCGACCACGTAGTCTAGAATAAAGAATAAAAGTCCAAAGACTCTCATGTTTTGATAGGATGTTTTTAAACACAATAAACTAGTTATCACCAAAGTTTCATTCAATCCTTGCATAAAATTAAGAAATGAAGCCTATCGAAAGTTGAGGCCCGTTTTGGGGGGGTCACCCTGTATAACTTGATGATATAAGGTCTTCCAAATATAAATGAATCATCTGAAATCTTCCTGCCTAAAAAAAAATTTAGGAAATCTTACTAGATAGAACTAAATTTTATGAAGTCGTCATATATAAATCTTGATGAATTTAAGTCTTCATATATGACAATGGATGTAATGAATTCCTCATCTAAAACTGGATTTTATTCAATTTTTCTATATGAACCCGAATATTATAAAATCTTAAGACATAAGCTGGATATTACGAAGCTTTTTACCTCAAAATGGATATTATGAATTGATCTTTTATCAACTTTCAATTTAGGAAATCTTCTCACATAACATTATAGGTTATGGACTTCTCCCTAATAATATTGGCTGAAAGAAATGGTCCTTAAAAAAACTCATGTCATGAAGTCGTGCTACATAAACCTAGATGTTATGAATTGTTCCTAGATAAAGTAGGTGTTATGAATTGTTCATACATGAAACTGGAAATTATGAAGTCTTCTTACATAAAATAAGATGTTATAAAATATTTCAACATAAAACTGAATGTTATAAGATTTTCCTATATAAAAGTTTCCATACATAAAAAAGCTGTTATAAAGTTCCTTATATATAAAATGATGTTGTGAACTATTCTTATTTAGAAATAGATGTGATATATTTTTCATAGAGAAAGGGTATTTTATGAAATTTTAATACATAAAACTTGATGTATTATAAAGTTTTCCTTCATAAACCTAGACGTTTTAAAGTTTTCTTACCAAACCCCTACGTTGTAAAATAATCCTAGATAAACTTGAACGTTATAAAGTCTTTTTACATAAAACACAATGTTTTATGAAGTTTTACTACATAAAACTGAATTTTATCCATAGATAAAACATGAGTATTTAAAGTCTTCTTTTCTTTAACTGGATTTATTGTAGTCATCTTACATAAACTAGATTTTATAAATAATTCAAACATAAGAGTAGATGTTATGATATTTTCATGCATAATCCTGTATGTTATAAAGTCCTCCCTAATAAAAATGAATATTCTGAAGACTTCCTACATTAAAAAGATGTTATGAAATATTCAAAAATAAAACAAGATGTTATAAAGTATTGCTACATAAAAGAGAATGTTATTAAGTATTCTTACATAAAATTGGGTGTAATCACAGCCTCCTACATAAAACTGAATATTATAAAGTCTTCCTAAACAAAACAGAAGTTCGGAAATTTTTCTATATCACACTGCATGTTAGGAAATTTATTTACATCAACCTTGATATTATTAGGTCTTCCTAATTATATGATGATGTTATTAGCTCTTCCTACAAAAATTAGATGTCATGAAATCATCCAAATTAAAACTTGATGTTATGAAATATCCCTAAATAAATTGAATGGTATGAACTCTTCATGCATAGAAATGAATGTCAGGAATTGTTCCGAGAAAGTTGGATGTAATTAAGTGTTGGTAGATAAAGCGAGATGTATTGAGGTCTTCCTACATAAAACTTGATGTTATGAAGTATCCACACATTAATGTGAACAGCTTACTGTCGTTCTAGTTTAAAGTGAATATTATGGTCTCTCCCTTAATAAAACTGGATGTAGGGAATTTTTTTTAAACTAGATGTGAAATATCTCTAGATAAATTTAAGTATTATAACTCGTATCTTGCAGAGAACTGGATGTTTTATTATGTCTGCCTACATAAAACCTAATGTTATGAAGTTTTCATACATAAAACTGGATATTTTGAGGCTTTACTAAATAAAAGTGGATGTTATGAATTATCCCTATATAAATCTAGAGAGGAGGCAATTTTCCTACATACATAAAACTGGAAGTTATGAAGGATTCCTATAAAAATGGATGTTCATAAATCTTCCTGCATTTATGAACAGGATGTCAAGAAATCTTTCTACATAAAACTGGAATTTATGAAGTCTTCCTAGATAAAAATGGATGTTATGAGATCGTCCGTTAAAACTGAATTTTATTTAGTCTTCCTATATAAGTTTTTATGTTATAAAATCATATGAAATAAATCTGGATTTTACGAATTCTTCGTAGATAAAACCTGGATATCATTCATTCATTTTACATAAAACTCGTTGTTTTAAATTCTTCTTACCTAAAACTAGATGTTATGAACTTCAAAATAAAACTGGGTGTTATGAAGTCTTCCTATATAAACCTGGATAATATCAGATGTTCTTACCTAAACTAGATGTTATGAATTCTTCCTGCATAAAACTGAATGTTATGAAGTCTTCTTACATAAACTAAATTTTATGAAGTTTTCCGTCATAGAACTCAATGTTATCGAATCTTCCTACATAAAACTTGATGTTTTGTTTACGTTGAACCTTTATATAATTATTGTTTTGGAAGTTAGACTACTATAAAACTAGATGATATGAAGTCGTCCTACATAAAACTGAAGGTTATAAATTCTGTCTACGTTTACCTGGATGCTATGAAGTAGTTCTTAACAAAACAGGATGTTATTCACTCTTCCCACATATAACTGGATGTTATTAAATTCTCATGCAAACCCTGCATGATATGAAGTCTTCTTAGATGAAACTGGATGTTTTATAAAGTCTTGATACATTTAATTTATTTTTATGAAGCCCTCCTACATAAAATGGGATATTATGAAGATTCCAATTTAAAATTGGATATAAAGAAGTCTTAATCGTAAAAACTGGATTTAACGAAGTCTCTCTAGATTAAACTTGATAGTATAAAGCTTTTCTATATTTTACTCTATGTATCAAGTCTTCCGGAATAAAACTACTTAGAATGAATCCCTGTTCGACAAATTAGATGTTATCTTGTCATCTTATAGAAAAATGGATGTTATGAAGTCTTCCTACAGAAACTGGATCTTTTAAAGTCTAATTCATGACACTGGATGTTTTATGAAGTCTTTCTAGATTAGCTTGTGTGTTATTAAATTTTGCTACATAAAACTGGATGTGTTGATATCTTCCTGCAACAACTTCGATGATATAAAGTTATCCTACATAAAAGTGGATGTCATAAAGTCTTCCTACTTTTAACTGGATGGTATGAAGCCTTCCGACATAAAACTGGATATTCTGAAGTTATCCTTCATAGATTCTGATATCAGTATGTCTTCTTCAATAAAACTGGATATCCTGAAGTCTTTCTAGAAAAAAGTGGATGTTTTGAAGTCATTTTACAAACAACTGGATGTTATGAAGTTTTCCTTGGCAAAACTGGATGCATTGAAATTTTTTTGCATAAACCTGGATGTTACGAAATCTTGTTCAATAACAATGAATATTTTATGAAGCCTTCCTAAATATAATTGTATTCCATGAAGTTTATTCTACATAAAACTACTCGTAGATGTTATGGAGTCTCGCTGCATAAAAAAGAGAGTTATAAAGTCCCTCTGCATTTAAATAAATATGACAATTTTTTATATAAACCTAGATTTTCTGAAATCTTCCTCCATAGACCTGGATATTATTTAGTCTAATAGATAAGGCTTGATCTCATAGTCTTCCTACAGAAACTGAATTTTTTAGGCTTTATATATAAAACCGGATGTTTCATTAGTCTTCTCACATAAGACTGGATGTAGTAGAAATTTTCCGACAAAAAAGTCGGATTTATGAAATAATCGTCCTAAGAATTGGATGCAATGAAGTTTTCCTGGATAAACTTTGATGTTATTAAGTTTTTCTACATTTTACTGATTGATGTGAGCTCTTTCCATGAAAATTAGATTTTATTAAGTCTTTTTTCTAAAAAAATGGAGTTCATGAGTCTTCCTACATAAAAAGTGGATGTAATAAACTCTTACGAGTAGTACATTTATTTGGATATTATGAAGTTTTCCTACAATTACCTTGATGTATATAATTCTACCTACAGAAAAATAGATGTTATGTAGTATTCATAAATCAAACTTGATGTTATGAAGTCTGCTTACATAAAACTAGATGTTATGAAGTCTGCTTACATAAAAATAGTACTTATGAAGACATAATACAAAAACTTGATGTTATGAAGTCTTCCAAGATAAAAACGAGCATTTTGAAGTCTTCCTACATAAAAATGTTCGTTTCGAAGTTTTCCGAGTTAAAAATGTTTGTTAGGAAATCTTTTTTTCAGAAAACTGGATATTTAGAATTCTTCTTACAGAAATGGATATTATAAATTCATCGTACATATAACTAGACGATATGAAGTCTTCTTAGATAAAACTGGATGCTGAAAAGCCTTCCTAGATAAATTTAGATGTTATGAAATATCCCTACATAGAATTGGATGACATGAAGTCTCACTAGATATAATAATGTTATGACGTTTTCCTATATAAAAATGGATGTTAGGAAGTTTTATTAGATAAAACTGGATATTATAAAATCTTCCTGCATAAACCTTGATTCTATGAAGTCGTCTTATAAAAGACTGGATAGTATGTAGTCTTCATATATAAAACAGGATGTTTTATTAAGTATTCCAGCGATACTCTTTGTAAGGGAATCGTCCCTCTCCCGTTCTCTCCAATTTGAGACACGGGACGTTGAACGCAAAAACATCCAGCCCCGGCACCATGAGTCAAGTTCGTAACCACAGCCCCTCGCCACTCATCTCTATAAAAAGCCAAACGGTTTAAACGGCAAGATCTCCCTACGCGAGTATATTCAATTTCACCTCAAATACGAAATTGGAGACGCGTTTCTCTCAAGCTCGAAGGCCAACTGGAGCAGAGGTAAGACTTGATGAGAAAAACCGTTGGAGTAAGAACCCTCCTTCGGCCCGTCCACAAGCCCCCCCCCCCTCTCTTACCCCTACTCCCAGTGGGGTGACGAGGTATAAATACCAAGCACTTGGGGAAAAACGAGGGAGAATACGCGAGTTGCCAGGTTACGAAGTCCCCGGCAATAGAAGCCGGGCTACCAAGACTAGAAAGGTAGAATACGTCAGTCGCCAGGCTACGAAGTCCCCGGAAATAGAGGTTGGGTTACCAAGACTGGAACTAAGAAGAAGCTCATCCTCGACCTAGTTCCCGGTTATCAAACAGAACTTTAAGTTTACTTGTTCAAGTTCAACTTACTCTCGTCAGAGAGACTCCTCCTATCCTAGTGCAACCTAAAGCCCAGGGATAGTCCTCACCCTTGAGGAATTACATAACGAAGAAGAAAAGGCTCCCCCTCGAGCCCGTTACCTGGTGGTCACACAAAACTCTAAGTTAACTTGGTTTAGGAAGCAAGTTCAACTGATTCTCGTCAGAGAACCTCCCCTCCCCCCCCCTCCACTATCCTGGTGTAGCACAAAGCACCTTGATAATCCTCAAACTTAAGGACTGCCGAAACGAAGAAGAAAAAGCTCCTCCTCGAGCCAGTTGCCCGGTAGTAACACCGAACTTTAAGTTAACTTGGTTTAAGAACCAAGTTCAATTTACTCTCGCCAGAGAGACCCCGTCTAGCCTGGTGCCTCCTAAAGCATCGTGATAGTTCTCACCAAAGTACCTTATGACTGCCAAGTCATCCAGTCCACCTCCAACAATCTGGTTGAAGCACGCGTCAAAGTACCCACCAGATTCCTCATTGAGTTCAAGGTCAAACTCAAACCCGCCGCCAGGGCAACCAAGGTATTTAAACTCCAGTAGAGACAATTAGCCTATTTCCTTTATATTGAAGTGAGCATCGAGTTAGCCAATATTAGAGGGTCAAGTTAATTGAGGTCATTATTGTGTTTTTTAAATTCATAGGATTTCTGTGGTTCATGTTTTTTTGTATTAAATTGTTAAATTGAAAATTTATGTTTATTTTGGGATAATTCCTGTGAGTTACTCTATATCCTTACGTTTTGAAGCGACTCTTCCTTAAAAAAAAATAGCACTCTTAGACAAAAGCATACTTCAAAAAAAAAGAAGTATATCACGACAAAAAAGGTATACTTCGACAAAAGTATTACTCGACAAAAGGTATTCTACGACAAAAGTGGTGTCAGGTCTGTAGGTTTTTTATTAGAAAAAACCCAGCAGCGTCTAATTTAGGGAGAGCCAAGACGTAAAAGGATTACCAAGAATAATAGAGAATAATTGACGAGAGGAAAATTGGTAAAGTTAGGGGTGGAAGCAATCTGAAGGTAATTGTTAGGCCATGCGCGCTACCTGGTGAGTGGCAGCATAAGTACCTGAGAGTAAAACAAGGAAAATTCGACGGACAAAGACAAAATGGATCCGGTCGAAAGACTCAACCAACAAGCCCAAATTCTGGGACTTGAAGGTGAGGATATGGATGCCTACGTCTTTTCAGAATTGAGAATAAAAATAAAAGAAGAAGAAATAATAAAGTTTGATAGAAAATGGAAGATATAAGAAAAGAGGGGAAACGAGAGGCAATGAAAATACGGATTCACAGAAAAGGAGAAGAAGACCGAATACAGTGGAAAATAGAAACAAAGGAAAGAAGAATACCGAGCGGAAGTAAAACAAACGAAAGAATAATACTGTTGAAAAGAGAAGCAGAAGAATTAAGAATAGGGATAGAAAGGGAAGCTAAAAAAATAAGAATAAAGATAGAACGAGAAGATGATGAAAGAAGAATAAAGATAAAAATGGAAGATGAAGAAAGAAGAACCCGACGGGAAAGCGAACGAGCGAAAGTGGAAATAGAAGCCAAGGAAAAAAGAATGAAGAGGGAAAAAGTCAAAAGAAAGAAGAATAAAGATTAGAAAAGAAGTAGATAAAAGAATACAGCAGGAAAGAGAACTTGCTCAAGCTGAAAGAGAGGAGAGGGAAGAAAAATAAAAAATGCTCGCACTCGAAAGTGCATCTATCGAGAACCAGATGGAGGTCGAGGAAGTTCTAGCTCGGCCTAGACCTAGGAAGGGACCATTGATGGAAACCCAGCCAAATGGGGTAACGATGGAAGAAGTAGTAAGTAGGGATGAGGTACCAGCAGGAGTACCTATGGAAGAACCTATGAGGAGAACCCAGTCAAATGGGGTAATGATGGACTAGGTAGTAACTAGGAAGAGGTACAAGCGGGTGTACCTGAGGAATTATCTACGAAGAGAACTGAGTCAAATGGGTTGACAGGAAGGAGGAAAGAAGTGTTAATGCGATAAACCTATGTAAAACTAGTCAGATGGTAAACGCGGATGAGTATCCCCTACCCCTAGTAGTCTCCTCCTCGAACGGAACGTCCACGGAGTTAGCATTAAAATTCCAAGTCGTGTTGAGCTCCACGCCCATTAACGACCCCGCAAGGAAAATTTTATTCGACCCCCAGAGATCGAACCCAGATACGATCTCTCCGTGTACCTGGTTAAAGGAGTACTATGAGACTCACACTCCCATCATTCATGCAACTCTGCCAAATGGGGTGACGATGGAGCAAGACGGAAGTGTCAATGTGGTACACCCAAGTAAACCGATTCCGTTGTTAGACGTGGATAATAAGTACCCCGTACCCCCAGTAGTCTTTCCCCAGTAGTCTTCCCCCAGAATGAAGCATCCACGGAGTTACCACTAAAACTCCCAGTTGTAGTGAGCTCCAGTCCCATTAAGGACCCCGCAAGGAAAAAAAATTTCGACCCCCGTAGATCGAACCCAGACACGATCTCCCCGTGTACCTGATTAAAAGAGAACTATGGAGCCCACGCTCCCATCAATTATGCCCCACTGCAACAGGCTCCGGTAAGGAAAATGGTTTCCGAACAAATTAGATCGAACACAAACTCGATCTCCCAAGGTACCTTGTTAAAGGAGGACTATGGGACCCCCGCTCCCAGAAATTATGCCCCACTGCAACAGGCCGCTCTAGCCATGAGGGTTAGTTTAAAAGTATCCAAGTACCATAATACGGGTAGTTCGCATAAGTTGGAGTACCACTGCCATTTTGTGACTTACTTGGGTAGATCCCATAAATCGAATGGCCGACTCAGGCGCGGTAAGGTAATGGTCACAGAGCACCATTTTAATATTAGTTACATCAAAGGGGCCGATAAAGTACAGTCGCTCTATAAGCTGAGACGAAATACCATTGAGGGTTATGTCAGTACCTAATAAGCGTGAAACCATGTTTATGATTATTTTTGCTGTTAGTAGTTATCAGTAGAATTTAAGTTCTTAAAAGCTTAGAAATGTAAGGAAGTAGCTTGTGTGGTATTTTTTCTTTTGCTGCGTGTAATCGATCAATTAGGTTTAGTTGTTTGAGAGTTAAATTGGGCGAGTATGTTAAATTGTGCTGTGTAACATACCCCTCTTCCCCAGTAGGTTCGCGAGGTCTAGTTTGAACCCATGCCTGTGTACGTTCGCGCGTGTGCGCTCAAGTTTAAAGAAACTTAAAGTAAGAGAAGGCTCAAAGATATACAACTTCGCTGTACTCGACTAGGTTGAGTTAGTTGTTTTAAGTTTCTTGGAGGCCCCCCCTCCCCCATTAAGTTCTTCGAAAGGAGGTGTATAGGGAAATCGCCCCTCTCCCGTCCCTTCCCAGTTGAGACACGGGACGGTGACCGCAAAAACATCCGGGCCCGGCACCGTGTGTCAAACTCGTAACCACTGCCCAAAGCCAGTCGTCTCTATGAAAAACGGAATGGTTTAAACGGCAAGATCTCCCCTACGCGAGTATATTCAATTTCACCTCAAATACGAAATTAAAGACGCGTTTCTCTCAAGCTCGAAGGCCAACTGGAGCAGAGGTAAGACTTGATGAGAAAAACCGTTGGAGTAAGAACCCTCCTTCGAACCCGCCTACAAGCCCCCCCTCTCCTCCCCTACCCCCACTGGGGTGACGAGGTATAAATACCAAGCACTTGGGGAAAAACGAGGGAGAATACGTGAGTTGTCAGGTTACGAAATCCCCGGCAATAGAAGCCGGGCTACCAAGACTAGAAAGGTAAAATACGTGAGTCGCCAGGCTACGAAGTCCCCGGCAAAAGAGGCCGGGTTACCGAGACTGGAACTAAGAAGAAGCTCATCCTCTAGCTAGTTCCCAGTTATCAAACCGAACTTCAAGTTTACTTGTTCAAGTTCAACTTACTCTCGTCAGAGAGACTCTTCCTATCCTGGTTTAGGAACCAAGTTCAAAGGATTCTCGTCAGAGACCCTTCCCCCTTCTCACTATCCTGGTGTAGTACAAAGCACCTTGATAGTCCTCGACCTTGAGGACTGCCGAAACGAAGAAGAAAAAGCTCCTTTTCGAGCAAGTTACCCGGTGGTCCCACCGAACTCTAAGTTAACTTGGTTTAAGAACCAAGTTCAACTTTCTCTCGCCAGAGAGGACCAGCCTATCCTGGTGTCTTCTAAAGCCCCGTGATAGTTCTCGCCCTGGAAGAAGACCCCCCCTCTCTTAATACCCTGTGGATCCCCATATTCTACAATTGCCATAGTACCTTGTGACTGCCAAGTCATCCAGTCCACCTCCAACAATCTGGTCGAAGCACGCGTCAAATGATCTACCAGATTCCTGTGGTGCCTGGGCTCATTGAGTTCAAGGTCAAACTCAAACCCGCTGCCAGAGTAACCAAGGTATTTAAACTCCAGTAGAGACAATTAGCCTATTTCTATTATATTGAAGTGAGCATCGAGTTAGCCAATATTAGAGGGTTAAGTTAATTGAAGTCATTATTGTGTTTTTTTAAATTCATAGGATTTCAGTGGTTCATGGTTTTTTTTGTATTAAATTTTTAAATTGAAAATATATGTTTATTTTGGGATAATTCCTGTGAGTTTCTCTATATCTTTACGTGTTGAAGCGGCTCTTCCTTAAAAAAACAAACAAAATTAGCACTTTTAGACAAAAACATATTTCAAAACAAAAGAAGTATATCACGATAAAAAGGTATACTTCGACAAAAGTATTACTCGACAAAAGGTATTCTACGACACTCTCCTTTATTCTTATATGTTGGATTTCGGATACGGTTCTTCCTCAGTATAGTTTGCAAGAATTTGTCTTTCACCCTTTCGTTCTCTCTCTCTCTCTCTCTATTATATTTATTTCTCATTTTCCCTCTCTCTAATTTTTGCTTTCCATCTTCCACTATTTCCCTCCTTCTATCTTTATATATTTTTATATATCTCAAAGTAACGCGAGAGAATGATGAAGATGAATGCAATAAACCACATTGAAAGAGAAAACGGAATAAATTTTTATTACAGTAATATTTATTACCTTTTTTTGAATGTGGTTTATTGCATTCATATATATATATATATATATATATATATATATATATATATATATATATATATATATATATATATATATATATATATATATATATATATATATATATATATATATCGCTCTCTTTTTCTTTCTCTTTCGATATCTATTTTTTCTCTCTCTACTAATTTTCGTCCCATCAGCCTAACTTCTCTAATTGGAAAACTCTTGGAATCGATAATTAGAGATAGGTTGGTGAGCCATTGCGAAGCTAATAATTTCATTGCAGACTCCCAGCATGGATTCAGACGTGGGTGTTCGTGCCTAACCAATTTACTCGAATTTCTTCATAACATGATTTGCATCTACGATGAAACTAAAGGCCTTTAAAAAAGGCATTTGATACAGTTCCGAACGAAAGGCTATTGATGAAAATTAGAGCAATAGGAGTGAGGGATACAATACTTAAATGGATTAAACGTGGCTATCAAATCGTTCACATCGGGTTGTTGTGAATGGGGTGTGTTCAGAGTGGGCCCCAGTCACTAGTGGGCCAATGTGCCTATTATTATTTATTGTTTACATTAATGACTTGGATAATGGAGTGTTTAGTTAGATCTCTAAATTTGAGGATGACACAAAGCTGAGAAGCCGAGCCCTTTTGGGACCCGATGTTGAGCAAATGCAAAGGGACCTTAATAAAATTGTTAAATAGGCGGATAAATGGCAGATGGGCTTCAACATAGGTAAATGCAAGGTTATGCATTTAGGATATCATAACTTAAAAGTAGAATACCATATGAAAGGCCGAATCCTCGACTCCGTTATTTAGAAAAAGACTGGGGATTTTAATCTTGGAGGACCTTAAATATAAAACAATGCGCAGAAGCTTGTAAAAAAGCAAACCGAATGCTAGGATATATTGCTCGAAATTGTACTTTCAAATCGAAAGATATAATCCTGCCACTATACAAAGCGTTCGTGCGCTCACACCTCGAATATGCGGTTCAATTTTGGGCCCCCTACCTAAACAAGGATATAACACAGTTAGAAAGAGTGCAACGTCAGGCTACCAAACTAGTTCCTGGAATCCGAAACAAGCCGTACGATGATAGAGCCTGCTCATTAAACCTAGGAGTACTATCCCTTGAAAGTAGACGATTACTTGGACAATTGATCGAGGTATTCAAAATATTAAAAGGATTTACTAATATTGATTACAGACTATTGTTCGAGATGGACGAAAGGGCCAACACACTCCAAAATGGTTTAAAATTAGTGAACGAGTGATTTAACTCTACTATAGCTCAAAATTACTTCACGTTTAAAATCACGCAAACGTGAAATAGCCTGCCCAACCATGTAGTAGAAAGCACTTCAGTTAATATGTTCAAAAAGTGACTTGATGACTACTTCAATAGTGTAAATATAACGTAGTAGGAGCATAGAAGACAACGTCATACGAAATAAGGAGTTGAGAATAAAATAAAATGAACAATAAAAAGATGCCAGTGACGCCTCCCTGCATGGAGTGAATGTGAATTCTCCTCTTTTTTTGTCTGTCCTATAAGTATATTATTTTCATCACTAGCAGGCGAAGCCTGCGGAAAAAAGAAAGTACTGTCCTTCACCTCCCCCCCTCCCTGGTTAAAGAAGCTTGTTCGTGTATTTGAGGGATAGCTGAACCTACATGTCAAGGGTATAAATGTAGATAAGTGTGTACCGTAGAAGTGAAATAGTTAGAACAGGCATGTAAAGAAAGGCCAAATGGTACACATGTATATAACTGTGTACAGTAAAATAGAAATATTTTTTTTAAATCATGTAAAAGAATATATATATATATATGGTACACATGTAGATAAGTGTGTACCGTAGAGCAGTAATAGTTAAAAAAACATGAAAAAAGCATGATACACTAACGTTAGAAAGTGGTAGTTAACATCTTCTGTAAGCGGACTGGCCTTGAGCAGACCTTGGGGTCTTTGCTGGTCCTTGTTTCTGTGGTTCTCTCTTGCTCTCCCTCTTACTCTCTTTTTCTATGTTTATCTATTTCATTCTCTCTTTCTCTCTCAGGTTATCACGCTCTTTTTATATATTTTCTCCCCCTCTTGCTCTCTTTATTTTCTCTCTCGTTCTATTTCTTCTCTTTCCATTCATCATTCTCTCTTCGTTTCATCCTCTATTTCTATTTAGCATTTTGTCTCATTTTTTCTATCTTTCTTTATATTTTCTCTCACAATTACGCTCTTGCTCTCTCTCTCTTTCGCTCTTTCTTTATCACTCTTTATTTCTCTCTTTTTCTCTATAATTCTCTACACGCTTTCTCACTCTCTCTTTATATTTCTCTTTCTTCTTTTTCATATATGTCTTTCTCTCTCCTTTTCTTTCTCTCATTCTGTTTCTCTCTCGTGCTCTCTCTTCATGTATCTCTTTCTCTACCTCTTTCTACCTAACTTTCTTTCTGCTTTTTTCTTTTATTCTCTCTCTTTTCTCGCTTTCTCTAACTCATTATTTCCCTTTTACGAGTATCTCTTTTTCTCACTCATTCTGTCTCGTTTTCGCTTATTTTCTCTCACTTTCTCTTATTTTCATTATATCTATCTCTCTCTCTCTCTCTCTTTTCTCTCTTTCTTTCTCTTTATCTTTCTTTTACTCTCTTATCTTTTGCTTCCAATATTTTTCTTTGTCTTTCTCTCTGTGTTCTCTTTCTTTCGTCCTCTTTCACTTTTCTATCTCGTTCCCCCTCTGATGAAAGGCGGTGGAGGGATTAATTGAGTTCAAATCCGGAGATCGAGCCGTATAGAGATAAATTGAACCCATGAGGTAATTAATGAACAAGCGCGTATTTTGGCATGTCATAAACGGGGCTCGACCAATGAGGCCTTCAGACAATTTTGAAGTTCCCTACTCAAAATCATTCGCTTTGTTTACCCTTAATCAAAGAAAAAACAGAGAGCATCTTAATCGAGGACTCCTTAATAAAAAATCAGATTCAGAATTTTAGACACTTAATCGGGATAAGCGTACGAAAATTTGCCTCCGTGATTGAGATATTAAGAACTTAAACAGGCAGAATGAGAACCGCACTTCCCTTATCTTCATTGAGGAAAACGACATTCACCGATTCGACACAACCCCAAATGAAATTGTTAATCAATCAAGGGGTCTAAAGTATGGGTAATTGGGATTATTTGACTATTAAACGCAAGTCTGAGAATGAAGTCAAAGTCAATTAACCCTAGTGAAGTAATGAGGGATTAGGTTTTTAACTTCTGAAACTATTTTCAAGACCAACTATCCATTTTTCATAATTATGCAATTTAATTTAGCGAAGTAAGGGATTCAAGGTTGGGAAGGTTAATAGAGAAATGCATAACCGATCTCTATGGCCCGGAAGTCATTTGCCCCAAGGCTAGGCTCAGATCCAGGGAAACGATCTAGACCTCAAAGAAATGTTCATGGCAACTTGATAGATCAAATAAATTGTTTCTATACGAATTAACGAAGCATAAGAAATAAATTGACCGAATTTAAAGGTTGAGTCAGATCGGAAAACTTTTATATCATTTTAATTACCGAAACATGGCTTAATTCTTCTCAAAGAGACTTTTTGAGGTGAATTTGTCATTGACAGTTAGTGTATACAATCCAGACAGGCATCGATACAGAAGGGTAGAGAGGTGTCATAGTAATTAAAATAACGGAAAAGCCTCATTTAGGGTCAACATAAGTAATAAGGATATGGAAATGAAATTGTAATGGTTAAATTAGTGATTGGCAACGCTAGGATTAATATTTAAACTTTTATCGACCACTTGCCTTAAACGAAAAAGAGTATAGGAGGTTTTTAAATTGTATCTCCTCTATTATTAAGAGAAACACGACAAAGATATGTGGTGATTATAACTTTCCAAACAGCGAATGTGTAACGTGTGCTTGCGATAAAGAACGTGAAAAATTGATAAAATTCATGGGAGATTATTTTCTTTTTCAAAAGCTCGAGGAACTAACCAGAGACCAACATATCTTCAAGCTTGTTCTAGCCACGGAGGAAAATTTAGTACAAAACTTTCATGTTGGGGAAGCGCAGACAAATAGCGGCCGCAACATGATTAGATTCGATAAAAGGGGAGGCATATCCTGAAATGACAGCTGCAAACCCTTTCCGTTGTTCGGAACGTGTAATTTTGACCTGTTTTTAGATCGTATACTGACCGACTTTTGGAATATCCAATTTTATAATACGTACGCACATGATATGTAGTTAGAGTTAGAGCGAGTATTCCTAACAGTTGATTTGGAGTTAGTGAAACATATAAAAATAAAAACGTAACCAAAGCAGGGCACCGTGGTTCAGACCAGGAATTATAAACTATACGGGAGCGAAATTGACGGTAAATTTATAGTGAAAAAAAATTTATGGAGTCAAATCAAGCAACTTGCATTACCTAGAGAAGCGAAGAGGGAACATGAAAGAGATATAGCCGATAATTCTAAAACAAAACTCAAACTAGGAAGAGTATAGGACAGCTAATGAGTAAAGAGGGGTGCTTATCAGGTACTGTGGAAGAAACTGTTAATATACTAAAAGATTATTCCGTAAGGGTCGTTACTTTCGAGGACATAACAAAGTTAAACACATTATGCGAAGAGATCGTTTTAAGATTAAATAAGATACTCTCTGACGTGCGCGTGAACGAATGCAAAATTAGTACATACATAAAAAATGAAACGATCGAAGTCACCCGCGCCAAACGATGGAAACCAGACGTACCCTAAGAAATGAAAAAAAAGAACTGAGGAAACCAATGAACATTATTTTTAAATGTTCTATATGTGAGGGGATAGTTTCAGTTTAGTTCATTGGAGCTAATATTACGCCGATCTTTGAAAAGGAGGACAAATCCGATCCCAGTGACTTTCGTCCTATTAACTCTACGTCACTGGTTATGAGAGAAATAACCCAATCTCATAAAATCAACAATGTTTTAAAAAGGAAGATCGTGCTCAACCAATACTATGTCCTTTTTCATCTATAGGGTATCCATCTACGACAGTAGCAGATGAGTAGACATAATTTACCTCGACTTTCCAAAAGTGTTTCATACAGTACCGCATAAGAAGGATAAACTCAGACAGGGCCCCATTTACCAATGGGGTTCCCAACGGCTCAGGTTTCGGGCCATTATTGTTCATAATATATATATATATATATATATATATATATATATATATATATATGACGTCGATAACGGTCTCATTAGTAATATTTCTAAGTTCGTGGACGACACTAAGATAGGAAATAGTGCTGCAGCTAGATGCGATGTCGTGGGACTGCAGCAAGACCATAACAAAATTGTTGAAGGGGAAGATAAATGGCAAATGAAGTTTAACATATGTAAACGAAAAATTAGAAATCAAAAATCTTAAAACAAAATATCATCTAAGGGGCCATATTTTGTAATCCGTAGAAGTGAAAAACGATCCTGGGGTCATAATTTCAGCGGACATCAAAGTGTCCAAACAATGCATGGAAGCCACTAAAAAGCGAATTGAATATGAAGATACATCGCCCGAAATTTCTCCTTTAAGTCTAGAGGCATAATTTTACCCTTATATAAATCATCAGTTCGCCTACATCTAGAGTATGCACTTCAGTTTTGGTCTCCGAGCGTTATCAAAGATACGGAAATGTTAGAAAGAGTACAACACAGGGCGACTAAACTGATACCCGAATATAGGAACAAACCTTATGAAGAAAGATTCTGCTGCATAAATCTATGATCATTCGAGAGTAAACGTTTAAGCGGGAAGCTCATATAGGTTTTTAATCTTAAAATGTTTTTCCAACATGAATTACTCGCCATTATTAGAATTAGATTATAGAGCGAGATCCCATCAAAAATGGATTTGAATTAATCAACAAGCAATTCACCAGCGATTATAATTCACTTTCTCTTTAGCTTTCTCTTTAGTTATCTCCCATCTATATTTATGTTTCTCACTTTAGCTTTCATGCTCTTTTTATCTCTCTGTTTAACTCTTTCTCTTTACCTCACTGTTTCTTTAGCTCTCTCTCTCTCTCTCTTTAGATTTTCCTTTTTTTAACTCTATCATTCTTCAACTCTGTTTCTCTTTAACTGTCTTTTTAAGCTCTAACTCTCTTTAGTTCATTCTCTCTCTAGCTATCTCTCTCTATCTCTCTCTCTCTATATATATATATATATATATATTTCTTTCTGTTCCTCTTCATCTATCTCTGTCTACCTCTATCTCTCTGTTTATCTTGTCTCTTTCTTCTATCTGTCTATCTCTGTTCTCTCTGTCGCTTTCCCTTTCTATCTGTCTATCTGTCTCTGTCTCTCTATCTAACTGTCTGTATCTATATGCCTGTCTCTCTTTCTGTCTCAGTCTCTTTCTGTTGCTCTTTCATTCTTTCTTTCTCTCTATTTAATGTCTCTTTCTCTCTCTATCTCTGACTCTCTCTTTCGTCGACTCTCTCCTTTTCTCTTTTTCTATATCTCTTTCTTTCTTTTTTCTCTCTTTATCCTTGTTTCTCTCTCTGCCTCTCTCGTGTCTCGCTCTGTTTCTCTCTATCTCTCTGTCTCTCTTTCTGTTTTTCTATGTCTCTCTTATTGTTTCTTTATGTCTCTCTCGTTCACTCTATTTCTCTGTATGTCCCCGCTCTCTCACTTGCTGCCCCCTCTCTCAATCTCTGTTTGTCTCTCTCCCACAATCTCTGTTTCTATCTCTCTCTTTCTCTTTCTCTCACTCTCACTTTGTCTCTCCCTCACTTTGTCTTTCTCTCACTCTCACTTTGTCTCTCCCTCACTTTGTCTTTCTCTCGCTCTCACTTTGTCTCTCTCTGAGAAGAGCAGAATTTGCAGGTCTTCGTGCTGGACTGACTGACGTGAGGCTAAAAGTGTGCGATGCTGTTGAAGACTCTTGGAACAGTTTCAAAACCACATTCATGAGTCTTCAATCGCATTTCATCCCTTTGAAACGCCCCCGTCGGTCTTCTGTTCAACCAAAGTGGTTTAATCGAGAAATTGGCCAACTGCTTGGGGATAAGAGAATTGTGGACCGGCAATCGAAGATCTCGGGGGACTATGACGAATACCGGAGGCTATCCAGGAGAATGAAGTCCAGCATAAGGGCGGCTAAGCGGTCTGAGGAACTCCGAGAGGCGAAACTTTGTAAAGAGAATCCCAAAGAGTTCTTTGGGTATGAAAACAGCTGTAAACAATCCGTCGAACGATTGGTCCTTTGATGAATGAGGAGGGGAGATTAAAGCACTCAGATGCAAAAAATGCTAACCTCTTTAACGATTACTTCTCTTCAGTGTTTACTGAAGGGTGTGGTCACATCCCCCAGTCAACGAGTTCCTACTCGGGGAAAAAGCTGAAGGATATGGACTTTACCGAAGGAGAAATAAAAAAGAAGATTAGTGACCTAATGACGAATAAGTCACCTGGCCCGGATGGCTTTCTATCTAAAGTGTTAAAATAATTGCGCGATCAAGTGTCACGACACCTGAGCGCAATCTTTAACATGTCAATCGGGACCGAATGCGTTCTTAGAGACTAGCGTGAAGCCGAGGTGACTCCTATCTTCAAGAAAGGAGACCATAGCCAACCGTCGAACTACCGACCTATCAGTCTGACTTCGATAGTCGGTAAACTCATGGAAAGCATGATGGTGGACAAAATGACTTCGCATTTAGAGTCAAACCTGCTACTGAGAAGTTCCCAGCAAGGCTTCCGAAGGCAACGGTCATGCCTGACGAACCTTGTAGAATTCTTCCACTTCGTCTTTAGTGAGCACAATCGGGACAAGGCGGTGGATGTGGTCTACTTAGACTTTCAGAAAGCCTTTGATAAGGTACCACACCGCCGCCTTCTCCGGAAAGTGGGAGCGCTGGGCATAGACGAAAAAGTAGCCGGCTAGATCGATAACTGGTTAAGTTGCAGACGGCAACGGGTGGTGGTGAATGGACAGCCTTCTGAGTTGGTGCCCGTTACTAGCGGGGTGCCTCAAGGTTCTGTCCTGGGACCACTACTATTCATCATCTACGTCAACGACATGGACGGTGAAATGGTTGCCAAGATTTACAAATTTGCCAACGATACCAAGCTTGGTATAAACGTTGCAAAGGAGGGAAATACTGCAAGTCTGCAGGAAGATCTTCAGAAGATTGAGGAGTGGTCAGACACGTGGCAAATGCCTTTTAACGTGAGCAAATGCAAAGTGATGCATACCGGCCACCGAAACCCCCGAACTCAGTATATCCTTAAGGGCGCTGCTCTTGAATCCACTGACATTGAGAAGGTCTTGGGTGTAACAGTCACTAGTGGCCTCAAGTTCTCGAAACAATGCATTGAGGCTGAGAAAAAGGCCCAAAGGATGTTAGGCTACATAAAGCGCCAGTTTGGATATCGGAACAAGGAGATTGTACTGTGTTTGTACAACTCACTTGTCCGACTGCACTTGGAGTATGCCGTACAATTTTGGAGTCCTTCATTTCGAAAGGACATCGCAAGATTAGAACGTGTGCAAGCCAGGCCAAGCAAACTGATTCCCTCTATCAGACATAAAAGTTATAAAGATAGATTAAGGGAATTAGATCTGTTCTCGTTGGAAACCCGTAGACTGCGTGGTCAGCTCATCGAAGTTTTTAAAATACTTCGAGGGTTCGATAATGTTGACTACAGGGATATTTTCACACTTGTTGAGGGCAGAACAAGAAATCACGGCTTCAAACTTGAACTGAATCGTTACAACCACGATCTGTGTGGAAACTTTTCACCTACAGTATCTGCGGTAGTTGGAACGCACTTCCAGTGGAAGTTGTCAACAGTGAATCTGTTGACCAGTTCAAGTCAAGATTAAACAGGGTCTTGAAAAATGGCCGTGAAAGGACGCAAAACAATTGAGCAGCCATGTGCCCGCTCGATTGCTAGTCCAAAGGTACCCTCATTGAATGGACAGTAAGGTCTTCTAGGGTACCTTCTTTCCTTGTTGTTACTCCTTGTTGTTACTCTCTCTATCTCTCTGTCTCTGTCTCTGCCACTCACTCTTTTTTTGTCTCTTATTCTCACTCTGTTCCTTTCTCGCTGTCTCTGTATCTCTTTTACTCTGTCTCTCACTCTTTTTTGTCTCTCTCTCACTGTTTTTTGTCTTCTTTCACTTCCTGTTTCTGTCTCTCTCTCTCTCTCTCTCTCTCGCGAGACATAAAGAGTTTGAAAGAGATATATTTTGATTATGGGAAGTAGTCAGTGGAGTTTGTTTGTTAGTCAGAGAAAAAAATACAAAGATAGTTAAGGTAATAAAAAAGAGAATTTTAGAGTGATAGAGGATTTAGAATTTAAGAGTGCGAAAGTCAGAGAAGAGATTAATCCCCGTAAGAAGGGTCTTAAAATATATCTTCAAAGGGATGAATCCCAACGCAGGTATACATATGCCCTGTAAATATTGTCTTGGTGGTTAACTTAGAGAGGGTGTAGGTAAGTTGGGGAAAGATACATTGCCTCCACTAGGATGAGAAAAGTTTGGGCGCTAAGAATATAATGGTAGGCAACTCTCCTTGTGTTGCTCTCGCTTTGACGGAGAGAGGCGCTCTAGCAAAACCATTGGTTTTCTCCTAAGTATTTTACAACAAGATTTACGGAATCAAACACCTCACTATCCATGGCATTTGGGCCTAAGGAGAGTGTGAAGGGATGCCCTCGAAGGACCACCGTGAGAGGAAGCCCCCTCAGGAATACCCCTCTCTTCTTTCAAGACCATGTGCGCCTAGCGTGAGAATTTGAGAAAGTTCGAGAAAGAATCGGTTCCTCGCTTAAACACCCGTCACAGCTGTTTGCTTTCGGACGCCACCCGTCCTCTGAGATAACACCGTGCTCAGCCACATTACTCCTACCCCCATATCACGAGGCAAGTTTCCTCGTCTGGAACTGCGTTATCATGAAATCTGTATCGGTAGAATGGCGCGAAGGATCCCCTAGGGACCGCAAGGCACTGAGGAGTGTATTGGATCAGCCATCCGGGTATTTAACCTGAAGTTCACCATCTCTCGGGGAGATTGAAAGCCTGCCATCCACTCCGTTCAGACTGCCGTATGTTTCCCATGAACCCCCGTAACCCATCGTCGTACTTCGTCGAAGATCTCGCCAGCAGATCTACTCTCGTTAGGTTTTGGCCCCTGTTCAGAGGAAAGCTATCGAGCCCCCTTTTTCCCGGAGAGTTGTGTGGCCCTCTCATCCTGAACACCCCTTAAAAGTTCCCGTTCTTTCGAGACTGAGACTCCTTGTCGATCTGCAAAATCTTTTCGAGTTGAGATTACGTCTCTCTGGAACAGAGAAAATCTCATTCTTTATCACGAAATAATCCAACGTCATCTTCGAGTCCTCCTCGCCAGGACTCCCTGAAGTATCTTCTTGAAGACCTACGCCGTTGTCTCTCCCCCTTTAATTCGCCAGCGCTTATTAAATGTAAAGCGATCTTGTATGGTCATCCCCAGATTCCTTCGTTAATCTTCACTTAATTCATTTAACTACCATAAGTAATTACCCCCTTTTTATTATATATATATATATATATATATATATATATATATATATATATATATATATATATTAAAATTATATTTGGGGGCATTGTCTTTATATATCCTTTGAACTGCAACTTGGCAAGCCATTAGCCAAAACCCGGTCAACCGTAAAATCGCATTCTAAATTAATCGCCCTAGAACATATGTCAAGCGACCTTTGGTCAGCTTGTGTACGACTCTGTGCGCCGAGCTAGTCTACACAGGCATACCTCGACAGAGAGTTACTCTGACATTTCTTTTCATCTTCGATCTTTTCACTGTTTCGCTCTTTCTTAATTTTCTTTTCTCTACTTTTTGTTCTGTTTAGCGAAATATTCCTCATAGGATTCCCTTTCTTCCCTGATAATTAGTTTATAGTAATGAGCAAATAGATTCTAAAATACGAAACGCTCTTTCAAGCTTTTTCCATCTCTTTCTCTGGTGGTGATTCCTACCCTCCTGGCCCCAACACTATCAGCTGCATGCCCTCCTGGTCCAAACGTCAGCAGTTGCGATCCCTCTCTAATTTACAACGCCCGCAGTTGCGACATCTAGTCTTCAGTGACTGTCGGTGTATTTGAGGCTATATATCCTCCACACCTTTTCATTTCCTCCAAATTCCACTTTCTTTATAGTTCTTTCCTTATAAACTTTCTGCTTGATTTGCCCTCATTAGTTTTCGCAGGACTTGTATGACCAAGAACGAATTATGGATAATTTTACCCATATCCGCAAGATGTCGTTTTTATACCAAACGGATTTTTAGTCGCGTGCGAGTCTAGTCACGGGCGACTCTATATCTCACTAGGTAGGTCGGTCGGTCCTCATTTTACTTTTTTTTTATTTTGTAATAACATTGTGAGTATTAGGCAGATTCTAATGAAATTTAAAGCCTTTATGTTGTTTTATATTTTCTTTCGAGCAATATACTTACTAAGGTCCTCCGAAGGTTAGTGCACGAATATTTTTGTTTTGACAATAATCTCATAACTATTCGGCCGATTCAGATGAAATTTAAAACCCTTATGTTGTTTTACAATCTCTTTCGAATGATATAATTGTCAAAGTCCTTCCAAGGCTAGCCGGGGAATTATATGGCAATAACATCATAACTATTCAGCCGATTCTAACAAAATGAAAATATCGTCCCAAGGTTAGTCAGATAATTATATTTCTTTGGCCATAACATCACAACTATTTGGTCGATAATAACGAAATTTTGAACACTTATGTTGTTTTTCATTCTCTTTCGAATGATATAATTGTAAAGGGACTCATAAGATTAGTCCGGGAATTATTGAAAGTTTTGAAAGTCGTAAAGTTATAAATCAGAATAAGTGTGAGCACGCGACTTTTGTCAGCAGACCTTGTTCATATAACTCATGCGTTTTCCTAAATTTCTCATACTAAATTATTTTAATGATATTTTAACTCAAAAATATATGAAAATTTATAGAAAATATTAATTAAAAGTGGGCGTTGAAGAGTTAACTCTCTATGCTATCTCATTTCATCTTGATTACAGCTGCTAGGTAGCATAGACGCTTTCAAAACATCAGTTCATTTGTGTTTTGGATTGAGTTAGATATCCTATGCATTCTATATTTAATCTAAGGCTAGAAACTTGAGATATAAAAGGACGCAAAGCAATCTTCAGTGAGACTATGAAGACTATTAAAAGTGCTTTGATGGAAATCCCGACGGGACTGTAGCAGACTGAAGAGCTCATAGGATGTAATATTGATGCGCTTAATCAAAGTTCCATAAATATATTATGAGATTTTGTCATGTTTGCACAAACTCTCGCAGTTTGAGGGAGAACATCTTTTAATTGAAGGGCCAAGTTGCGTCAGAAGATTTTGGTATTATTGCAGTTAAGTAGACGGGTTGCAAGTTGTAAAGTAGGCCATGTTGAGGAATTTAACTTACCAGTCTATAAACGTTTAAGACGGATAGATTTATAAGAAAAGGTCCAAGTGTTATTTTATAGATGATAAATGATCTAATTTTGATGCTAAAATATATTAATATAGCTATATTGCATCTGAGAATTTAGCTATTCAGTTCAAGATGAATAGTAGTACGTTTTGTCATTGGCTACAAACCGTCAAGCTAAACTGAAAATTAAGATATTAATCTTTTTGAATGAAGTATAGGATTAATTAGACAAAAGGTAGCCAGTAGTGACATTAATTTCTGAACGTATATTTTCTAAATAAATCTACAAAAAATGTAGGAAATTAACTTATAGAATTTATAAATTATAACTTTCTGCATTAAAAATTACACCAACCGACAAGCGAACGAATTATCGCAGAGTTAATTTTGAGAAATGAAGAGAAATTAGTGAATATTTTACTCGTTGGCGAAACACTTGTAAAGAGCGATTACAAAATAATTCAATTCAATTAAAATATTCCTATAAATGATCACAAGAGCTCCCATCTCATTCCAAACTTCAAACATTGTAATTTTATTTTTTTTTACACTCTTTTAAAGCTTTTTCACTATAAATAATTAAATAATGGCCTAGGCTTCAGGTATATAAATTCAGGAGCTGTGGACAAATAGTGAAATTGAAAAGTGCATTAAAAAACTTAATCTATTTTATAAAATTTAGAAAACGATACTTTTGTTATCGTCCCCTTGTTAAACGCAAATATAAAAACAGAAGAAATACACTATAAAATGGAACTATTGTCTTAGTCAAAACACAAGCCAAAGCAATTTTCTAGATATGTAAATTATCGTAAGATTTTTCAGGATGCCTAAAGTGTCTTTAATAACGGTCGTTGATTCGGCCGCTATGCATTAAGTCCACCAAGCTCAACCCTCTGAGGTCCCCACCCGAGACCCACCCCATCCCTCTATCATCCATCATACTTGCAGCATACGAGCGGGGGAACAACAGGAAAAATGGACGGGGGCGTTTTTCTCACATTAATTTGAACCCGTTACCAGCCCTACTCACACCATCCTTTACCTCCTTTACCACACCCTAACTTTTTTCACATACAAAATACACATTAATTACACTTTGTTACAGGGAAAGAAGGAAGAAGAGGAACGCCAAGATCATGGAGGCCCTCACTAAGAGGGTCCCCTTAAGGACCATAGCCGGAAGACAGATCCCAACAAAGAAGAACCTCTGCGAAATCCTGTACATTGAACTCAAGGTGGCACTGGTAAAACTCATCGAAGTTTCATCAGGATTCATCGCCATGTATGCCTAAACCAAAAATGTGGACCAGCTCCTATCGGAAGAGGGAGCGAGAGTTCTGTAGACAACCGGACTGGAAGCAAAAACCCTTCCACAAGTGGCAGCAAACAGAAGCGTAATCTGCCGCCAAGTGGAGAGCTGGGTAGGAGAGCACAAAACCGAAGAACTCAAAGAGGAGAATACTAGAAGCAACCCGTGGGCACAAGTTCATGAAATCATTAAATTCCGCGAACACACCAACGTGTTTAAAATAACATTCTCGACTACGGACATGGCAAGGAAGACATCCAAAATGGTATTCTCGTATTTAATATGAGAAAAATTCAACAGCATACAAATGTGCTTTGTATTCTACAAGCTTGAAGACCACACCTCTACGACGTGCTCGGACAAGAACAAGCTGTGATGCAGTGAATGCACCACAGAAGGGCATAGATTCGACAAATGCCAAAGCTCCTCGAAGAAATGCCTCAATTGTAAAGTAGCATCGGACGATGGCCCTTAACTGTCCCAAGCGCCGCGAAATAATTAGGAGGAAGGAGGAAGAGGAAAGGAAGGCAAAGGAAACGACGAACGCAAGCGCTGCTAGGAAAAATGCAGAGGGAAGACTGCATTGGCACCCGCACAACTTAACTTCACCGGGAATCTGAGTGCGAAGATTCTGATCTGCATAACCAATGCGAATGTGGAGAATGCAGTGAAGCCTGGTTGTTATAACCAAGTGCTCAACGCGCTCCTGAAGGCAAACAACCTCCCGACAGTAGTGTTGCCTGAAGACCCCGAGTGCTCCAAGGGTTTCAAGGACTCTGTCATTAAAAACAACAAATGTGGTTTGGAGGAGATGATTGAAGCTTCATCATCGGAAGAAACCGAGGAAGACGAAGAAGAGGAAAAGGCTGGAAGTGAGGATGGATCCTCTTATCTGATAGCGAAGAAGGCCCCTGCACTCGTACACGAGCTACAAAGAGCAGGTCAAAGACCCCCGAGCCCCCCTCCGAAAAAGGAAAACCCTGGGCCGAGTAAAATCTCTCACCTAGCCCTTAAACTCAAAAAGGGGAAGAAGAAACATAGGTAAAACAACTCACCATGTTACGCAAAGCACTGAAAATAATGGAAATCAACACCAACGGCTGGACGACGAAAGGAATTCTATACGGAAATGTATTCAGAGAAATTGATGCAGACATCATACTGATTTCAGACATGGGATCGACACGCGTAATACAGAAATGAAAATCTGGAATTACGATGTGTTGATCACCAACTATTCGCTAGAGCGGTGCGATGGCACCGCTATTGCCATAAAAAAAAGAGATCAAATACAAGAAGATAAGGAATTTAGAAGAATCCTACCTCGCGATTGAGGTCGAGCTCGACTTACGAAAGTTGGTCATTGCAACCGGATATCAACCGCCAAGGAGAGATGTGGTGCCCATTCACACTCTCACTGGCCTATTTGGCAGAAGAGCCCCTACTATACTAATGGGGGATTTGAACGCCAGATGGCGAGAATCCGGTTACAGGACCTACAACAGTATAGGGAGAAGCCTGGATCTGTTGCTGGACAGAAATATTGCCCAGCGTATAGGCCCCGACTTTCCCACCTATGTCAGAGAACGATGTGCCACAAAGCCAGACGTCTGTATGGTGAATCGTCAGCTACCGTTTAATTAGTATATGGAACCAGTCCCGGTGCCATTAGTGACCATATAGAGATCCTACTCACTATCAATAGGAACCCTATACAAGTCCCAGCAGTAGTCAGGAAGAACTACAGGTGAGCAGACTGGGCACGGTACGCGCACCTTCTCGAGGCCTACGATCCACCCAACCTAGACGAGGCAATTCTCGAGGAGATTGACGAGGCACTTAATGACCTCAATAACCAAATCATCGACGTAGATAGGGCTTGTATCCCTAAGTCCGAATATAGGACCATCTCGACCTACGAGTGAACCAAATATATGAAGGAACTGTACCGTGAACTGAAGATAATGTATGAATACAACATCGTGAATGCATCGGTTCACTCGATGCAGAGAAGTAAAGAACTCAAAGAAGAATTGAACCAGTTGATCCTCGAACAACAGAACAGAAGATGGGAGGACGCGATCGATAGCCTCGATCATGAAGCAACTCCCAAAGAATTTTGGAAGAAGATCCGAATTCTTAAATAATCGACTGGAAAGAAGCATAAAATCGAGCTACGGAAAGAAAACGGAGACATCGAAGAAGAAGAAGAAAAATTTGATGAGATATTCCGAAGTTATTGGGAAAAGATCTTCAGTATAACTGAAGAAAAGAACGAAAGTAACATCATCGATGAGCTAAACGAAGAAATAGACAAGACGCAAGAAGAACTACTCGGCGCGCTTCGCTCATTCCAACAAAAGCCCCAGGACAATCGGGGCTTACAAAGCTTATCTTTAAAAAGGCACCAGCCTGTTTCATCGAAAGAATGAGAAGAATATTTAACGCCTGTCTGAATACGGGATACTTTCCGGATGCTTATAAAACGGCGAAGATGATTTTCTTGCCTAAGTACGGAAAGAACCCAAAATTGAAGGAGAGCTACTGGCCAATCTCATTTCTGGAATTTGGCGGGAAGCTCTTCGAGAAGATCCTCAGAAAAAGACTGGTGTCTCACCTGGAGGAAAACTCGCTCTATAATGCACACCAATTCGGGTTTAGGAATAAGCCAAGTACGGAGATGGCGATTAACGTCATCACGGAAAAGCTAGCCCATGCAAAATGGGAAAAAGAGTTACGTGGACATTGTTTGTCGTGATGCATCAAAGGCGTTTGATAAGGTGTGGCAATGGGGAATGCAGTACCAAATCTTACGACTGGGACTAAATAAAAACTTGAAAGAACTTTCTGTGACTATGTCATGGAGAGAGCGGCGTACATCAGTTTAGGATGCACGGACGGGCCAAAGTTTCCGCTCAATGCGGGCCTCCCGCAGGATGGGTGCCTGTCTCCCACTCTCTACTTGATTTACACCGTGGATGTCCCAGTCCCTGTAAGCCCCACTTGCCTCAACTTACAATTCGCCGATTATTTCACCCAGATAATCACTTGTCCATGGAGGAATGCGCCTTTGCAAGCTTGAATGACAGCAACAGAAATTGAAAACCTTAACACCTACGAGGCCCGGTAGAAAATCCGCACCAACCAGGATAAGTTCAAAGTAGTCCCCATAGGCAGTAGACTACTTGATGACGTCAGGGTGGGGGATAGACGATATCCCTACACCAATGAATGCAATGTACTCGGCATGAAGATCACCTCAACCGGGTACACAAAGCACGTCCAAGAACGAATCACCAAGGCCACTGCTGCAGTCAAGACTCTATATAGGTTCAGAAATCTTCGTCAAAGCAAGAAAAAGAAGATCTATACTGCACTAGTGAGATCGACGTTGCTATACCCCGATTCCGTCCTCTCGTGTGTCTCAAAGACACAGAAGAGGAGACTAAAAGTGGTGCAGAACAAATGCGCGTACCTAATTACAGGTACACGCAAACAGCAAACGCGCACAGCATAACCAAATACATTAGCTAATATGAAGACAAATGGCTTGGACGCCAAAAATTTAAAGCGATAGGCCTGATCACCTGGCTCTAGCATCACTTTGCACCCTACCACACTTCTTTCTCTTTTCACCACTGGTCTACTTTCCGCTGTCTATCCGCACACTCTTTCTATCCTCTCACCTGCATACTCTCACATACCTGGGTCGAAAAATAACGACTCGGGCTCCATGATAGACATTAATGTACATTTGGCGGAAGTTTTTACCGTCAAAGATAAAAATAACTTACCTGAAGCAGAATACATAATATATTTTGTTGAGGATAATTTTCTTTTATATATTAGCATAACCAAAAATGGATTTACTTTTTATATTAATATAATGAAAGTTTTCAAAAGCGTAGGGTTCCCCAAAGTCTTTGGCCCATCTCCCTTATTTCGGTCGTTAGTAAACTCTAGTAGTCTATTTTAGGGATGGTATCGTGAGACAAACGCAATTCAGCTACGATACGATTTTGGCAAATTAAATTTACAGGAGCCTTTTTTTATGCGATCCTTCCTGTTATTCTCATCTTATTTGGTTCTCTTTTCCTGCGTCTTAGAGTAGGAAGACAGCATAACTCCATGTCAACTCTTACTCCTTTTGCTTTTGTATGCTTGCTTCTACCCTTCACCATGTTCACACCTCTAAAATCTATGAGGCCTGTTAAGCCTGCTTGCTTCTCTGATGCCATCGCTTTCCGCATTGGAACCCTTGCTACACTCTCTTAATTAATTCCTTGTATATACTTTTTTATTTTAATATCCTGCTCTTTATAGAATCTTCCAATGTGTTAAATCTAGTGTAGGTTAAACGAAACCTCGTAGACGATTCGAATATTCTCTTTTTCAAGCCTAGCCAAAAAAAATAAGCTGATAATAAGGAAGTAAGAGGATAGGTTAAAATTTAGTAATGGCTAAATTATTCCAGAAACGAATGCAGGTCAAAATTAGGTTGATCCGAAAAAAAGCAAGGTCATGTAGTAAGAACCTCTACTGAATGTAAGAACATTACATATGGTTGTATTTCTTTTAGAAAATCGGTTATACCTCCCGTGATAACTCAAATTTCCATTTCAGAGAATTTATTCGAATGATTATGATTTAGCTTCAACATTTCAGCATACAATTTTTCCAATTTTAAGATTTTTTAACACAAGTGGAGTCCCTTTATATACTAAAGATACAAGAATATGGTAACTAGCCTCCGCGTCCATTGAAAATAATAGCTGGGAACAGCTTTTCTGGTTAAACCCTCCTGAACGTGCGACTAAAAATTACTAGCGAATTAACCATATTGAGGGTGTGCAACATAAAACCTGGAACCTTCAGTGAGTGTGAATTAAGCGAAAACAGTTTCTTCTCTGGAATAGAACGTGAATCTTGTCTTGTTGCATGGGGGATGCTGAAATTTGTTCACATAAAATGGGTGCATTTTATGCAGGCAAAATATTTCTTTTTATAAAAGATACATGGAGAATTGAAAAAACTATAGAGTCGAATCCATAACTTTATCACAGCTCAAAATTTCTAGGACCTAAATACCAAGCAAGCCCAGCATCTTTCCAAATGTAGAGGTTTTAAATTCAATACTCATGATAGAAAAATATACCAAACTGATGATTTTCTTCCTTTTGATCGCGTTTAGAAGAATTCTTTCCTTTTCGTTTAATAACCACTTGACATTTATTGAAAACTGAAACAAAATCACTGATCTTTAATAAAAGCAAGATATGAAATAAAAAGATATCGTTAACTTCGCTCACTTCAAGCCATTAAAATTTCCATTTCTTAATTCCGACAAAGAAGGACCCCAAGCAACCAAAGTTCTCGAAAAACTAGGCCAACTCAGAGACGCAAACAACATAAAATAATAACGCAAAAATATTATTTTATTTATTATAACATCAGATACTCAGGGACTTCAAAAAAAATAATATTCTATACAAAAAGTTCACTGATTCTAACTTATGAGAGAAATTACAACTTGGAAAAAATAATTCTAAAGTCGAATAAAAAATGGGAAACACTAAATGATAAATTCATAATAAAATAATAAGCAAAATATTCCAAGGCAAGATTTTTGATCGCTTACCGACAAGAGCCAACATATGAAGAAAAATAAGCTACAGATACTCACCAGCCACCAATGTTCCATCAATTATAGAAATTAGGCGTATCTCTATTCGTTTAAAAGTCATTTCCTGAATAGCAATTTTGCCACTTTTTACCAAAATTTCACCAAGATTTTCTTAGGCCTAGAGCGTGCTCAGGTTAATAGAATTAGCATGGCCTTCTTCTCTCCTTTGAGGACATTCCGCGCCATCATTTTCCCCCATTCCAATTTTTCCGAGAAATGTTCTCATTAAGTAATGTTTATATCTCAATTGAATAAAAAAATACTCATCCATGCAATTATTTAAATAGGAATTATTTCCTATTTATCTATGTATTTTACCCCAATTTAATGCATATTTATATTCTCAAAAAGAAACATAGACCTAGGACGATATGCAAAATTAAGGATCGTATCCTTTACAAAACCACATAAAAAGGGGTCTATGTCTACCAAAAGTTTATTTGGTAGCTTGATGAAGATTCTAATTTTTTAAATGTGAGGGCTTTAAACTTTCAAAATTGAAATTTTATAATGTGTGAATGTAAATATTTGCACGTAATATATTAAATTCTATTGTTGAGTTTTATCTATGTAAAATTATATATACTTAAAAACTATTTATTAAAGATCTTTTGTTTTTGATTGAAATTATAAGATGGAATTTTCACAGTTGTAATCCTTAGAGAAACATTCTCGGCAACATAAAAAGTCTTATATTTTCTTATTCAAATCAGAGAATGAATACAGAAGGAAGGAATTTGAATAAATAAATTTAATCTCAACAGCAACTAAATCTGAAATCCTGCGATTTATTGGGGCTATTTTTGTAGAATCTGTTTCAAATACACTTACAAAGAATACAAGTAATAAGCAAGAAGAAAAAAAAGATGATGGAGCAGGTAACTTAACATCTCCAAGTCTTTAGATTAACCTCCCTATAAATAGATACCCAAAGATATTCCATCATGTCTTCGCTGTCTTGAAAACCCAAAATTTTCATCGGATGACTAAAAGTAAATAATTTATTTATTAGGCTTTATGTGTAAGGTTATAGGATAATAATTACTAAATATTTGTTTTATTTAAGGCTCACATCACTCACTGGTCAACAATATTTAACTTTTTTTCATCCAAGATTCAGTCAAATTTTTCTTGTCAATAAAATTTTGTCAGTATAATTTTTCTGATCAAAACTTAATATTTGTTAAATCTATGACGAATAATAGTACTTTTTAGCATCGGGCGTCTCATTTTTTTAATAAGGTTGCATAATCTTTCAGTTCAACTCTATCTGCAGAATGCATGGGCGAAGAGTAAAATATTTTGTTGATGTAAAAACTCATTTTTTGTAATAAAAACTGAATAATACTGCAGAGGGTAAAACAATGGTAATTCCTTGGTAGAAAATATATACAGAAAACAATAGCATAAGGAGATACTTAAAAGTTAGATCTACTTTGGTGCTTTTCACAAGCTAAAAGCGTCAAACCTACAGTATTGGGCTACAGATTTGTCCCTGAATAACATCTAATATTTTCTTCTGAAGTTTTCCTGAAAATTATTTAGATGTAAATGGAGGCAATGCACTTAGAGATAGAGCCTACATTCTATAGCACGAGAGTATTTCATAAGTTTTTCCACGTCTAATCTAAGATACAGAGATCCTGTGTTTTCCATGAAATTTATACAATAATATCAGAAATAGTCCCAGTCCTTGAAGATCTATATCATTAGGATGTATGCTAATGCCGTAGTCCCTCACGAATTTCTATATTTGAAGATCCATGAAGACGCTTTCTTTTAACCTTATCTCTCTGATCTTCTCAAATCTTATAACCACATACTCGAACTCTTTCGTTTCTCTTGGCTTTGAATTTTCCTCAATTGCTTTAGAAGAATAAGCTTGAGGTGAAGCGCAATAAGAACATTTTTGTGGATTAAGCGGAAGATTATTCAAGACAATGCAAATTCCTAGCTCATATGATCTTTGGGGAGGCAGTTTGAGTCTAAATAATGCTTAGGAGTTGCTCAACTCTCCCACAAGCTTAGAAAAAAGTAGTAATTGATTATTGTTTATTTTCACAAACCTCCTTGTGTACTGAATGACTTCTCTTAGATGCGTTAATAAATAAGCGCTATTGAGAAGGATCCTGTTCCTAGGAAAAACAATGGAATGCTTCTTCAATATTGTTGCAAAAACACATCTGTAAATCATCTTTAAATTAAGAAATGCGTTTCTAGTTTCTGTCGTCGAAATGACTTACCAAAATATCCTTCTGGAACAGACTTTTTTTAACGAGATGCGATCTTTTGTGTGTCATATCTCTTGAAA